>CM076578.1:833180908-833558473 GCA_034641835.2 Pinus albicaulis | reverse complement strand
TCACCGGTGTTGGCGAGAAGTCAGGTCTCGCGGACAAGACCTAGGTTCAAGAGTTGTGGCCAACAAAGGGGTCCGGTGTAGTCTAGGAACACGCCGGCATTTTCACCCTACTCTGGGGAGTAGTGCGTCTCACCCGAGGCGTGCCGCAACCACATGCAGAAGGGGATGAGATCAATGGCAAGGAACAAACCCACAACTAATGAAGGACAGTGCATCCATTACATATACAGAGTTATATACGCAAGATCACTTAATAAGCATTCAGACAATTGCAAATAAAATTTTAAACCAGCATAAACACATTACAAGCACATGAACATCTTATTGAGACAGAAACCTTCCATTGTATTAATCTCTTGGCCGAACACATGACTACATGGCATTCTCACTGATAGCTTACAAAGCTGATACAGATGGATTTCGGAACAGAAAGGTAGAATAGAGAAGATAAGAAGCCATAGGAGGGACATGCATGATTCCTCCGCAGCTGCTCTGTGCGCCTTTCCCTGTCTCGAGCCTCGCAACCTCTTCAGCATTCCCCTCGTTTCAGCCGGGTGACTGTTATTTATTCACCCGCTCTTGCGACTATCAGTTTCTCAGTGGCTCTACTTCGGCTTCTCCCGGCTTCTCTCCTGTTATCTTCGTGTTCTACTTCCTGTCTTCTGCTGTGTGTTTCTCTCATCTGCACTTGTCCCTGTTCTATCTCCAGCTATCGCATGCTTCCGCGCCACCTTGGTAGCTCCGCGACTCCTGGTAGTTGCGGCGCGGTCGCGGTTGCCATGTGTATTCATACCGCAACTCAAAAAGGGTCAAAATTCAAAATGTCTTAGCCAAGATTTCCAAAACTAAACAAACAACAAGGACCCCAACAAGCTCACCACACTCAGACTCGTCCCCGAGTCAATCACCGCGCCGCCCACTTCCACGCCCGCCACATTCGTGCTCGTTCGGGCCGTGCCTTCACTCCCCGCACCCTTCTGCCCGTCCATGTGTTGACCACCAAGGGTCTGAATTTCCCGGACCGCGGAGTCACCGTATCTCTAAGCTTCTGGTGAAGTCCGCCACCCCTCGCCGCCATTCCCCGCACAAGACAGGTGCCTGCTTTCTGAGAGATCTCGGTGGCGGCGGCCTCGCCCAGGTCGCCGGGCATTTCCCATCAGCCGCGGGCGTCGGGCTTTCGCCTCGGCATCCACCGTTGTGCGGAGTCGGCACGGCCCTGATGGGGCTGGCGACCTCCCCGAATGACTTGTTTGGCCGCTGCCGAGTCGGCCTCAGTCTGTTGCATCTGAATTTCAAGCTCGTCCACCTAGGCATAGAGCTGATCTAACCGTGCTGGGTCCGCGGTCTCCTAAATTTCACGGGAAATTTGTTGCAGCTGGGCAGAGATAGGCTGCGTCTTGACAGTGAGAGTGAGTGAGCACTCCTGCAGACTTCACAGAAGGGCGTAAGCCTCGCCCGCAGTGGAATGGAGAGTTGCCTGCATACTAACTGCCTGAGTCTGCTTGGCAGTCACCTGTTCTGAGTGGACAATATGTGGATCCGGAAGGGTAGGCCACCGCCATGTGTGTTTTTGTTCCCCGGTTCTTCCGCAACATTGTTACAACACCCCGAGGTGGTGAGCCCGGATTGCTACAGATTGCTATACTATCCTCCGCTATAGTGGCAGGCGGGGCACAACGTAGCCCTCGTTAGCCGGGCTACAAGTTGGAGAACGCCCGAGCAACAATGTTGACCTCGCTCCTCGTAGGTAGGTATTCTCCTTGGCCACCGACGCCTGCGCCGTTCGCAAGCGCCGTGATCCGGTTAGTGTCGCTCGGCACACCGCCCGGCCCGTGCCCTTTGTGAATCCCTCGTTCGGCCTTAGGGTCGCTCGCCGAATGAGTATAGGCATGTACCTGTGTTGTACTCCATGACTGGTCCATCATTCTCGTGCTGATAGCCTTCATGCAAGTTATGTCATCTACTGGCATGAGCGGAGTTGATGAGACTCCATAACGACATTTAATTCTTGCTATCTTTCTTGCCTGCGATAATCATGCGATCAATCGCATGCCTGTGTGTAATCTGACAGGTGCTGACGGCGTCATGGGGAGATGGGTGGGCGTGACGGCTGAGGGAACTGCGGGTGATGGAAAATGATTACGGTATGATTACTGTCTACTTATGGTAATTTATGACGCAGATCTGAGCGATCCTACGGACTGACAAAAGGACTGACGGAAATGACCTGGACTGACACTGGCACGGGGATGGATCCTACGCGAACGACACGCTGGACCGACGCTGTGACACGCTGGACTGGTCCGCCCTGACCACAGTCGGTTGCGGTGAGGTACCCGCAACTGACCAGTTATTTGACAGACTGCCTATGAACGGAAAATACTCCCTACGCTCATCCCAGTTGCGGGAGAGTTATTCGACTAAGCTACTCTACGGGTTCTCTCGGTTGCGAGAGTTATTGATGAAAAGTGAAAGGTACCTACTCCTGGTAGGGTTTCAGGCGTGCGCCATTCATCCACCCAGGAAGAACTGTACCGTCCAGCTGTGCCAACCGAATGGCTCTGGAGTCACGGATCTCAATGACAAAGTAGGGTCCCAACCAGTGCATCTGGAGCTTACCTGGAAACTTCTGGAACCGGCTGTCATATAAGAGAACTTTGCCGCCAACTTGGAAGGCTTTGGTTTTGATGTGGCGGTCGTGCCACGCTTTCTGTCTGGCCTTCTGAACCTTCTGGTGGAATTCCGCCAGGAATCAGGCCTCATCCAACTCCTGTAGTTCCTGGAGGCGTTCCCGAAGTGACTCCTCGTCCGAGAATTGAAGGGACGTTGCGATCAAAAGACTGGGTACAGTGAACTCGGCGGAAATCACAGCTTCCCGGCCATACACCAACTGGAATGGCGTCTGGTTGGTCAAACGTTTCACTGTGGTCCGGTAGGCCCATAATGCCGCTGGGAGGCACTCGTCCCAATCGTCGCGCTGAGCATTGCAAATTTTAGTCAAGCCCTTTTCGAGAATCTTGTTGAATGCTTCCACAGTACCATTGGCCTGTGGGTGGTATGGGCTGCTTTTATGATGCTGAATCATAAATGTGTCCAGTAGTGACTTGACCGTGGCATTAATGAAATGCATACCCTGATCGCTGGTCAAGCTCCGTGGGCAGCCAAAACGGCTGATGATGTGTTCAAAGATGAACCGGGCGGCGGTCTCTACCGAGCAGTCACGTACCGCTACCGCCTCGACCCACCGGGTGAGGTAATCTGTGGTGGTAACGATGTACCGGGCCTTGGAGTGTCTGGCGACTGGGGCGATGGGACCTACGAAATCAACAGCCCACTTTTCAAACAACCGCAACACATGTACTGGGTGTAGCGGAAGCTCGTCCCGGTGCGAAGGCCTTCCCGTCCGCTGGCAAACATCGCAACGCTTCACATAGGCCTTACAGTCAGCATGTACCGTCGGCCACCACAGGCCAGCTTGGAGCACCTTCCTTGCGGTGGGTTTCGCACCCACATGCCCTCCCGCAACACCACTGTGACACTCCCACATCACTGCTTCCCATTCATGGTCGAGAACACACCTGCGCAACACCTCATCAAGGCCCAGTTTGTACAGCTGCCCCGCGATCAATTGGTAGTCGGCCGCCCGGACAACCAAGTGGTGTTTCTGAAGCGGGGTGTAATCCCGAGGGCACTGTCCCGTGGTCAGATAAGTGGCAATGTCAGCCAGGTAATCTGGTACTGCTTCAACTCGAAAGAGGTCAGCATCCGGTAGCTGATCGTCCAACGAGCCTTCATTCTCTCCCGTCTCCAACCTGGATAAATGATCGGGACCAACATTCAACCTGCCAGGCTTGACAATCACCTCAAACGTGAATTCCTGGAAAAGTAGAAGCCAGCGACAGATCCGTCCTTCCAACACAGGCTTATTCACCAGATACTTCAATGCAGAATGGTCCGTGAAGAATGTGAATTTTCCGCCCAGAAGATAGTGGCGGAACTTCTGGAGGGAGTACACCATCGCCAATGCCTCCCGCTCGGTCGTGGTGTAATTCTTCTCCGCATTCGATAACCGACGGCTGGCGAAGTATACGGGGTGGTCAACTGTCGTCTCCCCGGGTTGCGCCAATACAGCTCCAAGTGCAATACCGGACGCATCAATATGCACATGGAACTGCTTTTCCCAGTCAGGATGCACAAGTATGGGTGTCGTCGCCAACTTCTCCTTCAATGTGTCAAGTGCCTTCCTGCACTCCGCCATCCACTGAAACACTTCTGACTTCCGCAACAGTTTCTCCAAAGGGGTCGTAACTTTTGCATAGTTGCGAATAAACCGTCTGTAGTATCCTGTGTGCCTAAGCAGTGCTCGCAACTGCTTCATGGTCTCAGGGGCCTCCATATGGACAATGACCGCGACCTTGGCGGGATCAACGCAGACCCCTTGCTTGCACACCACGTGGCCCAAGAGTGTGCCGAATGGAACTGCAAAAATACATTTCTTCAAGTTCAAGGAAATCTGCAGCTGATGACACCGGTCAAACATAATACGCAACAGGGAGGCGTGTTTCTTCAACAGGCTGTAGACGGTCCAGTCGTCCATGTAGACCTCCAGGAACTTGTGAATGTACTCCCGGAAAGCAGCAATGACAATCCGGGAAAACACAACCGGTGCGTTCTTCAGACCAAATGGCATAACGTGGTATGCGAATGATCCCCACTCAGTGGTGAATGTCGTCTTTGCTTTGTCTTCCTCGGCGATGCCCACCTGATGGTAACCTGAAAACCCATCAGTGAAGGAATAAGCTTCGTTTCCCGCAACATGGTCTAGAACTTCATCGCTGAAAGGAGTGGGAAACGGATCGTGGATGCAGGCATTGTTCAGGCTCCGGTAGTCCACACAGACACGGATCTCCGCTTTGTCCTTCTTGTTCTGGATGACAATGGGACTCACCCACTCTGCTTCTTCTACTGGAAAGATGAGACCTGCAGCCAGCATCTTGTCAATCTCCATCTTGACCTTCTCTTTGATACGTGGGTTCAACCGGTAGGGTCGGTGCTTCACTGGCCTGGCACCTGGTTTCAACGCGATGTGCATCTCACCCAGATCCCCCTTGATCACCTTCAGGTCCACAACCGAAGACGGGAACAAACCTTCGTATTCCCGGAGGAGGCTGAAAATTTCTTTAGTTGTCTCCTCATCCCAGTAATCTCCCACCGTTGTGAGCTTGGGTCTCTCGTCTGTTCCAATGTTCAGCTTCTTTGTCTTTAGGGAATGTAGATGGACTCCTTCAGTCGTCGGAACTTCACTGATGCTCCGCTCGCCTTCCCTTTCGTCAAAATAGAGATGCCTGAGGTCTTCCAAACTATCGTCATCCGGATCGCCGTCAATACGGTGGCAAACCAACTCACGCCGGACCTCAGGTCGTGACACCACTGAGCCCCCATCAGGCTTGGGATGGAAAAAAAACAAAACCTCCTTGACTGCCTGTAGGGCCTGAGACTCCTGCACCGTCTCCCCTTCAAACAAGAAGCACCGTACAAAATTGTCCGCGACTGCCTACCAAGAGAAAGTGCCCCGTTTTCGCTCTTCCTCCAGGTACCAAGCCTGGGGAATTGTACCCAGGGAGTGGATAAATCTGTGGACCCACAGCTCCTCAGCGTACCGAGTGCTACGCCACTGTTCCTCGCAGGCCCGCAAATGGTGTCGCGGGTCGGAAGTTCCATGATACTTAAGCGTACTACAGGGTCCTTCGTCCTCTTTAAAGCGTGCCCGCAGAGCATCCGCCACGCACTCCCATTGCAACAGAGTGTTGCGGTGATTTTTCCACCACCGTGCCGACGTTGACTGCAAGGCCACATCCAAAAGTGGCATCCGGCTTTCAGCTGGGACCATGTCTTCCACCTTGGTAATAAAAGTATTGACTACTTGCATGTTCGACAATGTGGGATATCCGCGGATTTCAGTCCCTACCCATCGGACTTGGGCAATGGAGGCACATCTCCGCGTGGTGGTCTCATACCCCCCTTGCTACCAGTCTTCCCAAGCGATTTCAGATCCGAGCTCCGAGCTCTGCACACTCCGCCAACTGACAGATCCAGTCGCAGTCGGGTTAATATAATCGTCCCGCTTTCCTGCGGTCATCTGATAAAGGTGGTCCATCATCTGAGCATCCTCCCGATTCTCCACCGGCTTGACACGCTGCACGTATTGAGGGCCAGCGTCCATCGGATCTCTAAGTTCTGTGCGCCCCTGCAGTGCTCCATCCAAAGCATGCTTGAGCTATTGCCGCAGCGCAACGTTATCAACAATCTTGAGGAATAGCCGGAGCCAATCCTCGACCACAGTACCTGCAACGTTCTGCGCACCAGATTCCGGCAGCATGGGCTCCTCCAAACCTCCCTCATTCCGCAACTGGGTGAATGCCTCAACTACCTCCTGGAAATACTTCTTCTGGACTTCGGGCCTGATCAACTTCTTCGAGGATGCCGGCCGAACCACTCGTGCTGGCTCCTTCCCATGGGCATCCTCTCCAGTCTTCTTTTCACCCCTCTTCACTATCGCGACATTCTGCATGTCGGGGGTTGTGGCCCCTCGCGGTTCTGAGTTTATCAGATTTGCTCCCCTCTGCCTCACCCGTTCTCCCACTTCTTGATGAGCTCCGGATAGTCCTCTATAGCGTGGGCATTGACCCGGAACTGGGAACACCACGGTCGTCGCAGAAGGGGACATTCTCGAGCCACGTGACCCTCTTGGTCACAGTTGTAACATTTTACCGGACCGCATCCACCTGTGCGGCCTCCCCGCATGCCTCCGCCTCTTCCTCTTGGAGCCTCGTTCACCCTGTAGGAGGGACGATCCAGTCGATCTGCAAGTGCGTCGAGCGCTCTGCACTGCTCAGTGTTGTGAGTCGTGGAAACACAAAATTTGCAGTACACATTATTCGAGACCGTGGAGTACTTCTGTAATATTGGGCACATCCGAGGAGGATGCCCCAGCGTCCGGCAAATCTCGCAATATTCTGTGGTGGAGGAACCCAGTTGCGGTGGGAACCCCGCATAAGTCTGTTGCGGTTGGTAGACCCCCTGCGGGTTCATCGCCGTGCCACCCCCTGGTGGTGGACCCCCCTGGATTTCTGCGACCGAGGGTCCTACTCCTGTGCTGCGCAGCCGAGGACACACGATTGCTATGTGGCCCTCGACCAGGCAATGAGTACACCAAACATTCGGTCGCACTGGTCTCACTGGCTGAAGCTCCTTGAGCTTTTCAGTCAAGCTGGCGATCTGGTGTTGCAACCCTATCAAAGAAGGATCTTGCGGGGCCGCCCCCCCCCCCTGATATTCCTGGGGGTAGCCCGCCATGGCTTCAATCTTCATGGCCTACTCCAAAGCGTCCTACAGGTTATCAATCTTCTGCTGAGTGAGGGGGGTTCGTGTCAAGGGGAGCAGAGCCTTGATGAACCAGTCCCTCTGGTGGTTTGGATCGATCGGGTAGCTAAGTTTCCCGATCGCGTCCTTGAATCGCCGCATCAACTCCCATGCGGTCTCACCTTCCTTCTGCTTAATTTCCCATAGCTCTGACAGGCCCTGTTGGTCTGTCTGGGGAAGCTTGAATTCGCGGAAAAAATCCCGCTTCACGTCCGCAATTACGGGGTTAGGATGTGCCTCGGACCACTTGATAAACCATCGCGTCCGCAATTCTATTAACTTCCCTGCATCTGGCGTCTGGCGAGCCCTCCAGATGGCTTCGCACAAGTACCAGTGTTGTTCTACATCATCATTGCCCCGTCCAGAGAACTCTGGATACCGGGTGAAAGATCCATCCATGTGTATTTGCGGAGAATTGACTAGGATAAAGCCTCCAGGTCCTGGTTGCGTAACGGTTCCACTAGGAAAAATACCACTACTACTAACGCTGCTGTTACCAGATGTTACTGACACTGATGAACTATTGTATGACCGACTCAATGCTTTTAACTGAATAAAAATATTACTTAAAGGTTGATACAGTACCAGGGGAAGGTCGGGATCCTGGCCATGCAGAAGGTGAGAAGTAGGGCTGCCTGGAGGGGTGGGTGCCATCTGATCTTGAAACATCTGTTGCATCACGTCGTGCCATTCATCATCAAAACTCTCTTCGGGCTGCATCTTTCCGTTATCTTCGCTAGTCACAATCTCTCTTTTTCACGTCGCTGGGCTCCCATGCACCCACTACACTTGCACTGCTGTCCCGTTTTCTTCCCGGGTATCCAAACCCATAGTTCCTATCCTTTGAGGCGCCTCCTTCTGATTTTTCCTCTCGATCTCTCTTCTCTTCAAATCTCTCATTACCCTTCTTCGCCACCTATCGGCGATCTGTGCCCGCCGATGCGCACGTCGCTCCCACAACTTTCATACGGCTTCAACGTCCATTCCCCGCTCCCCACTCTCAAAATATACACAGCATCGGTCCCCTCAACCCTTCCCCCAGTACAGGTGGTTTACGCTTCCATACCCGTTTTTTGGAACTCAATCAACCCTTCATCCACCATCAGAGCTTTGACCCACAGCGGAATCTCCTTCAGCAGCTTCCCTCTTAGCCCTGAGTGGAAAACAGCCTCGGCTTTCGAGAAGGATTGATAGCACTCAGCAGCAAACTCCACAGTGTATCCTTCCAACGTGGTCCTTACCCAGAAATCCACTGCGCGGGTTAGTTCAGTGTCTACCCGATGCAGTGCCACCAGGTCTTCGTGTGTCCACCTGCGGTTTATCTTCCGCAAGCCTTCTTGAGGCAGCGTCGCTCGTAACCTCCGCAACCAATTGTAAAGGTCCTTAGGGAACCTTCCCCAGAAAATTTCGTACGTATCACTGGCTGAGTCAGAGAAAAGAACAAGCTCCTTAATCGCCGCCTCCTTTTTCTTGGTCATCTCTACTTGCTGAGCAATGAACTGGTCAAGATGATCATCCCACCATCGCCGTATCGCTCCTTCAAAAATCCTCGATACCATGATCTAGATCCCCTCAGAACATGCAGGTCCCGGCAACGGAACCATTTGTTGGCGAGAAGTCAGGTCTCGCGGACAAGACCCAGGTTCAAGAGTTGTGGCCAACAAAGGGGTTCGGTGTAGTCTAGGAACACGCCGACATTTTCACCCTGCTCTGGAGAGCAGTGCGTCTCACCCGAGGCGTGCCGCAACCACATGCAGAAGGGGATGAGATCAATGGCAAGGAACAAACCCGCAACTAATGAAGGACAGTGCATCCATTACATATACAGAGTTATATACGCAAGATCACTTAACAAGCATTCAAACAATTGCAAATAAAATTTTAAACCAGCATAAACACATTACAATCACATGAACATCTTATTGAGACAGCAACCTTCCATTGTATTAATCTCTTGGCCAAACACATGATTACATGACATTCTCGCTGATAGCTTACAAATATGATACAGATGGATTTCGAAACAGAAAGGTAGAATAGAGAAGATAAGGAGCCATAGGAGGGACATGCATGATTCCTCCGCAGCTGCTCTGTGCGTCTTTCCCTGTCTCGAGCCTCGCAACCTCTTCAGCATTCTCCTTGTTTCAGCTGGGTGACTGTTATTTATTCACCCACTCTTGCGACTATCAGTTCCTCTGTGGCTTTACTTCAGCTTCTCCCAGCTTCTCTCCTGTTATCTGCGTGTTCCACTTTCTGTCTTCTGCTGTGTGTTTCCTTCATCTGCACTTGTCCCTGTTCTATCTCCAGCTATCGCATGCTTCCGTGCCGCCTTGATAGCTCCGTGACTCCTGGTAGTTGCGGCGCGGTCGCGGTTGCCATGTGTATTCATACCGCAACTCAAAAAGGTCAAAATTCAAAATGTCTTAGCCAAGACTTCAAAAACTGAACAAAAACAAGGGCCCCAACAATGATTTAGTGTGTATAAATTTTGTTGGATTTTCAATGGACTTATGTCTCTTTTTTTGTTTACATTCTGAAGTAGTCCACATAAACACAAGTTTTTCTTGTAATTTTTTTGAAACCAACTTTTTTAGAACTCTTGTTGTGTTTTGTTTCAAAGCTTCCCTCTAAATTGCAATTTCAAAATATTCATTTTTGAAACACATTTCATAAAAAAAATTTGCATGTGGATGAATCCAAAATAACTTTTTCTCTATTGTGTAATCTGCATCAGTTCCCATTTTCTCAATATGTCCTTTGTTTGTTGCTTCATCATCGATGCTATGATAAAACAATTTCCTTTGATTGAAGAATAACTAATTTATTTTCAGTTATTTGGGCCGCAATACAATAAAAATTAGTCTAGTCAAACCATTTTATTCTTGTTACAAAAATTAATAAAAAAATATCGAAACAATTCACTTACCATGAGTGTTTTTATGACTATTTATAGATGAAACAATCTTATTTTTTATCATCTTCACAGAACCTGTAGGTAAAAATATTAAACCTTCAATTAAATATGATCAAATTAAGTAGCATAATATATATTCAATATAGAATTCGCAATTAAAGAAAAGCATTAGCAATGTAACCTACGAAATACACACACGAACACTTTTAACATTATTTTGATTGTTAGTTTTGTTATTTTTTTTTGTTCCTATATTAAACATATACAATGTTAAGGTATTAGAAGCATAGAAATTTGAAGAATAATAATAAAACCAAAAAGACAAGTAATAAGTACCTGATATGGCATTATCTTCATAATTATTACTTTGCACTTCATCATCGTTTTTGTTCTGTTTACTTGTCTCTTCATTACACATATAAAAAAGTTTGAATTGTGAAAATGAATAAAAATCATTAAATAATAAGGAAAAAAAGTGGGAAAATTATAAGTACCTGATATTATATTTTGTTCTTGATTATAACTTTGATTCTCAATCTTCGGATTATTGTATTTTTTCTCATTATTTGTCTCTATAATGTACAATGAATATGTTATAAATTGTGACAATGTTTAATTGAATAAAAAAACAAACAAAAGAATAAATAGCAAAGTTCATGTTAACTACCGAATATGATATCATTTGCTTGATTATAGATTTGTTTCACATGCATTTGATCAATGTCTTTGTTCTCCTTGATTGTCACTATAATAAACATAAAAAATGTTATAAATTGTGACAATGAATAAAAGCATTAACAACTATATAAACAATGAATCATCTTTAATCATCCATATAATATTTTGGTCTTGGTTGTAGTATCATATTTGGTGAATCGTTACTTGAAGCTTCAATCAAATACACTCCACTTGACAAGAAATTAATTTTACTTAATTTTATTTAATCACCTCCACTTGAAAGTCAATGTCATTTTCATTATAAGCATAGTAATTAATAATTACTCCTAATATCTCAGGTTCTTTTCCATATATGGATCCAAATAGGTACATATCAGGATACATATTCATGGGAGTTTCTATCTGGACATACCAATCATGCACAAAGTCATATTTATTAGATGTGTTGTACTTTTTAATCATTTCAAAAGTAGAAGTTGAAGGTTTTATTGATATTTCCATTTGATTTGATTTTTTCTTTTACTTAAATGATGGCTATAACATTTCACTTGCATTGGTGCTAACCAATTCTGCATACAAAAATAGAAAATTATTTTCATAAATCAAAATGAAATTAAACTTTCAAATATTGTCATGTAATGTTATTTTAAAATTTACAAGACCACCTAATCTAACCATTTATAAGAGAGTATAAATAAAATATAAAACAACCATACCAATTGAAGGAGACATCGTTTGTATATCACTTGTTTTTCGTTTTCTCTTCACTCCTTTACTTGGAATGTCAGGGACACGAGATTCCACAACTTATGAAAAATAAATAAACAAATAAATAAATTATGGAAGGCATGAAATACCAAATATTATTAAACCTTATAATACACTATTTTCATTTGCATACACACTAATAAAGGAGTACATGTGTTATGCAAGTTTACTATATGACACCAAAAGTAATCGCCTAGCTAAAATTGTTAGGAAAAGCAAAATTATAGGAAAGTATACATAAAATATAAAACAACCATACCAATTGAAGGAGACATTGTTTGTATATCACTTGTTTTTCATTTTCTCTTCACTCCTTTACTTGGAATTTCAGGGACATGATATTCCACAGCTTATGAAAAAGAAATAAAGAAATAAAGAAATTATGGAAGGCATGAAATACAAAATATTATTAAACAACCTTATAATACACCATTTTCATTTACATACACAATAATAAATTAGCACATGTGTAATGCAAGTTTACTAAATGACACCAAAATTGTCAGGAAAAGAAAAATACCCATGTTAGTATGGGGTTTCCACATTAAATACCCACTCCTAGTGCTATATGCATGTGTTTTTGTGTAATAGTCGATCTTTAATGTGGAAAATCCAACTAACATGGTATATTTCAATTTTCATAGCAATATTAGCTAGGAGATTATTCAATAATAAATCAAAATTCATTAAGTTGTAAATTGCATACTAGAATTTTGTCAAATTATTTGAAAATGAATATAAAATAGATTTTTAGAATCTCACAGTTTGTACCATAGTTCTTAGCATCTGCAAACATTTGTAAGAATTTATAATGGAAAATTTTTAAATTAATTAAAAAACAATATGAATTCATCTTCTATAACATTTCATTCCATACATATGTACAAAAGCAAATAAGCTCAAAGCATATGCAAGTTTTCTTAAAAAATAAGAATAACATGAACTTCATTAATCAACAATCATTTATTATCAACCATTGTAACAAAGTACAAACTAATTTTAAAATTTTCATACCATTTAAATATTTTGGTGTTTTATTTGGTGAACTTCCTTTTTCCTTGGATGATTCCTTTGAATTACCACTAGCTTCAGGATCCATGGTTTCTGAAAATAAACTAATAAACTATTATCATAGTTTCAAATTATCGTAGAAAATATGAATTTATAAATACTATCACTACTTTCATCATTGTATGTGTAACAAACTGAACAAGAACAATAACAATTGTATAACTCATAATAATAGCTAATCATGGTGTTGATTAGAAAAAAGGGCGCCACCCCTAAATAATAAATTATGTTCTTTTAATTGTATCTATAAGAAAACTAGCACATTCTAGCTTTCCTTCTAGCACAAGCATAAGCACGTTACCAAAAGACAACAATACACTGAATAAATAAAAACAATAATAGATACTACAACAACATCATGTTTACACAAAATTATTTTTTATAGTCATGTATATTCTTAGTTTTCTATACAGACCATGAAAAGGAAAACACATTGAAGAATTGTTTCTATCACATACAAGAGATTGCCAACAACATTGTATTGTAAAGTAAATCTAATGCATGATGAAATTCCTTCTATCACAAACACAAACACATCGTTAAAAAAAACATTGCAACAATAATTTTTCCTAGGACATCTCCATGCTTGTGAAATTTATTCTTTCTTTTTTAAGACAATGAGATTTTAGTCCATGCCTACGTAAATTGTTGTTACGATATAAGAAATGTTAAAACCTCAAATTATTAGAAGGCCCTTTGTATGGAATATATGGTCTAATAAATCTAACGCATGTTAAATTTCATTTTAGTAAAAAAACAAACACATAACAACATTTTATGGTAAAATAAATCTAGCATGTGGTAGAATTACTTCTAGAAAAGACACGAGCACATTGCCAACAACAATATTGCAAACAAAATTAAATGAAGCGCATGCTAGATTTTTTTATAATAAATACATGAGCACATTGCCAACAACAACATTGGAAGGTGAAAGAACTTTAAGCATGCCACATTTTGTTCTAGAAGAAATAAAAGCTCATGTCAATGTTGCAAGGTGAAAGAAATTTAGCGTCTACTAGATTTACTTCTAGCACAAACATAAGCATCTTTCCAACAACAACACTGTAGTAGGGTAAAAGGAAATCTAGCACATGCAACATATCCTTACAACACAAACATAATAAAATAACAACATTATACGGCTAAAGAAACCTAGTACATGCTGGATTTCCTTCTAGCATAAACATAGGGATATTACCAATAACTTCATTGTAAGGAAAAGGAAATCTAGCACCCACAAGATTTTCTCCTAGCACAAACAAATCACATTGCCAATAATAACATTGTAAGATGAAACAAATCTAATGTGCACTATATTTCATTCTATCATAAACAAAATCACATAAGAACATTGCAAGGTGAAAGAAATGTAGCATATGTTAGATTTACTTCTATCACAAACACAATCATATTTCCAACAATGCAAGAAAAAAGAAATCTAGTGTGCACTAAATTTCCTTCTAGCATAGACATGAACACATTTCCAATTAAAAATAATGCAAAGTGTTAGATTTCCTTATGTATTTCCTTCTAAAATAAATAACTAGATTGTCAAAAATAAGATGACATTGTGAAGAAAATATAACACATACTAGATTTCCTTCTAGTACAAATTCACAAACATATTGCCAAGAACAACATTGTTGGGCAAAACAAATCTAACACAGGTTACATTTCTTCATATAAGAAACAAAAGCACATTGCAAATAATAACATTCAAGGCGAAAGAAATATAATGCATACTAGATTTCTTTCTAATGGAAACATTATCACATAACAACATTGTAGGGTGAGAAAAATTTAGCTTGTGTTATATTTACTTCTAACACATAAATATTTCTAACAACAACAATGCAGGACAAAACAAATATAGCACATGTCATAATTCCTTTTAGCCTAAACACAAAGATGTTACTAATAACAACATTGCAAGGTAAAAGAAATCTAACATGTGCTAGATTTTATTTTAGCGCAAACACAAGCACATAGAAACAATGCAGAGTGAAAGAAATTTAGCAAGTGCTAGATTTATCTCTACCAAAAATACAAGCATCTTTCCAACAAAAACATTTTATAGTATAAGAAATCTAACACGTGATCAATTTTCTTCCAACACAAACACAAACACGTTTCAAATTGAAATAAATCTAACACGTGCTATATTTCCTTCTAGCACATAACAACATTGTAGGACTCAAGAAATCTAGTGCATGCTATAGATTTATTTCTATCACAAACACAAGCACATTCCAAGGTGAGGGAAACATAACATGTGCTATATTTCCTTTTAGCCCGAACATAAGTGCATTGCCAATAACAAAATTATAAGGTGAAATAAATCTAATGTGTGTAATATTTCCTTCTAAGATAAACACAAGCAGACAAGCACATTATAAGTTGAAAGAATTCTAGTGCATGCTAGATTTACTTCTAGCACAAAAAAAAGCATTTTTAGAACCAAAACATTATAGGGCAAAGGAAATATAACATGTGCTAGATCTCCTTACACCACAACACAATCACATTATAAGATGAAACAAATCTAGCACGTGCTAGATTTCCTTCTAGCACACACATAAGAACATAACAATATTGTAGTGTTAAATAAATCTAACACACACTAAATTTACTTCTAGCACAAGCTAAAGCATATTGCCAATAACAACATTGCAAGAAAAGAAACCTAACATGTGCTAAATTTCCTTCTAACATAGTCACATGCATATTTCCAATAACAACATTGCAAGGTCAAGGAATCTAGCATATTTCCTTCTAGCACAAACAACTCGTATTTCCAACCACAACATGGCATTGTGAAACAAACATAGCGCATGCTAAATTTCCTTCTAACGAAAACACAAGCACATAACAAACATTGTAAGGGAAAAAAATTATAGCATTATCAAGAAAAATGAAATCTAACACGTCCTAGAATTCATTCTATCATAAATGAAAGTGCATTGCTAATAACAACATTGTAAGATGAAAAAAACATAATGAGTGATATATTTCATTCTAGCATAAATAAGCGCACATTGTCGATAACACCATTGCAAGGTGAAGGAAATCTAACCCATGCTAAATTTTACTATATCAAAAACATAAGCACATAACAACATGGCGGGGTTAAAGAAATATAGCTCGTGCTAGATTTACTTTTAGCATAAACACAAGTATATTTCCAAAAAGCAATATTGTAGGGGGAAAAAACTGAGCCTATTTTGTGCTATATTTTCTTCTATCATAGATACAAGGCATTCTCAATAGCAACATTGAAAGGTGAAAGAAATCTAACATGTGCTAGATTTACTTTTAGTAGAAAGACAACCATATTGCCGGCAACAAAGGTGCATGCGAAAAGAAAACTTGGACATGTTAAATTTTCTTCTAGGACAAACACAAACACAATGGAAATACTAACATTACAAGGGGAATGAAATCTAACATGTGCTACATTTCCTTTTAGCACAAACAACCGTAATTGTCAACAACAGTATGAAATTAGAAAACTTTCCAACATTTGTGGGTTTTTCTCCATGACGCTACATACAAAATGCAGTAACAATTGTTTTGAATGTGCAACCAACCATGCCAATTTACTCGTATGTAACTCGGGTTGGGTTCTAGTGGCTTGGTAGAGCACTAATTTGTTTAACACGGGGTCCTGCCGATAATGTTGACCGTTTTCATGGATCTCTAAATCTGATCTTAAGAGAACATTGTAAATATTCTCGCATTTAGTAAATATTTTTAACCAACATAATATAAAGTTGGAGAAGACGCTTGTATATTTAACATTGGTTTTGTTGGGTAGAGCTGTAGTGCACATAATCCCTTGCTTATATGGCTTGTTTGAGTATGTAGAGCTATTGCTTCTCCATTTTGGCTTTACGCATCTCAAATTCTAGAGAGGTGAATATGCTTCGCCTATGGGAAGGGGTGGATGCAGATGAAGAAGGGTAAACATGTCGATATACCGGTATTACATTATTGTTGCATACAATGGTACTCTTGATACCCATAATATTAATGGCCCAAATAATATTTCAGCTACTTCAAATAATTAGCAACTACTAAGTGGCATGGGAAACCCCTACAAAAAGAAAATGAGAGTTCTCCCGTTAGAAACTCCCTTCTCATTCTTGCTTATGTTGCTTTGAAGTTAAGCAACTCTTTGTGCGTTCTTATGAGCTTTATGCTTCTTTCACCGGTTGGACTTAAAACTAGCAATCAACTTTTCGGCACCGCAAAGGTGTATATTTTGCAGCGTAAATGTCCTTTGATGCAACTCCATTTGGGTGAATATCGAATCAAGCATCAATTTCTCAAACGAAGGGACACATTGATTCCTACGACAACCATGAGCTTTGGATTTTGCATTTATACAAATTTTGGGGATCATTGCAATATGTCTCGTATTTCTTGGCTAGTATTCATTATGTTTATACCAAGTAGGGTTCAACTTGTATATGGTATCATCAATATTACATACCATCAACTAGTGAAGTGGCTCGCTTGTCATTAGTTTCTAGAGCTCCAATCGTACAAAAATTTTGGAGAATCAATCTACGGAGCGACCACCATTAGAATTTTTTGACCAGGGAGTCTTGGTTCATGGAGAGAAATCTCTAGTTGATGGATATGTATACTAGACCTAGTGTCCACAATGTTGGGGTCAATGCATGGATTAGTATTCGATGGATTTTCTATCAAATCTTGCGTTTAAATTCTCGTAATATTCCTAATGGAAATTTACAATGATAAGCAAATCAAGGATAGTAAAAAAAACACACAAAAAAATTTACAACACATTAAACACCCTAAAATCTCCATAAATTGCATTGAATTGAGCCATTCTATTAATATAAATGTTGGGTACAAAGGTAAGATAAAAAAAAATTCACCTAGGCTTGCCCAGAGCAAGATAACTATGCCCGAGGTGATGAAATCAACTACTCTAACATGCAATGTGGTTGTCCCCAACAATCTCTCCGCTAACCCAATGACAAATTGCATTGTTGGCTACAAACGATGGTTTTTAGGGCTCCTCTAGTGCTCAAAAAAATTTAGGGAAATTAGCCTTGGACTCTCCTCCAATAACCCATAAAAACCAATGAAGGAATTGGCCAAATGTTGACCTTGGAATTTTGACCCAATTTCCCCCGCCTCCTCGAGTTGTTCGCCGAGTTGGGACCCTTATTTGACCCCTCGAATCGCCTGGGAAAATTCTTCCAATTTATTTTCGAGGACCCTTGTCATAAACCCGTAAAAGGGCTTGTTGTAGTTTTGACGCTCCAAAATTGACCTCAAAATGCTTCGTCCCTCCTCCACAAGCATAAACCGTAACTCGTAGAATATGTTTGGCTTGTTGCTCCACCAAAATGTTGGAAAATCCCCCCACAATTTCCCCAATCTAATTCCCAAACAACCCCCAACTCCTCAATCCCTTTCACAAGCCAATTGTTGGCTTTGCCTCATTAACTCCTCCAAGAGACCTTGTGTACTTTTCCCCTTTTTGCCTCATTCGAGTGTCTATAAGCTCACCAATCACCGTGCATGTGAGTCTAACACCTTCATGATCTTACTAGCTTCCCCACACGTGCCAAGATCATGCTTTGATACCATTTTAATATTCCTAATGGAAATTTACAATGATAAGAAAATCAAGCATAGTAAAAGAAATAAACACACATAATTTAAAAACAAATTAAATACCAAGAAATCTCCATTAATCTATACTTTGAGTTGAACCATTTCATTGATATAAATGTTGGGTACAAAAGTAAGATCGTAAAGCATGCACTTGGGCTTTGCCCAAGGCAACCTAACAATGCCCAGGTGATGAAATCAGCATACTCTAACATGAAATCTAGTTGTCCCCCGACAATACTCTATGCTAACCTAGTGACAAACTACACTATTGACTATGAAAAAATGGTTGTTAGGGCCTCATCTCAGTGCCTCGGAAAATTTCAGAAATTAACCTCGCGGTTCTCCTCCAATAACCCACAAAAAACCCATGAAGGAATTGGCCAAATGTTGGCCTCGGAATTTTGGCCCAATTTCCCCCTAGCTCCCCCCAGGGCTATTGGTTGAGTTGGCACCAAAATGCTAGAAAATCCCCCACAATTTCCTTTCTTCGCTCCTTTTCGCATCCGAGCTAAAACTGTGAAATGTGTGGTATCCTCCCCGACTACCAAAGATGAGTAGAAATTGCCTCCCTAGGGTGGCACTTGTAGTCCACCGAAGAAGAGGGTGACTTGGCCCCCCACGAAAGACTACGTAGTTTTGTGCAAGATGACAGAGACCCTCGTCTCCGAATTTCATACTATTGTGGAAATACCTCATGCTCTTGTCCCACAAACAAGGAAGTCTCATACACCAATTTGGTGTCCGGCTTAGTCGTGACCTTGAAATTGGATAATAATAATAATAATTTACATGCTTCAAATCACCTATTCATCCAATAAAATTTTCCAAAAAAAATTTATCTACTCGAACACATGAAAAAATATAATCCACTCTTACATAAATCCATTAGAAGCACCCCCTCTTCCAAAAACAAACTCTATTATCCATCCATCTATAAAACTCAAATCCACGTGTTTTAATCCATTGCAATTGAAATATCTCAAAGAAGAGGTTACAACCTTGGATGTGATTTACAACATGATATGTTTATCCATCCCCCAAAAGAAATTTTGTAAACTCAATGACACCATAGATGTCTTCTCCAACTAGCACCGTAAATTATCGTTCGTGTCTTACTTAGAGGACACAATATTGTTTCAAATGCTATTGCAATTACATTTTTGAAAAAATATTTGGATTTGTTTATGGTATGGGAGGCGAGCGATGCTTAATCCGTAGGTTCGACAAATAACATGTATTCATCCTCAAATCCTACAAGGACTATTCTCATCCTTCTTGCAAAAATGGTGTTGTATTGTCATAGATGGTAGTGCTTTAATTGTTGGGTACAAAATTATTTATAATAATGAATCTTTAAAGCTTGTATGTGCTAATATACATCCAATATTGATGTTGTAAGAATTCATTTCGTACCTTATTCACCACACTATATACCTATGAATTTAGCCTTTTTACAAACTCGCATTCCAAACTCTTTCTACTAGTAGTTTGTAGGACAAGACCAAATGCTTGTAAACATGCATAATAGGCACATTAGTCAACATCTTTAGCCCAACTTCAAATAAAGTTTTCTTTGAATTTTGAATCCATGTGATATCCAAAATAAATCCATCATGTCATTGTCAATAACTCAATTCCTCCTAATATGCATGTGATCTTCAACATACTAAATATGGCGAAAGGCCTATAACTAAAGCCTACCAAGATCTATCTACAAATTTGAAACACTTTAACCAACCTCCTTCAATACCTTCGGCATGTTTTGATCAACCCGAGAGATGCGATTAGTTGATACATTTATCGCAACAAGGGAAATTCCCATAAAGGCCACCTTGAATTAATTTCCTCCTTGTGCTATAATTCTCGCTTTTGACACATTAAATTCATTTGCCATTCTTGTTTAATTGTTGTTGAGAAAGGAACTCGCCTCTATAGTTATTTCCTATCTTCCTCGGAAAACTCACAACAATATCCATATTTATGCACCTTATCAAACAATGGAAATCCAGATGATGTGGGATGGGAAATTTGTCCATCATTTCTCAACACCCGTAAAACATTTTTAGTTTCTAATTCTTCTAAAGGATGCACATCATTGACTAGCATGCAGCAACTTGTGAGACAACTCTCATTTGTACATGCATAAGAAAGAATTATAAAGTATATAAGAGGACCGACCGAGATAAATTGATAGATTACCCATGAATATCAAAGGGTAACATTTGATTGGATATTCTCTTCCAGGTTTCCATCTTCTAGTTGACATCAAACAAATTGGCTTATGATCATACGCTGGGTCAGCCCTACCCTTAACTTATTTACTTCTAAGAATGTTTCTTTTCTTCTACCATTATAGTTAAATGATGTGCAAGATTCCCTCCCCTTCCGAGGAGAGTCAATGCCGATAGAAACTTGTCTTTCAAGCCCTTTTTCTTTTCCCAACTCATTGTCGCCAAATGAAGCCAATGCATCTTTAATTGTCTTTGTGCCCTTTACAAGGCTTATTCCCGTAACATGGACATTCATGTTGTCCTTCAATATTTAAAGACTTTCGTGATGCCAGCGAACTTTAGTTCAAGGGCTTGTTTTAGGTGCTAGATGTTAATTTTAGGCAACTAGGTCCAAACTACGGGATTTGTAGCTGCTCAAATGATGATCCCGATATTTTTATTAGATTCCTCTTTCGGAGAGGTGTAAGATTGATCTAAATATCATCTCGATTGGATGAGAAGAACATGTATTTTGAATTTATTCCACTTATGTGCTAGGTAAGCCTAGAATATAATATAGACTTAAATGTCTTAAAGGACATTTCACACCCCCCACAAATGATTATAAATAGGAGAGTTTTGGAGATAATTTCATACACATTGTGTGGAGGAAATTATATTCTCTCTTCTTGGTGCATCTATGTTAGGGCTTTCTCATGGAGATGAATTAGGGCTTCTTGATGTAGCATTTTAAGGCTATGTGGCATGCTTGGTCGAATGACCTATTGGAGACTTTTTCTCGGTTGAAGCATCCTCTTAATCGCTCGTAACGTCTGTCATTCTTATTCTTTTTTCTATTGTTGTTTCTCTTCCATCGATCGATTTATTTGATCTATCTACTTTAGTATTTTTGTGCCCCTAATCCGAAATGGCATAGAACATGTTTAGAAATTAACATGGTATCGTATCTAGGAGAAGACAAAGCCCAAATCTAGGACAAAGCGAGACGAGGGGCTTTCCTAAGGGAAAATAAGGGTGTCATTAAGGCCGTTTGGTAGGCCGTAGGCCATACCACCACGAGAGGTGATAGAGTGGAGATTGAAGGGAAACATATGCATGGATAGTGCATTCATTCTAAGTGCTTTCCTATTCAATCGCCAAAACACTTGAAAAATCGTGGTTATATCTGCAGAATGTAAACATCAATTCCATAAAAAAAATACCTTGTTCAGCAGCTCACTGGGAGAAATTAGAATGTTTTTTATTAAGATGTTGTAAAAGCATGTAAATAACGACGAGGGATTTAGCAATGATTATGTATGGAAATATTCCAGGGGTATGTCTGATGGTGGTGTAGTGGAGGTTTTTAGCGAGCATTATGGGACTACTTAATAATGTGGTGGATTTGGTATCCCTCATCTATATGTACCATCAATTTTTCTGAGCTTTAGCCAGTCTGCCACCATAAGTCAACTCCCCGTAGCCGAGAAAGTTGAGTTACATAGCGAAATTACATTGAAATCGAATCACACATGACCTACAAATCCACTTCGTCTTCGTGTCTCATAGATCAAGCTCGAATTGCGTTGAAAAAAATTGCATAGTCACAAATCCACCCTCGTCGTTGTGTCTCATAGATCGAGCTCTAATTGTGTTGAAGAAAATTGCATAAGTCGCAAATCCACTCCGTCGTTGTGTCTCATAGATCGAGCCAAAATTTTGTTGAGTACAATCGCACATCCGCATATCCACCTATCGTCGCGTCTTATATGTAGCGAGACTTAATAAAAATAAATAAAAATTTGTATCGTGATTCCAAGTGTTCGTGGAATTCGTGTTAATTCAAGTACCGAAAGAGCTATAGTTATATATGCAACATGCAAAGAACGGAGATGACAAAGTTAGCCGTGATATTTTGTGTGTGTTTACAACATGGTTTGAGGGTGATAAATTTTTGGCCGATATCTCTCCGGGCCCCGAGCCCGACTCCTTGCCTACACCTCTCGTATATGTTGTAAATCCAAGCGTAGAAGATGGAAGGGCCGATATCAACTTGTAGGAGCCGCCTACTTCAAACCGTGCGAAGTTGCTTGAATTTTTTTGAGCGGGGAAGACTCATTAATCTCGGAATCGTAAGTTGAGTTCCGCTTTTTGGAGAGTCGGTTTTCTCCTCACAATTGAAAAGGGAGCAACAAGGACTGCGTTCGTGCCAAAGAGAAATCGATCCCTCTTCGGTTGAAGTAACACGCATCGGATCTAGGCATGTTATTCATGTATTGGACATGTTTACTTCTATGAACAACAAATTCGAGTGGTTGAGCCATTTAATCATTTGCAAAATCATCCAAGTGCTAAACATAGCTAATGGTATTTGCGTACCTAGAACAAAAATAAAAATAAAATAAAATAAAAAGAGGGCCCTGATAGCAAGTCAAAAACTGCGGACAAAGACTTTGGAAGAGCCAAATTTGTTTCAGCTCGGACTTGTCACAAATTAGAGGAAAATTTTTAATTTCCTATTAGATCCCTTGAACGTAATCTTCATACAGGTGCCTTTGTACCGTTTCCCTTGGGAAGGCTCGGATTTATGAAGGACTCAAAGTAACCATTGCAGTCCTATGAATAATGATGAATGAGAAGTAGAAATTAAAGTAGTGAACAATGAACTTGGAGGGATGTACAAGAAGATATTGATGGTAAGACATATTGTAACCGATTGTTGACCAGATTTTGAAGAGGAACTGTTGAGAGGACACCTTCGGGCATTCTCGGGGTTGCGAGTGTTTTGGAAGCCTTTATTGGAACACCTCTGGGAATGTCCATTTTGTTAGCCACCTATAAACTTTGTTATAGCAAAAGGTGGCTAAGGCTTTTTTGGAGCCTTCAAGGAACAAATTTTATTACTAAAAAAAATGTTGGATCTTGAAGACTCTTGAAGGCCTCATACTTCGTCCGAAATCCTCACTTCATCGTTCCCTTTTTTATACTCGAAGTTCTGCCGATTTCATAGAGAAAAGACTCATTTTAAAAACCATCATTTTCCCCTTCTCCCACTCAAAAATAACCTTAATTTGCTCCCCTTTTTTCTCCATAAATATCCTTTGTTTTCATGATTCCTCCTCTTCCCTTCATGAAAATCATTTTTACAAGGTTAAAAACTCACTTTTTAGCCTTACCAAAACCCCCAAATCCATTGAAAACTCAAAAATTCATAAAAAAACAAGTTTTTTTATTACTATGGACTTAAGCCCCCTTGGGCTAAGTCCTAACCACTTCCCCCCACCATACGCTTTGAGGTCGGAACCAAGTACTAACCCTTTTTCGGCGCTTATCACATCACAAAAATCCAAGTGTGCATGTCTTTGTGCCATTACAAAAATTCCGATGCGATTAGCCTTTGTATTTAAAACCCCCGATCTTATTACCATTCCATATAACCATAAAGCCCACATCCGTGCTTAAATAATTGTATAAACCATCTCCGATCAACGTTTTTCTTTTGTAAAGTCATAAAACCCATTTTCCCAAAAGTTTTAATCTAATGTGCTAAAGTCACGTGTTAAATATAAAAATGGTTAGATTGGAAACACCTGATCGTGCAATTGCATCGGAGAAATCCAAATGGGTTGATTGAAAAGGCCACATCAAAACTTCCGATGCGATAAAGTCCCATATCCATAGACCCCTATCCTTTGTTTTCTTTATAAAACCAAGCACAAAGGCTGAAAGCCCTTATTGCATCGAAAAAATTCAATGGGTTGATTGAAAGACTGGGCCCGATGGTTCCGATTGCGATTGGCCCCCGTATGTATGGCCTTGGGTCTATTTGTGTGTTATACGTCCAAAGGCCCCACAGTCGGGTCCCAAATCATTCCATATATATGTATATCCCCCGCCCCCCGAAACATAGAACCTTTGTTTCATTTAAATTTTGGGTTTTTTATATATCATAAGGGTTTTTCCGCCTGGTGCGTAAGTTGAACAATCCCGACCATTGATCTCATCCTTTGATCAACGGCCCGTGCTAAATCGCATCGCAAGTTTCATTCGATGGATTTTTTTTGCCACCCCCGATTGTCGATCCCCGATTGATTGTCCGTCGTTGATCTCCTCTCGCCTTTCGTGATCCAACGGTCCTCATTCCCTCCAATCACAAGTCTTACCTCCACTTCAAAACCCACCGATTCATTCCCACCATTGATCCGATTCTTAGATCAACGCGTCATCACTCAATTGCATCTGGAATTTTTCATCTAAGTGTGTTTGTTTGTTCCTCCCGATCTGCCATCCCTTCGATTCATTTTCCACCATTGATCCGATCCTTAGATTAATGGTTCGCGCTAAATCGCATCACAACTTTCTAATCGGTGCATTTGCTTGCACACCCCCGATTGCGATCCTCCGATTGGATCTGACCGTCCATGTGTCCGGACGGACGCGTCCAAGATCATTCCATCTTATTCATTTCCCCTGTCTCCTTCTTACTTTCTCTCGGTGATTTCTACCATTGGATGATGCCATCCAACGGCCATGATCGCTCCCCACGCCTTCGAGAGCGTATACCAAAAAAAATGCAGGATTTTTATAAATATTGTTTGTATTTTTGCGTAAATTAATGTTTTTCCATTATATATAAAGGACAGGCCGAAGGTCGTGAAAGACGTTTCCTGTGCCTTCGATTCATAAAAGAGAACCATTCACGGGGCTTCACTCCATGTCTTGTCATTTCTTCATGAGGCAAGTAATGCCATACAAGCCCCGTGTGGCCCTTCACATCGACAAGACACTATGTTATTAAAACATGATTTAAAGAGTATCGAGTGTTGAAGACAGAGCACGAAGCAAAAGAAGATTGAAGACCGATTTGCGGGGATTACTGCTAAGATGGATTATCAAAAGCCTAATCCTCCAAATTAAAACACAAAAGTCAAAATAAAGTCATAATTTTTTAACCACGTAGAAAGGCTCTCCACCACCTCAATTCGAGGTGAATTGATTCCTCAGCTCATCATAAGTGCCACCTGTGCCCTCAAAGCATTCAAAACAAAGGCCGAAGTTATTGATCAAATGAAGATATTTGCCTCGGGCTAGCGACCCAAAGGGTTACTTTCCGAAAGGAACTTAAATGCTAAAAATATTTGCAGAGTTACTCCAAACATGACACAGAGCCTTAAAGTCAATAAAAGCTCCCACCGAGCTTAATTCATAAATGTAAAATAGTTACATACGCACCAAAATGTTTGTAAACTTCTCCATCGAGCCCCTCAAAGGCCGAGAAGTCATTTAATCTCGTATTAATTGTCTAGAGAGATATTTTTATCATATCTTCCCTCCTCATTCTTCTATAAATACCTTTGTAGAAGATAAGAACCGTTGGTTGAAGAACTTTGAAATACATTTGAGTTTAAACTTCGATTGTAAATAGTATTCACTCGGCCCCTTGAAGCTCTGTTTGTGCTAGATTAGTTAGGCTAAATAGTGAATATGATTTCGAACCGAAACATTGGACTTGAAGATCAGTATCGGGTTTGACATCAATAACAAGTCATTACTTGGGATCCTCGGGTCTATATCACCGGGTGAAGTGCCCCTTTCTTTGTTATTGTTTTTTCCTTCTATATGTGTCATATTGTTCATTTTTCTCCGATAAAGAACAACATTTATAGAGTTAGGATCTACCGTTTATCGAGACTTTCTAACCGATAATATTTATCTCAATGTTTTCCTCTAATTTGTTTATTTAAGAATGATTCAATACAGACTTAAGCAATTAGGAATGTTGAGCGTTCCCTCATCCTACTATTTGCTTTAAACATTATTCTTGAAAGTTATTTTCATCATTTGCTTATTAAAGTTAGACTATAAAAAGTTTATGGTTCGCCATGTTTCTAGTTTCTATCCTCCAAAGGCAGATTCTCAAGATTTCCCCGGGTGTTGATCGAAAGCACTAGGTTTCAAAGTACCTTATCCGATCTTAGGTTACACTTTGTTTTCTCTTATGTGTTTTCAAAATTTCTCGAAGGTAATTATGCGGATTACTAGATTGTTTGTCAATTAATCTACTTTAATACAAAATTTCCCAAGAAGTCTATGGTTAGCCTTGTCCTTGGTTGGTCTTTAAACAGACTTACTTAAGAGGATTTTCTTGTTTGACCGACTATAAATCCCTTTGTGAAATTATTATCGCCTTCCACCCCTCCAACACTTTATTATTTCCATTCCATCATTTTAATCTCAATAATCTTGTGATATAGATGACTTGCCCCTTGGATCACTCTTGATGTTGTTCCTCAATTAAAGCCCCCGTTATGACTCCATAGCCAAATGGACTAAAAACCAAATGATATATCTATCTTTTTAGCCAAATATTTCCTATTCACTTGCAACTTCACACCTTTGAAAATTTTTTTCATTTAGGACATTCCACCTCAAACAAGTAATCATGCTCAACCATCCAAAAAAAAACAAACCCTTTAGCCTTCATAACTAGCTCTAATATCGTTACCCCAAACTTCAAAGACAAATCCATCTTTGTACTTATTGGAGAGATCCCTCTCCGGATTCGGGAGGGCTAGATCCCTAGAATCCCAAAGTTGGTTGAAACGATGTTGTTTCCGTGATTGGACTTTGCCAATCTTGCTAAGTACTGTGATTCCTAACATTTTCAGTGACTCCGCTGGGGAATCGAACCCAGTAATCATTTTTTATTTTTATAGAACTTTGAGAGTAAAAAGGGACCTTTTCAAGCACTATCAAAGAAAGGTAATCATGGTAAAACTTGTTTGAATCAAGTGACAAACTAGGTAAACCCTAGGATTCTCTTAAGACTTTATCTAACCTTGAAAAATTAAGTCGGCTTAGCCATAAGAGTAGACTTTCTTTGTCTCATAACCGTAGCTATGTTGTGAAACGTATACAGGACACTCTTAGAAACCACAACGTCGAAAAAATAACTTAGAAAAAAACCTAAAAATATTTCGTATTGGTATTCAATAAACATGGTGGTGGACCATAAAACCTTTTACCTCCTTAGGGGCTAAAAAAACTTCCACTTGGCGACTCCACAATCCCCGAGCGTGACCTTAAGACTCCACCGGGAAGAACCCTTATCATTATAATATCTTTCAAACTCGCTAGAAGATTGTAGATTAAATTTGTAAAACGGACTAAAGTTAACCTCTTAAATATTGTCATATCACGGTTTCGCACTTTTCCCGTTTATTTTGGTCCGAAAAAACATAGCATAGTGGCTCCTAGGAAGATTCACGTAGAGCCCATCCTAACCCCGATCCAATTCGAAGTAGTTGATAACCCGAAGTGTATCCTTAGGAAGTCTCCCTAAGATTAAATTGTCAACTATTTTCGGATCACCCTCGAGAGCTAATTTAGTCCCCGAAAATCTTTCAGCTCTACAACTATCACAAGCTCGACTTAATAAATCAATTTAGAACTAGGTCTCTTGGTGATTTAGATCGCTAGATTCGAGTCTTCACAATCATCTCCCGAAACAAGTGAACATCCTAGTAGAAGAGAAACAACACCTCCCGATTTGCATTTCCTTCACAACCTAGGTGTCTCTCATCCAAGATCGCTCGACCAGCTCTATTCCCCTGGTCCATCCACTTCGCTCACCCTACATCCACTCGTTCAAACCAATACACTTCAGACTCATTTTTTCCCATTGTTAATCCACTCCTTGTGAATCCACCCCCCACCACATATCATGGTAGCATTGTATGCTTCGTTAGTCCTTCCCTGTACCATTAGTCAATCTTCCACAGACTATCGGCTCCAAAATTCCATTATATGATGCTAGCAATGCTACAAATGCATCACAACATGTGGACAAGATGAATGACCGCTTGACGAAATGAAATTGATAATGATTCTGCTAGCTTAGATTATTTTCTCAAAGCTTAGGGGGAGAAGCAAGAAAATGGTTCAAAGGCCTAACACCCCCATAGTATTAATGATCTCCAAGCCTTCCATCAAACATTCTTAAACAAATGGGAAGTAAATAAAAAACCCTCTTCAAGTCCTCGCGCGATTAAAAAGAACCTCGATAGAAACATCGGGGAAAGTGTGCAAGCTTATTGCACTAGATTCAATAGTGTGTATAATGCACTTTTCCCGCACTAAAACCTCCACAGGGGCTCGACTTTAAACAAGTTTCCTAGAGGGTTTGAACTCCGAGATGGCCTATCGAGCTGAGAGAGAGAGATTTTGCAACTCTTGAAGATATGCCAAAGGGTGTTCTTTCTGTGGAAGTCAACTTAATGAGAGAAGAGAGAAAGAATGAAAAATGAAAAGAGAATGTCGTTTAGAGAGGAAAACACACCTTCTACTTCCAACTCAAAGATGGAGAGAATGATTGAAGAGATGATGAAGGAGATGAGCATAATTAAGAGAGCACAAGCCAGCCCAAAACCAACTCGCTCCTCAAAACAAAAACCGAAATCCGAATCGAATTTTAGAAGGAACCAACCTCCAAAAAAACCTAGGGAAGATGATCAACAGATCACTCCTCCATTTCATCAAAACTATGTAAGTGAGGTTGAGGAAATAGATGAAATAGCAAAGAGGAGGATGATATCAACATGCTGTGGGGTAGATAATGATGACTTTGAGATTTATTATGATAGAAAACAAGGTCTATGCACACCATATGATGACAAGAGAGATGATGATGAAAATCATTATCAAGACATGGAAAATTTCATCATAGAGCCTCAAAGAGAATATGACCTTAGAAGCAAAACCAGATAACAAACCCCCCAACAAAAAAACCTCGAAAAATCTTCACAAAACAACACTACAACCAAGCCTAGAGTTGTCAAACAAAAGGATATAAAGGGTCAGTAAATTCTCGATAATGGTAAAGAGAAAGGCACTCAAAACAATGAAAAATAGAGTGCAGACATTAGTAGTACTAACATCTTAGCTAGTACTCATGTTAAAACCATTTTTTTCAAATGTAAATAGAACAAATCAACAAGTGATATTGTTGATAGAGTGACAGCTAATAAAGGCCGAGACAAGTGCTTTAAAGAGTCAAATTCTTTTCAACCCTGGAGTAGGAAATTTCCCGAATCAAAAATCTATGTTCCCTTGATCGAGTTAGCCGCCCTACATGTATATAGAACCCAAATTTTGAAGGCTTTAAATATAGAGGAAAATGAGGATATAGTCAATCTTAATGATGACCGCCTAGAGCTTATTTTCGGTCCAAAGATTGAAGGTAGATATCAAGAGGGACATGTTCCTCCCTTTTATGTGAGTTTAAACATTCATGAAATTTTTTTACACAATGCTATGCATGATTCGTGAGCTTCTCATAATTTAATGCCTATAGTCGTGATGGAGAGCCTTGGTCTAAAAATAACCGGACCTTATAAAGATCCGTACTCCTTTGACTCGAGCAGAGTAAAATGTTTAGGATTAATCAAAGACCTCTCCGTGTTAACTTAGCCCGATCCCGACCAAATTCTTAGTCATGGATATTGTGGTGAGCCGATGTTCCCCCCCCAAATATGGAATGTTGTTATCAATATCATGGGGGGCTAAGTTAAAAAGGGATTATGCAAATGGACATGACTCTATGCGATTATCCCCGTTTTCAATCAAAATAGAAGACTCTACAGTGGAGTCTCATATGCAATACACAAAGTGACAAGTCAAGACAGACCACAAAACTCCCCTTTATACTCTATAAACACATGCCTTGATTCATTTAACCTCTTTAATGAAGAAACATTAGATGAACAAGTAACTTTAACAGAAAGTTAATGGCCAATAGAGAGGAGGGGGGTAAATACCCCCATAATTCTCAAAACAGTTTGCTGAACCTTTAAAAAAATAGCAAAAACAAATATGGGTCTTGAACTAAAAGTCATGCCTCCTTTGCTTTTAATCCTTGACACTCAAGAAAACATTCCTCCACTTAACGAAAAACCCGAGGAGGTAAAACAAACACAACCGAGTGCTGACATCTCCACAACAATTTGAAAGCACATTAATTGAAGAGGACTGGTAACCAAATAGATGAAACTAAGAATAGTCCTATGTGGAGTATGTATCTTGATGGATCCTGCACTAGAACTAACGCTGGTGCGTGTGTCCGGATTCCAACACTCGAAAAATAACCATAGAGAATGTATTTCTTGTAGATTAAACTTTTAGTGTTCCAATAACATAGTGGAGTATGAATCCCTTCTCTTAGGCTTACATCTATTGAAAAGGTTAGGAGCCGGAAGAATAAACGTGTATGGGGATTCAGATTTATTCATTAGGCAAGTCAATGGGGAGTATAACGCAAATCATCCCGTGCTTAGGGCCTACCGAAAGGATGCCATGGACCTTTTAAAAACTTTCGAGGAGTCCAAATTGATTTTTGTCCCAAGAAAAGGAAATATTCCACCCAGCAATTTAGCCTTTGCCGCTAGAAATCATGCTTAACGCCATATGAAACAAAGGACTTCACAACTCGTATAAAATTTAGACCGCCAGTCATGATAATGAAAAGTATTGCCAAGGGTGTGTTTGACTGGGAGACGAACAAGTAGAAGACTTCATGCAATTCGTAAATGAATTTGAACTACACGAGCTTTGGACTCGCATTATGAAACAGATTGCGGTGAAGAAAAATTTTCTTGGAAAAGAAGAGTCGTCTCTCGAATTCGCCAATATTAACCTTCTTTCTAGCAAACTTGAAAAAAAAACATAAATCAATGCCGAGTTTGAAACAGAGGAGTTAGAAACTCTCGCACTCTAAAGATGAAAGTTTGCCTAAGGGTATGGCCCCTTTAGAAGAGTTGTTCGATTTTAAAAATGTGGCGAATAAACCAAAAACCGGAACTTGTAGAGACCGAAGTGGAAGAGTGCAATATTGGCAGCAAACTTAAAACTATGATGATTAAATCTGTCTAAGTCTTTACCGACTCACATTAAACTTAAATACATGGAGTTTTTAAAGAGTTTTTCGATGTTTTTGCGTGGAGTTACGTAAGATCTTAAATCCTATGACACTCGAAATAATACAGACACAAAATTCCCCCTCAAATAAAACCAAAAAACCATTCAAACAGAAACTAGCATGAATAAACCCCGTTCGCTTTACCATTGGTTCAGAAAGGAAATCATGAAAATGTATGATGTCAGTATTATTGTCCCTATTAGATATTTTGAATGGGTATCTAATTTGGTGTCTATTAGGAAGAAAACTCGGAGAGATCAGGCTTTGTATAGACTTTAGAGAATTAAACAAAGCTTCATTAAAAGACAACTACCCTTTACCCAAGATGGATCATATTTTACAAAGGGTGGTAGGGTCTAAAAGAATTTCTTTGCTTGATGGCTATTTAGGGTACAATGAGCTTTTATTTCACCCTACCGATCAATTAAAGACAACCTTTACTACACCATGGGGCACTTTCATGTATGTGAAAATTCCTTTTGGTCTAATGAATGCTGGAGCAACTTTTTCAAAGAGCCATGGACATAGCTTTCTCGGAGGAACTGGGCTTCTTCATCATTATCTATCTTGATGATGTTACCGTGTTTTCAAAACAGATGAAGAGCACTTAGAACATTTAAGAAAGGTTTTGGAGAAATGTAGAAAGTTTGGGATATCTTTAAAACCCTAAGAAGACACTATTTGGTCTCCAAGAAGGTAAACTTCTGGGCACATTATTTCGAAGAGGGTATAAAGATAGATCCAAAGAGGATTGAGGCCATATTGCAAATCTCCCATCCTCGAAACATCAAAGAGTTGCGAGCCTTTTCATCGTAAAAGATTAACTTTTTGAGAAGGTCTCGTCCCCCAACTTGGCCGAGCTCCTTAGGAATATCACAAACATGTTAAAGAAGGAGCAAGGGGTAAAATGGACCTTGGAAGCAAAGAAGTCTTTTGAGTCGTGAAAAAAGTGTCGACCAAACCACCTAGGTTCTTATAAGTCCCTGATTTTTTCAAAGGATTTTTTATATTTTTTTCATTTGCATCGAGAACATACCATAGCTCGCTATCCTTGCGTAAAAAAATCCACAAGGACAAGAGCAGACTCTATTGCATTCTTTAGTAAGGCATTGAGGGATGCTCCTCTCGAAGTATAACATTATGGAGAAGCAATATTTTTCTTTGGTTAAAGCTTTGAAAGACTTCGGAGTATACATCCTTCACTCACACATCATTGCCTTTGTCCCAAACTCGTGTTAAAGACATTCTAACACATAACCCGCATGGTAAGAGAGGTAAGTGGATTGTTGTTATTCTTGAATATGATTTAGAGATAAAACCCACTAAACTCATCAAAGGCCAAGGTCTAGCTAGATTAATGGTCGAATCCAATTTTGAAGTCCTTGATATTAATATGATTGATGCTTTTGGATGACCAAGAAGGATTCTCAACTCCTATTGTTGAAAATAATTTTATGAATTCTCCTTGGTATGCTCGATATTATTTATGTTTTTCTTAATTTAAATACACCTCCTGGTTTGACAAAAACAAAGGCAAGGTTCCTAAAGTTAAAAGTCAGAAACTATTGCATTATAGATAAATTTCTTTATTAGAAAAATGCAAGTGGTCTATTAGCTTAAATTTTTGCTCGAGTTAGATGCGAGGTAGAAGTTTAAGCACGAATTCCCATGAAGGAGAGTGTGGAGGTCATTTATATCTGGGAAGACAACAAAGCCCAACAAAATTTTGAGGGCTCGGTTTCTATTGGCCTACTCTTTTTCATGATGTGCATAAAATGATCATTTCCCGTCATAAATGTCAACTTTTTGAAGGCAAAAGAAAACTCGCTACCCCTACCTCTCGCATCCAATCATTGTTGAAGCCCCATTTCAATAGTGGGGACTTGACTTCATAGGAGAAATCCATCCACCATCTTCCGCCTAACGTAGATGGATTCTCACTACCACGTGACTATTTCACTAAGTGGATAAAAGCCATACCCTCGTGGGGGCAGGCCAATGATTCGCTTTATTATAAAATTTATGGAGACTAACATTCTCTCTATGTTTGTCTGTCCTACTAAGATTATCACGGATAATGCAGCGACATTTGGATCAAAGAAGATGGTTGAGTTCTATCATAGATATCGGAGAACATTGGGGCATTCCACGGCCTATTATCCTCAAGGTAATGGACTGCGTAATCCTCAAATAAGATTTTAGTGAACATGATCAAGAAACTATTGGAGGACAACAAAAGTCTTGGCACACAAAGCTAGTCCATGCACTTTGGGGCTGACGAGATTGACTTTGAAGAAATCCATTAATATGTCACCTTTCCAGCTTTGTGTATGGTACCGATGCAATTTTTCCAAATAGCCTCGGTGTACCAATGATGAATTTGATTCAAGAGTTGCAAACTAAAAAAAATTACATGATCGAAGAATAAATCGTATAATTAATCTTCAAGCAAAACCCCGTGAGAGGAAGTTTATAACAAAGCATCATGCGTACAGAGACAACATTAAAAATCTTTTTGTAGAAGAAAAAAAGGCCAACAATTTCAAAGTTGGTGACAAGGTTTTAAAGTGGGACTCAAGGAGGGAAGACAAGGGCAAGCATGGAAAATTTGACAACTTATGGCTTGGCCCTTACTCTATTCATTCAAAATTTACTGGTATCAATGCATTTTTATTCCAGGAGTTGAATGAAGCAGCATTGTTTTGGAGGTCCCTGTCACCATGGCAGGGATGCTCAAACATTACTTCTATTAACTCCATGCCATGTTCACGAAGCCTTTTTATCTTTTTTTCTCATTATAAATATATCATCCACCATTGCATTCAAAGTTATAAAAATAAAAATATACAAAAAACAAAGAAAGAAAGAAAAGAGAGCATTTTCAAAACAATAGAGGCTATAAACCTTCATACCAAAAAAAGAGAAACAAATTTAAAAGTGTGCAAGCTTAAATGCCACTCTCGCAAAACACACTTCTAGTTAGTCAAACTGACCCTAATCTTGACTAATTGGTTTTAAATTTTTCTCGTTGATAGGATAGTGAATTCGATTTTCCAAACTATTTAATCTTGGCTTATCAATAGATAGATTAGGATAGAAATTAAAGGTTCAAACATGTTCAAAATCTGAACCTAAGTTTCCAAAGAGAGATGACTCCAAATCTGTTTCATTTTTCCGAGTCAAAAAGGATGTAAATCTGGTTCTAAATTAGCTCAAAAATCTGAACCAGAGAACAAGGAAGAAACAACTCAAACAAGAGCCAAAAGCAGCTGTAAAAAGAGAAGACCATGATGAGAAACTTTCAGATCTTAAGCCTTCCATTTTGATTTAATTTTTCTGCAAAATAAATGTCTCATGTAGTGTGACTTGTTTTTTTATGCCATAGACTAGCATCAAGTTAGACTCGTTTAACTCGACTTGTATGATTTTAAATTTCGTTGTAGAATTTAGAGAATAAAATCGTTAGACTGTTAATCCTAACAGCATTGATAGAATAGGTAGAGAATCATATGGGCTTAGTTCGTTTAATCCGAGTCCATGGAGAAATAAGGAGTAGAAATAGATTAGATTTCCTCGCTTTTAAAAGAACAAAAATGTTGTGAAAAGAGTTTTCCAATCCAAGTGCACTCTAATGAAGAAAAAATGTTAGATCGTTAGGATTGGGTAGTAGAAAGTTTGTATTGATGAAGATCCATTGTTTCTATAACTGCTAATATGTTTCAAAGTAGATCATCCCAAAGAAAGGAAGAGCGCGCCCAATGGATGAGGCACGGTGTCAGCCTCCCGCAGAACACAATGGATGTGGCACAGTCGCCCTCCGAGAGGATTCAAGTCTCGAAGTTCTTGATGCCTTCAAGAAGGCACCATCCCCAAGTGGAGCCACCGTTAGCCATCTATAAAATTTGTTATAGCAAAAGGTGGCTAAGAATTTTTGGAGCCTTCAAGGAACAAATTTTATTACTAAAAAGTGTTGGCTCCTAAAGACTCTTGAAGGCCTTGTACCTCTCGTCCGAAATCTTCACTACTATTCCCTTTTTTATACTCGGAAGTTTAGCTAATTTCATGAGAAAATACTCCCCGAAAAAAACCATCATTTTCCCCCGTTCTCCCACTCAAAAATAACCTTCATTTGCTCCCCCTTTTTCTCCATAAATCTCTTTTGTTTTCATGATTCCTCTTCTTCCCTTCATGAAAATCATTTTTACAAGGTTAAAAACTCACTTTTTAGCCTTACCGAAACCCCCAAATCCATTGCAAACTCGAAAAAAATTCATAAGAAACAAGTTTTTTATTACTATGGACTTAAGCCCCCTTGGGCTAAGTCCTAACCACTTCCCCACCATACGCTTTGAGGCTAGAACCAAGTGCTAACCCTTTTTTCGCTGCTTATCGCATCGCAAACATCCAAGTGTGCATGTCTTTGTGCCATTACAAAAACTCCGATGCGATTAGCCTTTGTATTTAAAACCCTCGATCTTATTACCATTCCATATAACCATAAAGCTCCGCATCCACGCCGCTTAAATAATTGTATAAACCATCTTCGATCAACGTTTTTCTTTTGTAAAGTCATAAAACCCATTTTCCCAAAATTTTAATCTAATGTGCTAAAGTCACGTGTTAAATATAAAAATGGTTAGATTGAAAAAAACCCGATCGCGCAATCGCATCGGAAAATCCCAAATGGGTTGATTGAAAAGGCCGCATCAAAACTTCCGATGCGATTAAGTCCCATATCCATAGACCTCCCGCCCTTTTTTTTCTTTGTAAAACCAAGCACAAAGGTTGAAGCCCTTATCGCATCGGAAAAATTCAATGGGTTGATCGAAAGAGCGGGCCCGATGGTTCCGATTGCGATTGGCCCCCGTATGTATGGCCCCGGGTCTATTTGTGTGTTATACGTTCGAAGGCCCCATAGTTAGGTGCCGCATCATTCCATATATATGTATACCCCACGTACAAAGCATAAAACCTTTGTTCTATTTAAAATTTGGGTTTTTTTATATATCATAAGGGTTTTTTCTCCGCCGTTGCGTAAGTTGAACAATATCGACCGTTAATCTCATCCTTAGATCAACGGCGGCACTAAATCGCATCGCAAGTTTCATTTGGCGCATTTTGTTTGCCACCCTTGATTGCTAGTCCCACGATTGATTGTCACGTCGTTGATCTCCTCTCCACCTTCCGTGATCCAACGGTCCTCATTCCCTTCGATCACAATTCTTACCTCCGCTTCAAAACCCCGCCTCGATTCATTCCCCCACCATTGATCCGATTCTTAGATCAATCAATCATCGCTCGATCGCCTCGAATTTTTTCATCGTTGCATTTTTTTGTTCCTCCCGATTGGCCATCCCTATGATTCATTTTCCACCATTGATCCGATCCTCAAATCAATGGTCCACGCTAAATCACATTGCAACTTTCAATCGGTGCATTTGCTTGCCACCCCCCGATTGCGATCCTCCAATTGGGATTTGGACCGTCCACGTATCCGAGATCGGACGGTCCAAGATCATTCCGTGTTATTAATTTCCTTGTCTCCTTCTTGCTTTCTCTGATCGATTACTGCCATTGGATTATGCCATCCAATGGCCATGATCACTCCCCATGCCCTCTCGAAGCGTATACCAAAAAAATGCAAGATTTTATAAATATTGTTTGTATTTTGCGGTGAATTAATGTTTTTCCATTATATAGAAAGGAAGGCCGAAGGTCGGGGAAAGATGTTTCTTGTGCCTTCAATTCATAAATGAGAACCATTCACGGGGCTTCATTCCATGTCTCGTCATTGCTTCATGAGGCGATAACGCCATATAAGCCACTGCTGTGGGCTCCGCACATCAACAAGACGCTATGTTATTAAAACACGATTTAAAGAGTATCAGTGTTGAAGACAAAGCACAAGTAGGAAAAGAAGATTGAAGACCAAATTTGCGGGGATTACGCTAAGATGGATTATCAAAATCCTAATCCTCCAAATTAAAACATAGTCAAAAGAAAAATCATAAGTGTTTAATCGACTAAATGCCTCCACCGCTCAATTGAGGTGAATTGATTCCTCGCCTACCATAAGTGCCACCGTGCCTCAAAGCATTCAAAAACAAAGGCCGAAAGTTATTGATCAAATGAAGATGTTCGCCTCAACGCAACAAAGGGTTACTTTCCGCAAGGAACTTAAATGCTAAAAATATCCGCAAAGTTACTCCAAACATGACATAGAGCCTTAAAGTCAATAAAAGCTCCCACCGAGCTTAATTCATAAATGTAAAATAGTTAATACGGTACTGTGAATGTTTGTAAACTTCTCCATCGAGCCCCCTCAAAGGCCGAGAAGTCATTTAATCAGTATTAATTTCTTTTCCGGAGAGATCTTTTATCGGATCTCCCCTCCTCATTCTTCTATAAATACCTCCGTAGAAGATAAGAAATCGTTGGTTGCAAAACTTTGAAACACATTTGAGTTTAAACTTTTGATCGTAAATAGTATTCACCGGCCCTTGAAGCTCGTTTGTGCTAGATTAGTTAGGATGAATAGTGAAGATGATTGTTGAACTGAAACACTCGGACTTGAAGATCAGAATCGGGTTTGACATCAATAACAAGTTGTTACTTGGGATCCTAGTCTATATCACTCGGTGAAGTGCCCCTTTCTTTGTTATTGCTTTTTCCTTCTATGTGTGTCATATTGTTCATTTTTCTCTCGATAAAGAACAACATTTATAGAGTTGGGATCTACACGTCTATCGCACCCTTCTCTAACCCGATAAGCTTTATCTCAATGTTTTCCTCTAATTTTTTTTATTTAAGAATGATTCAATACAGCTCTAGCGCGATTAGGAATGTTGGTGTTCCCTCGTCCTATTGTTTGCGTTAAACATTATTCTTGAAAGTTATTTTCATCATTTTCTTATTAAAGTTGGACTAGAAAAGTTTATGGTTCGCTCTTGCTTTCTAGTTTCTATCCTCCAAAAAGCAGATTCGAAGATTTCCCTGGGTGTTGACCGAAAGCGACTAGGTTTCAAAGTACCTTATCCGATCTTACGTTACACTTTGTTTTCTCTTATGTGTTTTCATACTTTCTCAAGGTAATTATGCGAATTACTCGGATTTTTTTGTCAATTAAGCTCCTTTAATACAAACTTTCCCAAGAAGTCTATGGTTAGCCCCGTCCTTGGTTGGTTTTAAATAGTTACTTAAGAGGCTTTTCTTGTTTGAATTGACTATAAATCCCTTGTGAAATTATTATCAGTTTTCCACCCCTCCAACACTTTATTGTTTCCATTCCATCATTTTAATCTCAATAATATTGTGATATAGATGATTTTCCCCTTGGATCACTCTTGATGTTGTTCCTCAATTAAAGCCCCTGTTATGACTCCATAGCCCAATGGACTAACAACCAACGTTATATCTATCTTTTTTAGCCAAAGCTTTCCTATTCACTTGCAACTTCACACCTTTGAAACTTTTTGCATTTAGGACTTTCCACCTCAAACAAGTAATCATGCTCAACCATCCAAAAACAAAACAAACCCTTGGCCTTCATAACTAGCCTAATATCATTACCCCAAGCTTCAAAGACAAATCCATCTTTGTACTTATTGGAGAGATCCCTCTCCCGCATTCGGGAGGGCTAGATCCTAGAATCCCAAAGTTGGTTGAAACGATGTTGTTTCGTGATTTTACTTTTCCAATCTTGCTAATTACGTATTCCTAACACGTTCTGGAGCATTGATGTTCTCGACAAAGGTTACCTTGCTTATCAAGAAGGAAGGGTTTGAACGAACAAGAGATATAACGGATGCATGGGTAGATTATTCGGCAATCGGTGTTGCCAGCTGGCATCCACTATTATCGTGACTTCATCAAAATCAATCTAATCTCCTACAATGAGGATTTCAGCAATCAAAAGCTTCTCTAGATTACAATATTGAAATTGTAATAACCCCCGCCGAATTTTTCTTCAACTATAAGCAGCAGCTCATCTTTGTCGTGGTTGCTCCACTGTTGCTATATTCGCGTGATGATGTTTGGAACAATGATTGGCATAATTAGACTTGAAGCTGATTATTTCAAGGTATTCTCCCCAGAGGTAATATCACTATAGCATCTTAAAGATGAGGAAAGGTTGGATAATAACCGCAAGTACGACTTCACAGAAAGCTATAAAAATCCCCAAGTAGAATTGATGTTCGCGACACATGGTCCTCATAAATTTCTATAGGAACATCTTAATGACTATAATTCGAGCAAGTTCATCTTTCTCGACATATAAAGGGAGCCATGATCGAAGAAACAAAATAGATAATCGGATCTAATAATCTCCCGGTCGAGCCATGCACCTTGCATCAATGTATCTCAAACATGGTATGGTGAGCCTCTCTTCTTACGGGAATTTAAGATTGGTTGGGCTAACGCTTTGTTAAATGGTAAGAACACATCTTAGTGTTGTATCTCTTAAGGTCCACCTTCATGTATTCAAAAATTAATGGACACTTTTTACTTTGAAAGGACAAGCTTAGGCTTGTGAATTTCTTGGGTAAGAGGGAGTAAGATCAATATCTTCTTCATCAAGATATGCAAGAAGTTGAGGACTATTAAAGTGTTTCTATGATCTCGAAAGGAAGAACAATATTCATTTATGTGATGTTGGGTGGAGAAATGAGGCTCCTATTGACGTTTTGGTCATCAATATAATCGCCAAGAACTAGCCTTGGTTTTCAGAAAGTGACCCTAGTGCAATAAAGGAATAAATGTATGTGGAGCAACCTATGGGGTTCAAAGTCCTCGATTGGAACACCCATACCTATAGGTTGAAGAAATATTGAAGCAAGCACCCGGGGACTTGGTACGAGAGGATAGATAGCTACTTTATAAAGCTAGGCTTCACTCACGCGTAATGTTGATTCAAACCTTTACTTCAAGGCCGATAGAGAAGCCTCTCATTATGGTTCTCTATGTGGACGATCTCTTCTCGATAGATGTTGGCCCTCTTATTCATCATTGTAAGAGGGAGCTCACTTCGAGTTTGAGATGAAGGACCTAGGATTGATGCATTACTTCCTAGGCCTAGAGGTCTAGCGAGAGACTCGGCGAGATTTTTCCTCTCAAGGAAAATATATTGTGAAATTGCTAGAAAGATTTGGGATGATGGATCGAAAGTCCGTGTTGACACAAATGGAGCTCAACTTTAAGAAGTTGAGTTGTAGCGGCCGTGAGCCCAGTAGTTAGAAAATCCTCACCGAGTATCATTAACTCGTAGGGGGCCTTGATGTTCTTAGGGAACATCCATCCGAACGCAAGTTGTGCAAAGGGAACACTTTGAGTCAACACATGGTTGATCCTCATAAAATTCACTGGGTTTGTGCCAATAAACTCTTGAGATATCTCTAGGGAATGATAGACCATGGGATGAGATACACTACCGGGAGTATGACACTCCATGGATATACCGATGTCGATTGAGTTGGCAATGTGGTGGATCGCAAGAGCACTTCGGATGCTGCTTCACACGTAGATCTTCTCGAGTAGGAATCGAAGCTCGGGTAGCCTTGAGTACCGCCGAGGTACGAATACATTGCAACATGTATGGCTCCGTTGTGAAGTCACTTGGTTGTGAAATCTCTTCAGTGAGTTGTTTGAGCATGTGCTAGATGCCATCGTTATCCTTTGTGATAGCTAGAGGGGGGATTCGTTTGATCCTGGGTTCCATGATTGATCCAAGCATGTTGATGGTCAGGTACCAATTTATCCCGAGGATATGGTACAATGAGGCGTCGTAAGGCTCGATCATATAGGAATTGATGAGCATGTCGCGTATATTCTCATAATTTCCTTGGGGAAGGTCATGTTCCTAACCTTCCGTGAGAATCTTGGAATTGTGGAACGACCCTTATTGGAGGGTCTCGTTGGATGATGAGCTCAGGGAGCCCTAGGGGTTTTTAGGGATAGCTTCTTGGTGCTATAAGCAATCACATGGCTAGGCTTGCTAAACCTAGTTGGTATTCTTCCACCCCACCATGATGATATTGAGTTGGTTTACTTCTCTTTGATTTGTGCCCCATATGCATCCTACCCATGGAGATTCAGCATTAATGGGAAGTACCTCTCATTTTTTCCAATGAGGTGGGAAATGTGAATAGATACCATAGCAATACCGATGGACGTATCGGGAGATTCTCGTAATTTCTATGTCTAGGATGGCACGTGTCCAACCACTTGATTTGGGATCAAGTTTAGTGAGGTTTCGGACCTCTAACCGACGTTGGGTCGCTTGAAACCAACTTTGGGTTGGTGTGTGACTCCTTTGAGTCCCGGTGACGTTTTGGACCTCCCACTCGACTTCAAGTCGTGTAAACCAACCGTAGGGTTGGTACGAGACTCTTTCGTGCATCCTATAGAGGTTTTGAACCTCTCGGGTTGAATCGTCGACTCATGAATGATGTCCTGGTGACCGACCCACTTCACGTTCGAAATAAAGAAGCCAGCAAAGCAAGTTACTGGGCAGGGATTATGCACAATTTTTGGATTGCACAAGTGGATAGAGTTCTCCCTAGTTGAGAGGGAGTGTTAATTTTGGGGTAACTAGGTCCAAAATTCAAAGGGTTGTTCCGCTTAAATGATGATCCCGATATTTTTATTAAATTCCTATTTCGGAGGCGTAAGATTGATCTAAAGACCATCTCGATCGGATGAGTAGAACATGTATTTTTAATTTATTCTACTTAAGTGCTAGGTCCACCTAGAATATAATATAGACTTAAATGTCTTAAAGGATGTGTCTCACACCCCCACCTGATCATTATAAATAGGAGAGTTTTGGAGAACATTTCACACACATTGTGTGGAGGAAATTATCTTCTCTTTTCTTGGTGCATCCGTGTTAGGGGCTTTCTCATGGAGCTTAGTTACGGCTTATTGATGTAGCTTTTTAAGGCTATGTGACATGCTTGGATGAATGACTTATTGTAGACTTTGTTGGTTGAAGGATCATGCCGATCACCGTAATGCCATCATTCTTCTTCTTTTTCTATTGTTGGCTTGTCTTCCATCTATCGATTTATTTGTTCTATCTCGCTTTCATTATTTTGTGCCTTAATCTGAAATGGCATCGAACATGTTTAGAAAAATAACACTAACTCGAGCATCAACATGGTTATCGGACCCATCGCACATAAAAAATTTTTGGGCTTTCGAGTTGCTTTGGTCCGAGAGAAATTGATCAAATACACTAATATCACACATGAATTTTTTCAACACTGTGAGTGAATATATTGCTCTTCCAACGGCACTAGAAGCGCTTGAATTTGTGATACCATTTGGTATAAAATATAACAAGTTCCCTCCTTCCCAAATGCTAATGGTGCTTCTCATTACTCATAATTAAAACAAGAGATAGAGGGATATTTTATTTTGGAATGCCTTAATGCCCTCTCTAGAGAATGACCAATGCAGTCCCGTTTTGATTATTTTTAATCACATATATTTTACTTGGTATCAAATTCCTTCCCCCATCCTCGTTTCCCTGGACATTTGTGGTATCCAATTCCTTCCCCTTCCCATTCCTCGGACATCCGAATAGCTCGCGTATCGCTTAACATCAAAGGTATTGTCTATTCATATAAAATATTAGGTGCCCAAGTTATAGTGGTTGAGAGATTGAATCCACTTTGCATATGTAATGAAATCGGTTGAGGGATTGAAGCCACCGAAGGAGTAGATGTGCTCTCCATAGGAGGAGTGTTCTTTCCACAAAGAGCGTTGGTTCTCTACTTTTTGGTAAAGAGGAAAAAATAAAATGACCGCCGCTTGAAAGGTTTCATATATCAACAAAATCATATGACAAAAAAAATGAATCTACGAGAGGGTTTTAAGGGGTTTTACTTGTGGCATATGATTTCGAGGAGTGCCGAGCAATATTGAAAGGGAGGATGGGAAATTGTGTGTGTTGGGGGGATATCGGAGGTATGGAAAGAAAAAAAAATGTTAATGTGGGCATGCAAAGTTCGTAGACAAAGAGTTTTAGCACTGCTCGCTACTAAGCTCGCCGTAGGGGAAGGTGCAATGGTCAAGAAAAAATAGGAAGAATAAGAAGACATTGTTGGATGTCGCCAAATCCCTCCCCGATTGGGGAATTGGATAAAATCTATTGGCAACACAAGAATTTCTACAAAATCACAAGCATAAAGCTCAAAAGATATTGTTGTTATGGAAAGGCGTTGGGGATTTTCCACAAAAAAATGGTGAACCAACAACAAAGACCCCCCGTAACGATTAATGGTGCAAACAAACATGTGTGGAAATTGATTAATGATGTCCCTAAGAAGACTTCCGAGACTACACCTGAAATGTAGATTAGTGATCTGAACATGTGAAGTCAATGTTAAAGTAAATGTTCATTTGTTCCATTGGTTTTTATCAAACTCGATTTGCAGTGCTTGGGAGACTAGATTTCTTTGGAAAATAGAAATTTTGAGGTAGGAATAATGTAGTTGGCTAAAAAAATATGTGTATGCATTAGCTATGACAACATTTGTTTTCTTTGTTGCACCCACATTTGTCTATGTTTCTACTTTTTGGTACATGTATGCTTATAGGAGTGCCTTTGATAGCGGTGAGAATTATTTTTGCACTTGCAACCCTTGATAATTCTTGAGTTGAATGATATGCGTGCGAGATATAGTTAGATATGTATACTCGTAAAGCTACAAAAATAAATATACTTCCAAAATCTACGGAAAATAATTATCCCTATTGAATTGACTAATATGTAGACTAGATCTACTCTCCACAATGTTGGTGCCTATGAGTGGCTTGGTATTCGAATGGATTTTCTATCAAATCTTTTGTTTGCGTTCTTTTGGGTGTTCCTCATTCAATCTCCCAAAGATGCAATTAGGCCAAGCATTGGAGGTTTGGAAAGAAAATGATCCTTACATGCATATTTCATTACACTACAACACATTCCTTGCTGAAAAATGATCCTTTAAATAGAATGTAGATCTATAGTATTCCCCATTATTTCCACCACCTTCCTATACACTATCCAACAGCTCATGTAACAACAAGGAGGCCAATACTTCTCATTTCCAGAGAAATACCACCTATCACATTATCAATAGTTTCAAAAGGGAATCAGCTTTCTTTATACCACAGACATGCCAAAGTTCCTCTAAAGGGGTACTCTTTGTGGGACATATTATTAGACTTTGTGGATGGTCTATATATGGGAAACACCAAATGCACTCTAAAAACCTTGCAATATGTGCCTCCTCCTTGTAGAGTTATATAAAGTGTTGTAGAACCTTTCTCATAATTCAACCTAGCTAGTTGTCTACATTGCATTTTTACCTCGTGAATATCACTTCTTTGGAAATGGCTCTAAGGTTTGTATAAAATTATGAACCCATATTTAAATAGGAACCTCCTATATATACCTAATGAGTTTGCGAAAGTAATACATGTGGCCCATTGGATTGGAAGTACTACCGAATTGTAGGGTTTGGTTGATTTAACCGCATTCCAAAATGTCATTAGTTAGTGGAGCCCCAATTTTGGTAGGACTTTTTATCATTTAGTGCCTCTACCATATCATGCCATGAATGCAACGTGATTTGATGTGCTTACCCACCATTGCATAGGGGTTTTTTCCATGTTCATATATAGTGTTGCAACCCTTTGCTCGACCCACCATATACTCCACCACTTGTTCCCAAGCTTCTTCCATGGTGTCAGCATGTGCCATTGAATTCAATATGTTCTTATGCTCGCACTAATCCACCTAACTATTTTCAAAATCATGCAATGCCAATCAGCTTTTGCAATTATTCAAGAGTGCTTAAAATAGACCATCTGTTTTTTATTTAATAAATCGCTTAATACATTATCAATAAAAATTCAGTATTTGTTTCAAAGTCTTCCCATCGAATGGCCCTTTTCAAATTAATAATGAACACAACACTAGATAATTTGAAATAAAAAATTCTACATATAAGATAAGATTTTTTATTTCTATTTCTTCGTTCCATGGATCCATACTTGGATATATTGCCCTCGGCACAATAAAGCAGATTGCATTAGTCATAGAATTAAAAACATTTAAGAATTAAAATATTTAAAGATATTTGAAAGTAGAAAGAAATTAAAATTGTGGATAAACTATTCCTATAAAACATGAATGCGTGAAGGTACGTAAAAACACTCCATGGGGAAATGATGCTCGTAATAGAAAATTGTTTTCCTATCAAATAGTTACAACCCTCAGTGAGCTTAAACTTTGAAATATGCATATGCATTGATATGTGTGCAATTAAGGTCAACACAAAACATCCTCTACTCCTTTAAATACTATGTTTTGTTTATGATCAAATGACTCATCCTTGAGCACCGATCATATTTTGTATCGTCTCGGAGCCGACACTTACTATTATTATGTTCTTCTTATTCTAAATATGTTAAGGTAGATAAGAAATTGTTTGAATCTCATTCCTCGGGGGATGCATGGGTAACTAGGACCAAGCACAAGAAAATATGATTATAGAAGTAATTCCTGTTTTTTCGATGCTATGCCTGGGATGTGCTTGGATGATTTATATGAACTATGTTCTCATTTATTCATTTATTATGGATATTGTTTGACTAGATGAGTTATTATTTGGAGTTGATGCTTCATGGGTGTTTAGGTAGCTACTATAATTCCCAAGAAAGTATGATGATAGATTTGATTCTTATGATTTGAATGAATGCATCATGGGTGTCTACTATCTTCTACCAATTATGTTCTTAACTATTTTGTATATTCAATTACCTATTCGAATCTTGTACCTTGAGTGCTTGGCTGCCTACTATCACGTATAATAAGGTTAGAATATTTGTGGTAATATGCCTATTGGCACAAGAATGTAGAGAGTGGGTTTTGAGTGGTCAATGTGGTCAATGAATGGTCATTCTCTGCCTATGGGATCAATGAAAAAATATTAACTTGGTATTGTCGGGCTTGAATGCCCCCTTGGCTCTCTCCAAGACACTATTTTTTTGTAGAGAGTTATTTAAGCTATATGTCGTATGCCTAGCCATGTGGCCGATCGATTTCGATGTACATCCTGATATGAAGCTTCCGCACTTCGGTATTATAAATTAAGATGAATTATAGCTTTTCTATTCATCATACTTGTTTGCTTCAAAGAATTTTGATAGCAGTACCTCAAAAGTACCTCCAAAATTTCTCGGATCAACAACTTCTACTTAAAGCTAAAGAAAACATCAGCTCTCCCTCGAATTATAGCTCCCTCTAAATATTTGAAAAGAGATGTTTCCCAATGAGACTTCATAAATCGGCTATCGATCCTAATTACATGGACAAGTTTCTTAAAATAATCAATGGGCAAGAGGAGATATTAATTCGTTCAACTATTTCTATATGAAGAGGAGTTGATATATAGCTTTTTCCCAGCTTTTTCGAAATACTTCTTCTTCCTTTGAACTTTCGGAAGATCTGTCATCAACTCGTAGCTCGGAAAGCTTAATAGCTACAACCATCTCCTTTCCTTGGTGGAGCCTCGCAAATGAAGGCTTGGATAGAATCATAACGACAAAAAGAAGTTTCTTAATTGATTCACTTCTTTTTCTTTGTATCCTTTCGAGATCCGGATATAGACATACCCACTTAGATGGAAAGAGTCTCGAGGTGCACTTTTTTTTAATATGCTTTTGTACCTCGTGCATAGTTCTCTGCTATATCCATCATTCCGTTTTTATTTATGAGATCTAGAGCCTATATTTTAATCAGTTTCTCGGTTTCTCATCTTGTGATTCACATCCACTCTCCGAAGGTTATTATGCCACATAATATTGACAAAGCCCCTATTGTCATACCGGACACTATTCCTTAGTCAACATAGTCAAAGGTTAACGTGTCACCGCCTTGCCTTGCCATGCCTCAATGTCGGTGTATTTAAGTCAAGAATATTTAAGTATTTTTGCCCTTTTTTGACGTTGAAAATTGTAATTTTCTATGTTTTTCAACTTCAACTCCACTAAACTCATATTTTTATTGCAAATTATGCTTTGACATAAAAACAAGAATTGTAGAGAATTGTCTTACTCTCCATACCCATATTTATTTTAAAAAAAAATATTGACATATAGAGGGGGTAAATTTCCTCGTTTTACTAACCGCATATAACATGAAATTTTCAGGCAAACATAAATAGTCACTTTATAATCCTTTACTTTTTTAAGGGAAGTTTATTCATTTTTTGGAAAAAAACCATAGCATCATAATCTTCATATATTGCACTAGTGCACAGACTATTTTTCGGTAATTTTCGGATTAAATCACTATTTTTTATTATTTTTTGAAATGGACGAAGACAAAAAAACAGTGATGTTTCAGTACATTTTATCATCATTTGATTTTCTTTTCAATGTGATTGTCAATAAGAAAAATGAGAGTACCCTTTTGAAGTAGACAGGGAGAGGAAGTGCAGTATGATTTTTTTGAATTTTTTGGTGTCCTCATTTGAAAGTTATTGAATTTTCATTCAGTGCAATTTTTCGAACAATGAAATTCCATAGTGACACAGTTTAGTAAAAAATAAATAAAAAATTGAATTTTTTAATGAAACTCCATAAATATTACATCATCAAAAACTAGATTTCGAGATGAATCTAATGGTACTTGGTCCGACATAAAACATTTTGTTTTTTTAGATGTTCTGTCCCTCCAAAGTTATAGGTTTCTTAAAACTACAGAATTGTTTGAGTTTTTCGTTGACCAGAAACTCTCGGCCGAGATAATGTCTCGGACGAGAAGTTTCTCAAACTCTTGACTGAGAAATTTAAAACTAGTTTAACCCGCCTAGAGTTAGATTTTACCATGCGGGCAAACTCTTGGCTGAAAGTTTAAAAACTCTCGGACGAGAGTTTGCACCCCGAGAGTTTGCATTCCGAGAGTTTTCTATACTCTCGGTCGAGAGTTTTCTAAACTCTCGGCCGAGATTTTTCTATAGTATTCTCGTTGAAGAGGTAAGAGAGAACAAAACTAAACAAATTATTATGCACGCATGCAACAACCTAAGCATGACAAAATGAAAAAAGTTGACACTTGTCAAATCCGATTATAACGTGATTTGTATGGCTGTTAATGAAACTCGTGTTACCCACTATTGATATGCCTTATTGCTTTGTGAAAGTCCTCAAATTGATTGCTCAATCTTGATATTCTCCTACGGTAATATAAAATAAAAAGGCACCATAATTCTCTTTGGGGATTTGTAAAAGCGAGCGGTGGTCAGTTATGAAGAAATTTGATGGTCGATTCTATTGTGATTGTATAAATCATGACTACAACAAGATCAGCTTTCTCTTTCATTAAGAAGGCTTCATATTTAACAAGTGGCATCAACATATTTTTGGAGGAATCGATAAACTCAAGGGTCACCGGTTAGATTGATATTGGATTTTCTATTCCTACGGGATTGTGTAGATCTTGCACGGAAAGGGATGGGCCTCTTTCTAAGAACATCAACCTCACTTATTCTCGTTGCTCATTTTCTGAATTAGGTTAACCTCTTGTTTATGGGATTTGCATTCTTTTGACGGTTGACTTCATATACATGTATTTGTGTGTTCAAATTCATATACATGAATTTGTGTGTATTGCAAGTTAGAAATTGAGCATCAAATTCATTTAGTACATATATAATTTATTTTGGAAATAATATATATTTAACATTAAAATAAAATTCATAATATGTATATTAATGTATTTTATTTATGCACTACATTTTAGATATTAAAATGCTTTTTGTTATTTTTTTTGCATTAAAATATTTTTAAATATTTGTTAATATTATTTAATCCTAAATATTAAAAGATTTTATGGATGTGTGAACACTTTTTAGTTGCTCCCTCATCTAAATATTTTCATAGGTAATTGCAATTGAATGTGATAAAATGAAATGACTAGATTGTGAGAAAGGACAGAGACTTATAGCTCTAGGAGGAAGAGGAGGAAGCTCCTTCAGAATGGCTTGGGCAAGTAGGGAAAGTATAGAATCGCTTGGGGAAGTAGGGAAAGTATTGAATGTTGCAATTATTCCCACCCAAGTCCTTTTCACGTTGTACTCATAATTGATGATGATGTATGGGAAATAGAGAAATAAAGGAAAATTTGGTCAGCCACATCATTTCCACATTGTAATAAGAATTGACGATGTTGTATGGGAATAGAGAAATAAAGGAAAATCCGGTCATGTAGAATGGTAGACGCTAGTCAACACAGTTGGGAGATGAGAGCACACACTCTCTCAAGGGGAGTCATTCAATGATTGATGCATTCAAGCATTATTCGTAGAAAAGGGAAGTCAATGACATAATAATCACATCGTAGTGATGACAACTATGCATTAAGAGTGTGTGGAAGCATTGTTAGTGCACACTCACAACTAGTCTGGAAACATTGCAAAAAGTAAAAACAACCACGTTAATAAGGTAGGGTGATTTGTTGATTCCTACACAAGTGGAGATGTTGGTTACTCTGGAACTTCTCTTGGTTTTCAAAGGTGGAGATCCTTTGGGTGGACTTTGGATTCCCATGAAATTTATTAGGTGGAAGTGTAGTGCACTCTGGATTCCTACCTGATTTCATGTGGAGGCATTATGGGCTTTGGATTCTTATGGTGTAATCGGGTGGAGATTCCAAGCTTCCCAAAGGAATCTTGGGATCGTGCGAATTTCTTCCCAAAGGATTTTGTTTCCATGAGGCTGGGGCGAGCATTTGGGGTTTCAAGTTAAGCATAGCTAAAATCCTATCCTCATGCCCATTAGCTTTCCAGTCATCTTCATGCCATTTCTCGGTGAGGATAGTTTCTCTGATATTCTCGAGAACCACTTTCCATATCTCTTCAATTTTTCGATACTCATCTCTGAATGTTCTCCAATTTCTTTCTTTCCAGGCAACCCATATGAGAAATCCCGTAAAGAGTCCCCACACTATGTTAAGAACAAGGCTTTTATACCCTCCTTTTCTCTAGACTTCAATTGTATGCCTGAGGTTCTTGTTGTCCCTATCTGTTTATTGAAAGAGGGAGGAAAGGTTTTTCCATAAGGTCTCAGCGACAAAGAAGTTATTCAATAGGTGTTCCAATGTTTCTACATTCTTATTACACATAGTATATGTCAGTCGGCCATGCATTCCTTTCTTCTGCAGCTGATCCTAGGTAAGAATCTTTCCATGACTAAGTAGCCACAAAAAGTATTCAATTTTCGGCCATTGTTTTTCCGACCATATTTTTTTTCCAAAGTGGTACAACTACATTATGAATGTTATTTGATTTTATGTAATGGCCTTCTTGTATTGTGAACATGCCTTTCGTGCAATACCCCCATATGAGTATATCCTCTCGTGTTGCTATTGTTGGTTTTCTAGATTTAAGTTCTTTCACATAGTTTTCCCATTGACAAGTTTCTGGAGCATTCTTCCACTGGTCTTTTAGCTTCCATTTTCGCCATTGAAGCTTTGTCCCTTCATCCAAAAATTGTGCTATTGTCTTAGTATTCGGCCTGTTAGTGAATAGGAAAATCTCCCCTAAATCAATTTCACTGAATATTTTCTCCTGTTTTTGTCATGATTCCTCCCAAAACTGGGCAATGTCGCCTCCTCTAATTTCCCAAAAATTGTGTTCTCGGATGACATATCTATTTATTGCTATCAAGTTTCAAATAATGGATCCTTTAGGGGTCATTTGAACTTTTAATTTCCTTACAATAGTTAAGGAAATTTCATTCTTCTGTTCTGAGATTATTTTCCAAAAATCTCTACCCCATTGTATCCATATTTACCAGAGCTTAGCTCCCATAACTTGATTTAGCAAATATGGATCTCTTAACCCCAAGCCTCTGGTCCTTTTTATTTTCATAAGCTTATCCCATGAAAGGAGAGCCCATTTACAGGCTTGTTGAGATCCTTTCCATAGGATGTTTTTAAACATCTTAGCCATATCATTACAACATATTTTAGGCGTTTCCAATCCAGAGAGTTGATAGATGGGAATGGATTGTAAGACTATTCTTAACATAACAACTCGACTCAGAGAATTAAGCACCTGAAATTCCCAATTTTGAAGTCAAGCTTATATGCGATTAATGAGATGTTTACACCCAGAGACCCGAAGAGAATTTAGATTGAGAGGGATTCCTAAATATTTCATAGGGAAGGATCCGATGTCGAATCCCAAGGTAGGCAATAGGAATATTTGGGAGAGAATATTAGTATTAAATATAAACACATTTTATTTGTCATTATTGATAAGAGTTCCAGAGGCTTCCATGAAATCTTTAAGAATGGATAGAATTTCCTTAGATTCTTTTAGAGTGGCTTGACAGAAGAGCATAATGTCATCTACAAACTGTTGGTGCGAAAGTTTTAAACATGCCCCCCAAATATTAAGGCCTTTAAGTTGACCTCCCTGGATCTTAATTTTAATATGTCAACCAAGGCCTTCTGCTGCAATAATGAAAAGGAAGGGGGAAAGTGGATCCCCTTGTCTTAAACCCCAGGTAGCATTAAAGGGAGTTGAAGGAACTCCGTTAAGAAGAATAAAGTAATTAAGAGAAGAAATAAAAGGCATTATCCAATAGATCCATCTTAAATCAAATCCAAACACCTCAAGAATAGCTTTAAGATAATTCCACGACCTCCAGACAGGGCTCCTCTGCACAACAACAACAAATGGATAAGGTTGTGGAGGAGTACGGGGACATCTTCACCTCACCCACGGGGGTTCCTCTGCACTGTCAGGTCAAGCACCCGATTGATCTGACCCCAAGTGCATCGCTACCCAATGGACCGATCTATCGGCGCTCTGTTCTGGAGAATGATGAAATCAAGAGGCAGATTCAGGAGTTGTTGCAGAAAGGTCACATCAGACCAAGTTCATCACCCTATGACAAAGAAATGTATTCCATTGTGCAAGCCTATTGACACCTGGTTTCACCTCCATCTCAAGAAATAACAAAGGGGAGAAAGGCAACAAGCCTCCGAAACCCTCCACCAATACAACCCCCACCAATACTGCCTCGACCCAGCAAAACAACTTTGAAGTTCTGAGCAATCTTGACTCATTGGAGCACCCTATAGTCTCCCAGGCCCCCATTGATCAAGATCCGTCATTATTAAGTCAATCTTTGATTACAACCAATGCCCCGAGCACAACCTCGGATTCAATCCACGCCCAGGCACCGCAACACAAACCAGAATCCTCTCCCATTCAGATTAATACCAGCCACACCTCACTACAAACCCCTCAATGCACAGAAATGCAAACAGAGCAGCCATCCTCAACCACTTCAAACAATCCTCTGGAGCAGATCCTAGGCGATCTAGATCTCCAAAAGGTCAATGAGCAATGGTCCAAACTTGGAGTTGATGCCATTCCCCAAGAACACTTGGAGAAGATAGAAATGGCATACTTGCAGCTGGAATACATCAACCAAAATGCAGCCAAAAGGCAATGGGGAAATAGAAACCAAACGGGCATTCAAGCCAACCTGGATTTGGATCAATACAAGCCACAAGGACCAGGAAGAAAAAGAGGGTGCGAATCCACAAGACACCAAATACAAGAACCAGGCAAACGCCTAATCAATGAAGGAAAAATCAGGGCCTTGGTCCTATCTGCTCCAAAGGTATCTCAATGAAAATCACAACCTGGAACATCAAGGGGCTCAACGGCACCACCAAAATAAGGATCTTGAAAAACCTGTTATTCTCACTACACCCAGACATCATACTTCTTCAAGAATCAAAAGGCTCTCCCAAAGGCACAGAGACACTCAAAAAACTTGTTTCCAACAGTCATCACTGCATAAGCATAGATTGTATCAGGCAAGCAGGAGGGTTACTCACATTCTGGAACAAAATAAAATTCTTCTTGCAGAATGCTCTGTCCACCAAGCACTCGTTATCGATCATTTTCAACATGCCAAACTCAGGGCAATCGATCTGCATCACCAACGTGTATGGACCCCAACGAATCCAGGAAAAGCTGAAGATGCTGCTAGACCTGGACGAAGTCAAACAACACCATGGGGCAAACCACTGGATTTTAGGCGGAGACTACAACATGATCACCAATCTAGCGGAAAAAAAGGGAGGCTTACAAAGATTGGATAAGGACTCAGAAGCATTCAACACCTTTATTGTTGAATCCAAACTCATTGACATCCCCACAGTCAATGGTCTGCATACCTGGAATAATAAGCAAGGAGGAAACAGGCAGATAGCATCAAGGCTCGATAGGTTCCTCATGTCAGAATCCATTCTGCTGCAAAATATCGACATGGAGGCCAACATTCTGCCTATCAGAGGATCTGATCACTGGCCAGTGCAGATTCACTTCACCAATTTGGATAAGCCCCACAACAGACAATTCAGATTTTAAGCCTTCTGGACAGAGCACCCATCATTCATGCAAAACATACAACGCCGGTGGACTCAAGCCACCATAAGGAGCGACAATATCATGTACATATTCCAGCAGAAGCTCAAAACAATAAAAATCAACCTCAAACGCTGGAACAAAAACACCTTTGGCGACATATTTCAAGCCAAAAAAGAACTCGAGGAAAAAATGGCGAACCTCCAGCAATATTTGATCAAAGAAGGGCCCAATGATGAAAGAATAACTCAAGAATCAAATCTGCAAAGGCAATGGGAAGAATGGTTAAAACAAGAAGAGCCGCTATGGAGGCAGAAGTCGAGGGTGCAATGGTTAAAACAGGGAGAACGCAACACTAGTTTCTTCCATAAGTCAACCATCCAGCATAGAGCACATAATCGCATCCTCTCCCTCAAAAAAGCTGATGGCGATCAAGTTTATAAAAGGGAGCATATAGGATCTGAACTCAACTCTTTTTTCACTTCTCTTCTCAGCGATCCCATTCAAGATAGAACCCAAGCCATCAATGAAATTATCGCCGCCATTCCCAAGTTAGTTACAAAGGAGAACAACTCCCTCCTTCTAAGAGAATTCACTGAGCAGGAGATTGAAGAAACAATATTCAACATGGCCTCGAACAAGGCTCCCAGACCAGACAGCTTTACAATCAAATTCTTTAAAGCTTGCTGGCCCATTATTAAGGCTGACCTTCTCAACCTAGTAAGGAAATTTTACAGAACCAAGAAATTTTTTCCTGCCATCAATGCCACATTCCTCACCTTAATTCCCAAATTAGACCAGGCTGACTCCCCCGACAAGTTTCGTCCCATAGCCCTTTGTAATTTCCTTTACAAAATCCTTTCCAAACTGATCGCTAGCAGACTTAAATATGTCCTCCCCTCAATCATTTCTCAGGAACAAACTGGCTACGTTGAAGGTAGGCAGATCACTGACAGCATAACCCTCACTCAGGAAGTGTTGCATTCTCTCAAAACAAAAAGGACTCCAGGTATGCTTATCCAGCTTGACCTTTCAAAGGCCTTTGATAAAATCAGCTGGCACTATATGAGAGCAATCCTCCAGGATTTTGGATTTAGTCAACAATGGACAAATTGGATAATGGAACTGGTCTCAGGTGCTTTCTTTTCAATGCTACCGAATGGAGGACCCCTTCAACCCTTTATTCCGTCCAGAGGTATAAGGCAAGGAGATCCCCTGTCTCCGTTTCTCTTTGTCATTATGGTAGAAGGGCTAGGAAGATCCTTAGCCAAGGCAAAACAGTAGAATCAACTCAAAGGCATCAAACCGGTACACCAAGGACCCACAGTAACACATCAGCAATTCGTAGATGATACAATGCTCATGGGCGCCCCCACAGTGGGGAGTTCGAACCATCAGCAAAGTGCTAAAGACTTTCTCGGAGACCTCAGGTATGGAAATCAATCTCACAAAATCCAAACTATTTTTCTTCAACACATCCATTCCTATGCAGAGAAATCTCAACAAAATTCTGAATATTCAAAAGAACTCCCTTCCAACCAAATACCTTGGTATACCACTCTCGAAATATGCCTACAAATCGGCCAACTGGGAAGCCCTCCTCAACAAAATGAGAGCCAGGTTAAGCAGCTGGACCCACCGGGCCTTAAACATGGCTAGCAGACTGATATTGGTCAAGTCCGTCCTTCAAACCATGCCAGCATATATGTTTTCAGCACTTGCAGCCCCTAAGGCGGTTTATAAATCCATCTGAAGCATCCAACGATCCTTTATATGGAATGAAGCCTCTAAGGAATCCAAATGGGCCCTCCTCAAGTGGACAGACATCTGCAAACCAAAAATGGAGGGAGGTTTGGGCCTAAGAGACCCTAAGATATTAAGCAAGGTCGTAGTAGCAAAAATCTGGTGGAGATGGGTAGAAAATCCTAACTCCCTCTGGGACACCTTGTGGAAAGCGAAGTATAAAAATAAAATCAGGGACAAAGACCTCATCGAGCTTATAGGCACCACTCAAGGATCCCCCATCTAGAATAAAGCATGGGAAAATCGACATATTATTCAGCAACATAGCTTCTGGGAAGTGCACCAAGGCAGCACTGCCCTATTCTGGGAAGATGCTTGGCAGCAGCTCCCACCCTTGGCACACCTAGATTGGAACACTCTTAAAAGAGCTATGCAGGAGGAAGGCAAGGTTACAGTAGCAGACTACTGGTAAACTGTGAGCGAGGCAACCACATGGAAAAAATGGTTATCCAGAGAATAATGGCATACCCAAGCAGGCCCAATGAATGTAGACCATATTCTACAAGACTTGGACAAAAGAAGAATCCTAAAGTCTAATAAAGAGGAAATCTTGAGATGGGGAAGAAATCCCAAAGGAACGTTCAACCTCAAAGAATCATATCAGATCTTGGCTGCCTCCTCGGATCCGCAACCAGATCACAAATGGAAAGCCCTTTGGAACAGAGGAACATGGCCAAAAATCACACTATTCTCCTGGCTAGTCATGCATAACAAGGCACTTACATGGGACAATTTGCAGAAATGAGGCTTCATAGGCCCTTCATGATGTATGCTCTACGAGAATGGTCCAGAAAATCTCAATCACATCCTCAACACCTTGTCCCACGGCTTTCTCTCTGTGGGATGACATGGCCCTCGTCTTCAGAGAATCCGATAGAGATAGAAACTCCATCCAACTCTCACTCAGCAAGTGGAGATTTCTATTTTGAATGTCATTTTTAATATAAAGTGAGTATTTCAACTTGTCTCTTAAACATTAACCATCGTTTTTGGTATTGGGTTGTAATTTAAGCATATTGTGTCCAAATATCATCAAATGTTTTCATAGTAAATTCATTTTAAGAACATTAAAAGAGATTTAAAACTGATCAAAACATTACATTAAAAATAAAAAATAAAAAATAAATCTTAAATCCTAAATTGGTATATATTTATTATTATTGTTATATACATATATATATAATTAATTAATTTAAGTTTTAATAATGAATTATTAAAAAAATCTATTATAATCACAATAAATAAAATTATGCCATACTAAATAAAATATGGTTATGAACCAAAACGTATCAAAGAGATGATACGCTCCCACCCATATTTAAACACATATGTTTTAAACATATAAACAAACCATATAACATGGTTAAAAAAGGCAAATGACTATATTAAACTATATGTCATGGTGGGCATGGTTACAACGGTTACGTATCCCCTTAAATGAATTCCAACGTATGTTCCAATCCACCATTACGTGTTTCCAGGACCACGGTGCCGCCAACGGAAATACAGGGGTAGGCCGCCCAATGCGGATCCAGCCCCCCAACGTCCCATTCAAATTCAAACGGCGGGTCTTTAAAAATGACGTGGCGCGATATTTAAAACGATGGGTTTTTAAAAGTTAAATGGCTCTCGGACGAGAGTTGGAAAAAATCTCAGACGAGAGTTGGAGAAACTTTTGGACGAGAGTTTTTCCAACTCTTGTCCGAGAGTTTCTCCAACTCTCGTCCGAAAAGTTTTCCCGAGAGTTTTGTGACCACAACTCTCGGACGAGAAAATGCATAACTCTCGTCTGAGAGAATTTTAACTCATGTTAAACCCGACCAAACTCTCGTCCGAAATATTTAAAATCTCTCGGACGAGAATTTTGAAAACTCTCAGCCGAGAAATTTAGTTGACTTTTTTCTCGGCCAAGAAATTAAAAATTTCTCCCGAATTCTAACCATCCGCCAGAAACTGTTTCCCAACTTCGAAATTTGACCCATCATGATAAAGCCATCTTATTTTGAAGTAGTGCAGGAGCCTACATGGGCAGATGCCATGGTGGAGGAGTATGACTCCATTTTCAAAAACAGTGCTTGGGAGATTTTTCCAAGGCCGGTGGGTAAATCAATTATAGGATCAAGACGGATCTACAAGGTAAAGCAAGCCGCTGATGGGAGCGTCGAAAAGTATAAGGCAAGATTTTTTTCCCGGGGCTTCTCACAGATTGAGGGGATTGATTATGAAGAAACCTTTGCACCTGTCACATGTTATTCTTCCATAAGGACCATCCTTACTCTCTCATAGCATATGGGTTGGCACATTCACCAGATGGATGTGAAGACTGTGTTCCTTAATGGGATCATTGAGGAAGAGGTGTACATTGAGAAGCCTGAAGAATTTTAGATCTTCAGCAGTGATTCACATGTGTGTAGACTCAAAAGAGCGTTGTATGTGCTGAAGCAAGCACCACGTGATTGTTACACATGGATTGACAACTATTTCACTGGACTTGGCTTCATCAAGAGTGAGGCGGATGCAAACCTATACCAAGTTGTGGTGGAGGGCAATATTTTAATCATTTTTCTTTATGTTGATGATTCAATACTAATGGGTGATGAGGAGTTGATACACTCATGCAAGGCAGATCTTGAAAAGGAGTTTGAGATGAAGGATTTGGGCCTCCTTCATTATTTCCTTGGATTGGAAATATGGCAGCGAGAAGGTGAACTGTTTTTGACTCAAGGCAAGTATGCTCGAGAGATACTTGGTAAGTTTCACATGGAGGACTACAAGCCCATGGATACTCCTCTTCCAGGAAATTGGAGGAAAGAGGATGCTACATCAACAGAGGTAGTGGATGTTGTTAGGGTCCCGTGATTTGGCCGATTGGCGAGCCAAATGACGATGTAACATCAAACCAAGCTTTGGAGCCCGAGGACCTAGCCTTCTTGGACTCAGAGAGGGCTCTCTCTATAAATGTAAAAGATATCGGTGTGTTCGCTTATGGTGTTCTGATATTAGGCTAGTTATAAAGTGAGTTTTTTTTATTTTTGGTTTTTAAGTTTGTGAGGGATAAAACTGATCAAAGATGTAAAAATGGATAACAAGAAGTCAGATCAATTGGGCTATGGGGTAAAACAGGTCAAGGAAGCTATGATATGATGATGCAAGGTTGCTGTAGGGCCGATTTGATTCACGGTAGAAGGGATCTTTGGGCAGAATGGAGTAAGTGGACATCAAGATTGTGAAAGACGAGGGATTTCAAGTGTAACTAGTTGATAGCAGACATAAACATGTTATAGCAAGCCATTAATCATGCTAAATGTAACTATGAGCTAATTAATACATAGAAATCAAACATTCCAGCCATGCATAGAAGTATAAGACCCTCTAACTTTGGGAAATGGCTATCAGACTTTGGGGAAAACACATAAGAAGGACTAAAAACTCAAAATACTATGCCGGAACGCCTAAACATAGTCTCTAAGTTATTGGGCACTTTGACAAACAAGCTTTCATAGTTTTAGGCAAAGGGCTAGATCGGGACTAGGCCTCCTTGGTTCAACAAGATGATCAACTAATCAGTCAAAGAGAAAGTTTTATGAACAGAACTATGGACAGCTTATAGGTAGGTAGGGCACACCATACATCCTACTCAACATGCATAGAACTTGTAAATAAAACTTAGCAAACAGTATCCTTAAGTTACTAAAGAGCAGTTAAGAATTCTTTAGCATAACTAAGGAAGAAGAAAACATCAAGCTATGAAGATTCAGGAATTTTGAGGTGCCTCCATGGGCATATCTCAAAATCAATCTCTACTAATCTATAGCATCAAGAAGCATGGATTATGAATGAAAACTAGAAGACAAAAACATAGCAAGAAACACTATACCATTCTACCATGTCATGGAATCCATCACCAATCCTTCATCATTCATCAAAAGCATCCAAGAGGTAGTCCAAAAATCATAACACAAGTATGTTCTTCAAAGCTCACATGACCAATATATTGATTCTTCTCTCAAGTTCAGCCTTTGATTTACAATGAAACCCATGGAATAAATAGGCTTGAGGGAGGAAAACCTCATGGAGCAACTAGCTATCCCATTGGCCAAGTCAAAATATCTAAACTTGTCCTTGAGGCTTTGTAAAGCCCAAGGCACAAAATATCCCATAAAATATCTAAAAAACTGCTAAAAACAGAAATTATATTGACTTTACATCATTTCCCAAGTATAAAAATAGCTAAACGCACATTTGGGAAAAGCAGATTTTTGAGGTTCAAAAATTACAAAAATACTTCATATTTATGTCTGAAAAAGGTCCCCTGACTTGCTAGAGGCAATTGGCAGCATTCCCGGTGTCAAAACAAGGCTCATGATAGCTCGTTGGAAAGCTCTCTGTGTTTACTTTCCAGCGCAACAGAAATCATCTCAATCTGATGCCTGAAAGTTCCCCAAACCTGTACCTGTGTGCAAAAAACCAGGAAATAGCAGACTGCTGATATGGCGGGCAGAATGTGCAAAAAGCGAGCATTTTTCACCAATTTGGGGGGGCGAATGATCTCCAAATGCTCTGAAAATTGATGGTGACCTGCTCATAGAATTATGGCATCCATCGGTATCATCCTCTTCCCTTGACAAAACCTCAAACTGAAATGGAGAAATTATGAGTTTTCGACCAAAAACCCAAAAAATGCCAAAAAACAAAAAGTTGCCGAAAAAGGCCCAAAATTGGCATGCATGATAGCAACAGGCTCCGAAGCTGAGGCCAAAATATCAAGGGCTGATATGCTTTTCCCTTCTTTCCGTGCTAGGCGCTTTCCCCTTACCTTCTTCAATTTTTCTCGGGCTGCCTTTATTTTGCGCTGGGCAAATTGATTCAGTTTTTGGAAGTGATGTGTCCTCTTCCTCTGCAGCTCTAAATCTCTATTCGCCCTCTCAAGCTTCATTTCCAAATTCTTGTTAGCTCTTTCAGGCCAAGCCTCTTTGTTTTCTTCAATTTCCTGCTCAAGGAGTGCAGTGAGAGGAAAGGCTTGGAGCTAGGCTTGCTCTTCTGCTCTCTGCTTTTCTAAGGCTCTTCTAAGCCCGATGGTCCTAGGCCTCTTCCGCCTAGGCTGGTATTCCTCTTCTTCATCATCAAACTCACCAATGAGTTCTTCAATTCTCGCTTGCGCCCTAGCTGCCTCTTTCTTATACTTAATCGCCCGTGCCTCATGAACAGTTGTGTGCACATTCATTTGTTTGTTTTGAATCTCTAAGAAGTGGTTGAAGTTCTTTGCCCTTTGAAGATCCTCCTCTAATGCCTCAATTTGTCCCTCTTTATGAATTAGGAGGTTTTCGAGAAGGCGGGCCTCATTATCACTGTCATCGCTTTGGATAGGGATGACAGCTAATTCACCTCCATGCTTTGTACTTTCTCCAAATTTGCTTTTACCTTTGAAAGCCAATCTGGCGCTTTTCCTCCTTGGCATGCTAGAAGGTGTCCTTTTGGGAAATTTCCTCTTGCTAGGAACAATATTTGTCACTGTTAGGGTGGCAGCTTTAGTCCCTCTTTTCCTTGCTGTCCTGAGCTTTGTTATTTTGAGAGGAGGAGTAACAACTGATTTACCTTTGACATCTTTTTGAATTGGCTGCTGGATATCTTCTCCTAGTTGTTCACTTGGCTGCCCATGTTCGCCAACATTAGCTTGTTGTTCTTCATCAATGTCTTGTCCAATTTGTGGCTCAGGAGGTATCTCAATTTCCTTCCCAACCTGCTGTTCTTCAACTGATGTCTGCTGCTCATCTTGGACCTGCTGTTGTTCATCAATTTGTAACTGTTGTTGTTCATCTTGGACCTGTTGTCCTTCACTTTCTATTTGCTGCTGTTCCTCAACATCTAACTGTTGATGTCCCTCATCATGGACCTGCTGCCCTTCACTTTCTGTTTGCTGCTGTTCCTCATCATGGACCTGTTGTCCTTCATCATCTACCTGATGTTGTCCCTCATCCCTTTCCTCTTGCTGTTGTTTACTACCCTCTCCTTCCTCCTGTTGACTTGGTTGTCCAGCAGTCATTCTGAGCCTCCTAGGAGTAGGCCTACTGGACAAAGGTACCAGGCGATGGATAGGCTGAGTGGGAGACACATGAACAGGAGGGACAGTAGAGAAATCTGGATGGCAGATGAATAAGTCCCATGGAACCTCTTTCTTCTCTAGCTGGTATAGGAAGATAATATTGATTAAAGAATGATGAAAAAGAGAAGGGATTTGCTGAGGTGGGGCCTTCTTTTGGACAGTAGATGCCATCTTTTCTATGCTTTTGAACAAAAAATAAGGGAGGTTTAGTTGCCTGCTTCTGGTAAAATGCATCAATAAGCGGACATGGTAGGCATAAATTTGATTAAACCTCACTTCACAAGTGAAATATTTCATTATGACTTTCATAAGCGGAGCATAGCTGTCAAGGAGATATGAAAAAGGGAAAATAGCAGTGACAGCCTCTCTATGTTCAGGCTTGATGAAAGGTTTGTAATCCTCTAAGTCAAGATGAGCTTGTTTAAACCATTTTTTGCCATGATACGGGATCTTGGTGGCCTTGGACACATACCTTGGAGAAATTTTGAAATCAAGATCCGCCACTTGGAAGTGTTTTTCTTTCAATCTCAGGGCGCACAAGTGTGTTAATGGCGAAAAACTCTTGACTTCTTCTATCTTCTGGCAGAAATCAAGGCAGCCTACTTCATGGAAGTTGAAAAGTACAGATGGATGAGCATTAATCTCTTCTGTAGAGATGGGCTCATATCTTTTATGTGGACCGCTCCTGCTGTCTTGCCTTGGAGGCATTTTGACCTGAATATGCTTTGGAAGAGGCAAACTGCCTTCACTGTGTGTAAATGCCCTGCTGGAGTCAAACTGTGTCAATATGCTGCTTGGATAGATAAATAATGTGATTTGGATGGTTTGCAACAATGTTTCTTTGAATACACAACCTCTGCTGTCTTTTAGAAAATGTTCTGTTCACCTTTAGAATATCTATGTCAACATATTCTTAGTAGGAAATAACACAGTGAAAAGAAGGGCAGACTGTATGAGACAGGATGTATACAATGTCAAAGTTTCCCTGCTTGATGATCTTTGGAAGTTTAATCAAAACATCTTTGTATCTTGGATCAATATTGTATCTTCCAACTATCCCAAACCTGCCTTGTCTAAGTGTGCCAACAGTCAACCAACTGGCATATGTGAAAACAACCCTTAATGCAATTTAAACAGTCACTGATATAATCCTGGGCCAAGGTGACAGATCTTTTAAAAGATTACAAAGTTTTTAGGCAGAAGCTATGTGAATTTCCTCTTTTCAAAACAATCAATGGCTCTTTATACATGTGACCCTAGCCTTTGTAGAAAAAATCCTTTGTTCCACCTGACATCCGCTTATCAAACGAGCATGAACACCCAAATCCAATCAAGCATCTGCACAGTGAAAACTGTCTTTGTATGAGGAGCAGGAGCAACCTTACCCTGTGGTCTTTCAACTTATAAACAGCTATTTGTCAAAAACCCCTTTTTCTGAGTGCACTTCACTGTTTTAATAATGTGGAAATGTCTTGAGGACAGTGTGAAATGTTTCTCTTTAGGCCTAAACCCTGTCTCTTTATAACAAACTCTCCTTTTACCTCTTTAGAGGTTTCCTTTGAGGTGGTAGTCAAAGATCTTGCACCAACAAACTCGCTTTAAGCTAAAACACAGGTTTTGAAGATGAAACATGCTGCTCTTAGTTTCAATACCAGCCTTTTCCTGTAGGTGCCCTAAATAACATTACTAGCATCTTATCACAGTCTCATACTTCGAACAATCATACAGTCAAAACACCGTTTTTCTGAAAAGGTGACAGGGTTCAAGAGTCCTGTATGGTGTGATAATGAAAAATTTGAAGAAGTTTAACACTCGGTTCTTTCTATAGGCACCCTCAGCAGTGAATTTACCTTTCAAACATAGCTTCAAACTATGGGCATTTTTATAGTACAATCATTTGCCAGGTATGGTGATATATCAAATAAACTAGGACAAGCCACCCTTTAATTTGATCTTGACCTTGCTAGACAGCTTTCTTAGCATATATGTTTGATATATAAACAAGGTCTACCTCAACGGATTTGTTTCCACCCTTTCATTTCACACCACAGTTTGATTTTAAACTTTCATGCCACTTAGCAATCTTTTGAAATCGAGGGAGAAAAACGTGTGGAAATACCTCCAAATTTGATGAACAACCCCAAGATTTGCGCGGCACTCTGCAGGGAAAACACGGCGCGCAACAATCGCTCGGGTGGCCTGTCGAGTCGGGCAGTCGGGTGGTCGGGCGCCGTGTACAGGCGCGTCGTGCCACTGTACAGGCACGTCGCGCCAACACTGACCGCAAGTGCAAACACGCTCCCAGGCGCGTCGCGCGGGTTTCCAGGCGCGTCGCGCTGTGTTTAACAGTGCAAAACTCTGCAAATTGACCCGAAATTTGTTGTTTTGATGCTGAGGGCGGTACAGAGCTCTTGTTTGCAGTTTTAAAATGATAAAATCACCCTCGACCTCACTCCTTAATATGTCACTTCAAATTCTTCAACGGTCACTTTGTTTTTAAATGTAAAGTGGAATTTTGGTTTGGCTTTTTTGCAAATTTTTCACAGTCTTTTTGATCCTTTTGAATATCCTCGGTGCATCTCATACCTGAACCTCTTTATAAAAACAGAAATGGCTTAAAAAGCCAGAACCTTGTCTCACTTATGCACCGGTGTTTGAAAAGTGATTTCCGGTTTTGTTCTTTGGGTGACATTTTAACACCAAACTTCTCACTTTGAAAAATATTTCCATATCTTCCACATCATCTCTGCCACTGTTTTAAAGATGCTGGTAATATTTATGATGTAAAACAACCCCTCTTTAACACTGTCAAGAGAATGCTTGAATATTGGTTTGTTTCTGAAGGACAGGGCTTGTTTTGTCAACTTGTTTTGACAGTCCTTGGTCTTTGATAGCTTCTTCAACCTTTATCTACAGCAGGTGCCAAGTTTTACTGGTCTTCTTGGAATTGATCTAAGAAAAGCTCACTCTTTCAACATAGTTTCTTGCTTATAGGTGTATCATCTGCGCTATAACTGTCCTTCGGAATGATGAAAAACTGTGTTTGTTTTAAATCATTTAAACAGTGACAGTTTATCAAAACAAACTCCTTTTTCCTATTCATAAAATTGTATACCTATTCACCATGTCCATCTTGGGTGTATATCTGAAAGGATAAGCTTGTGAAGCAAGAAAAACAGGGTTCTTTGATACACAATTATCATTTTGCGTTGACCAGTGTATTGACTTTTTTGTAATAGAACCATTCCATAGCTCAACTCTGTTCATTGTTTTACCTTCTTGGTGATTTATAGGCTTCTCTTTGGATTGTAAGTGCCATTTATGGTTGCATCCATTCAAACTAGATTTCTTTGTTTACTTAAGAGGAGTTCCCTTTAAACTTCTTGGCATGTGACAGTGAGGTAACTGTGTGGCTTCTTCCCCTAAGGAAACTGCCCTTTTTGTATCAATGGCCTGCACAGTCAATATTGTCTCTTGTCCACTATAGGTGTAGTTTGACAGACATTTTCCTATGGATAGGAAAAACAATATATTTGAATCATAAACACTATCTTTTACCTGTGTACAGACTTTTATTTACCTCCTTTGTATCCTTCCACTGCACCTTTTGACCAAATCAGTTTTCAACAACACTCAATGCCTTGGCCATCTACTCATAAATGGAGGAGGCCCTTCACTTGACAAAGTATCAGAAGATTATTTGATAAGGCTGCATGACAAGGGTTTTGCTTGGATTATGATGGTAAGAAACCAACTTGAAAAACATCAATACTGGCATCTTTGCTGGCAATCACCACTGTGCTTCAGAAAAAACCCTAGTCAAAGTGTAACTGTACTACTGTACTGCTCTGAGGGTGACTGAAATGTCATCATTTGCTTTAGTCAACTCATGACAAATTTTTGAAAGATAATCTCTATGACTATGGAGGTCAGCACCCTTTGAAAACAAACAACTTTTCCTCTGCCTGTGTGATGACATGATCTGTCAGCACTTTTTCAATTTGGTCTTGTGGGGAAAGCAAACTGCCTATGATTAGAATTGTTTTAACTCATGATATGCCTTTTTAACAATTCACATGATTTGAAAACTTTAAATGATTTCTTTTATCAGACCAAACTCTGCTTTCCTTTGAACTTGCATATTTCAGACTCTATCCCTGTTATGATCATCACTCATATTCATAAAACCTGGAGATATTGTTTCACTGCTCAGTAAAAGGAAAACCTGGACTTTTGCAATCTTTAAAGTCAATACTAGCCAGCGCCCTCTACTTGTAGATGAAGGAGGCGCCCTAACCCTCTGCTTGTAAATGAAGGAGGTTCTGGGCCATGACAATTTACTAGTTTGCTGAGACAGTGGTGTCCTTTTCTTACTGTGATTTTCATGCTGGAAGGGAAACTGCAAGGTCTTGATGAGTGACTTTTTGTTTTGCAGATATATCTCAGGCTCATGATACATTTAGAAGCAGTTGTTCCTCTAACTGTAGATTCAAGCATTTACTCCTGAGATGAAGTTATATTTCCTGTCTTTGTAGAATCCATAAAAACACTGTGAAACACCTACTAATCAGCTTGAGACTGTGGTTCATGCAGTGCTGAGACCTAGGGATATAAGTGGCGCGACTTAGAGCTGTGATCAACTTGATTTGCAGAGTAGGAGGTTGGTCATGATTGGTCTGTAGTAGATGGAGGCTTTTTTGGCTTTTGATGATTGCCAAGGGTAAAATGTCTTAAAGCGCCACTTCCTAACATAGGGGAGACTCTTGAAACAGACTTGGACTTTTCCTTTTGGAGCTGATGGGCAGACCAATAGGGCTGAAGCTAGATAGGATAGTGATAATGAGGTTTTGATTTTGACATGGGTGGACTGAAAAGTAGAAGGGCGAAAAAAGTTTTATGAGGGTTTTCTAGATGACATATTGACATAAGGAAATTAGTTTCTAGAAAACTCAACTGTAGATATAGTCATCACTAACATGTAAAAAATACTGATGGCTAACAGTGGCTCCATTTGGGGAGGGCAGCTCCTCGTCAGGAGGTGTCCAGAATTCAGATTTTTGGCTTATGAAGACCAGTGCCTTATCCCTTGGCGCAAAATTTACCCTTCTTTTGATGTTATTTCTAAAAAGTGACAGCATGGTTAACATCAATGATACTTCTACCTACCCCACTATCTTTCCTAACATTTTTTCTTCTCTTTGGCGCATTTGAACTAGCAGCCTTTTGACAATGCATATTTTTCTTTTTGCAAAATGAAACTATCTATTTCTACTCTTATATTTGCCGGGAGTTCAGATTAAGCTGATGAACTCCTTCATTTCTCTACCTAAAACTAGATCGACTGTCAAGATTAAGCAGTTTGACAGGATTTCATTCTCTAATCTACAACATGAAATTTAAAAATGATCAAATTAGGATTAGGCAGTCTGATTTGTCATGCATTTGCGGCATAAAAGACAAGCTGCACACAAATGTTATTCTGCAACAAAAGGAAACTAGACAAGCGGGGCTAAGATGTACAATGTGTTTTCCATCCCTCGCTTCTCCCTTTGGTTCTGTTTTAGGCATGTGGAACCAGAATCTCTCCCTAATCTGAAATCTGTGATAAGTCAATCTTACACAATGTTGACTATCTTGGCACTCACTAACTTATCAGCAAATAAATTTAAACATGCTTAGCTATGATTAGGCTAGATAGCTGAACAAGACATTGAAGTACTAGTAGCGGCATTTAGACTTGCTCGCTTTCCACAAGACTATTTTTTGGAACATGGGCCCTTTGTTCTATCTTCACTTGCCCTCTTTTCTGTTTTTGACTTTTCCATTTTTTCATCATTTCAAACAATGGTATGCACAATGACTGAAAGTGTTTCAAACTCAAAAATGGAGCTCCTGGAAAAAATAATGTTTCAATGTCCTGCGATTCATAGGACCCCCAAAAATTTCAGTCCCATCAGGTTCTTGCAAGAAGAAAGCATTATTTCCACTGACTGAGCTGATGATGTAAGGCCCTTTCCATAAATTTTCAAACTTGCCATGTTTACCTTTGTCTTCTCTTCTAGAATCCCATTTTAAAACTTTATCTCCAATTTGAAAATCATTTTCCTTAGTTCTTCTGTCAAAGATCTGTTTTATTTTGTCTTGTGCTAATTGAGCCCTCTGGTAAACTTCTTCTCTAGTTTTTTGTAAATGGATAGTCTGATTTACTCTCCTTTGTATGTCATTTTCTTCTATTTGGACTTCTTGTAATAGTTTCATTACCGGAACCCCTAAAGATGTTGGGAAAATGGCATCTATACCATAAACTAGCTGGTAAGGGGACATACCTATAGATTTCTTGGTAGTTAATCTATCAGCCCATAAGGCGTGCACTAGTTTCCCATGCCATGCTTTTTGATTTTGTTCAAGAAGTTTTTTGATGATGTTGATTAGGCTTTTGTTAGAAGACTCGGCTAAACCATTACCTTGAGGGTAATAGGCTGTGGAATGCCCTAATGAAATATGATACTTGTGACAGAAGTCTATCATTTTCTTGGAAGAGAAGGCAGCGGCGTTATCTGTAATGATTTTCCTGGGACAGCCAAATCTGGATAGGATATTGGTTTCTAGGAACCTGATGATGACTGAATCAGTGGCGTTCCGGGACGGTACGGCTTCTATCCATTTGGTAAAGTAATCAGTGGCTGTGAGGATCCATTTATGTTGAGTGGAGGAGGAGGGGTGAATTTCCCCAATGAAATCTAGACCCCATTGTTGGAAGGGTCCTTCAACTATGATGGGATGTAAGGGAAAAGGTAAAAGTTTTTTCTTGCCATCAAAAATTTGACATTTATGGCATGTCGTGACCAGTTTGTGAGTATCAGGGAACAAGGTAGGCCAATAATAACCGGCTCTAAGGATTTTGTTTGTAGTAGTTTTCCATTAGAGATGACCTCCACATTCTCCTTCATGCATTTCAAGCATAATTTTCTCTGCATCAGACTCAAGCAAACATTTAAGCAGCATACCAGTAGGATTTTTCCAATACAGAGAACTATCTATAATGCAAAACTTTAAAGATTTTTTTTTAAGGAATCTTGCTTTTGTTTTTGATAAAGTCGGAGGAGCATTCATATAAGTTAATACATAAAGAATGTCTGCATACCAAGGTGAATCCAAAAATGTTTGATCGATAGGGGGAAGTGTGCACTCTTCCTGTTCTTCTAAGGCATCGACCAAATTTATATCTAAAGCTTGGAGGTTGGTTTCAGCCATTAGTCTCGCAAGTCCTTGTCCTTTAACTAGTTTGGTAGGCCTGATTTCTAAGTCATACTCTAGGATGATAGCAATCCACTTTCCCCTTTTACCATCGGGATCTTGGTTCAGAATGTCCTTTACGACAGTATTAGGGACAAAAGCTATGACATGAGAATGCAAGATGTAAACTCAGAAATATTTTAGTGCCTTTACCAATGCGAATGCCTGTTTTTCCATGATGTTATATTTCAAGGGAGCATCTCTCAGGGATTTGCTAAAAAAAGCGATGGGTTGCTCTTGCCCAGCTGCATTTTTTTGCAACAACACCGCAGCTATTGTATGTTCTGAGGCAAATGAGAAAATGTAAAAATCTTTGGTGAAGTCAGGGCTTATCAATACTGGTGTTTCAGTTAAAGCCCTTTTAATTAGTTCAAAAGATTTTTTGGCTTCTATAGTCCATTTAACCCCGACCTCCTTTATTAACATATTTGTGATATCTTTCAGGAGCTCAGCAAGATTTGGGATGAATCTTCTCAAGAAATGTATCTTGCCGATAAAGGACTGTAACTCCTTTATGTTTCTGGGGTGACATATCTGTAAAATACCTTCGATTCTCTGAGGGTCTATTTTAATTCCTTCTTCCGAAATAATGTGACCTAGGAGTTTTCCTTCCTCTAGACCGAAAAGTGTTTTCTTGGGGTTTAGGGACAAACCATACTTTTTGCATTTGTTGAAGACTTTTCTTAAGTGTGCTAGGTGTTCTTCATCTGATTTAGAATATACTGTTATATCGTCGAGATATATGACTATGAAAACACCTATGTCTTCTGAGAAGGCTATTTCCATGGCTCTTTGAAATGTGGCGCCAGCATTCATCAGTCCAAAAGGCATTTTAACGTACATGAAAGTGCCCCAAGGGGTGGTGAAAGCTGTCTTATGTTGATCGGTAGGATAAACCAATACTTGGTTATAACCAGAAAAACCATCAAGTAATGAGATTCTCTTAGCGCCTACTACCTTCTGAAGTATGTGGTCCATTTTGGGCAGAGGGTAGTTATCTTTCAGACATGCCCTATTCAAGTTTCGGAAATCTATGCAGAGTCCGATTTCACCAGTCTTTTTCCTAACTGATACTAAATTTGAGACCCACTCGGAGTATCTGAGAGATACTATTATCCCGGCATCATACATCTTTTTAATTTCCTTTTCAACCAATGGTAGTAATACTGGGTTTATCCTTCTTAACTTCTGTTTAAAAGGTTTTTTATTTTCTTTGAGGGGAATTTTATGTTGGATGATGCTGGTGTCATATGATTTCAAATCCTGGTACCCCCTTGCAAATACATCTTTAAATTCTTTGAATAAATTTATGTACCTTTGTTTTATGTTAGGTGGGAGGGTTTTGGATAGTTTAATGTTTTTTGGCTCTTCTGGATTTCCTATGTTGTATTCCTCTATGTCATCCTCTGTAGATTCCATTTTAGGCTTTTTGGCCACATCATTAAAGTCAAACAATTCTTCTAAAGGTGCGAGCCCTCTGGGTATGGTGTTATTTTTGCAGTGTAAGACTTCGAGTTCCCTTTGGTCAATGTATTCTTCTATCTCCCTGTCACATGGATGGTCTACCAGGTTTATATTGGTCCACAAAGGTGGATTTAGCTCTTGGTCTTGACTCAGGCTGGGTTTCCTCTCTTCATCTCCTGAGTCTGTTTTGGTTATTTCAAACTCATTCCTAGATTGTAGGAAATCATCAATTTGATCATCATCTTGGAATATTTGCCAATGGTCAAGATTATCTGGTACAGTAGGGTGGTGTTTCACTTGAATGTCATATTTCTCACTCATACATGGTGTTTGGCTATTTCTTGCAGCAAAGGCGAGCTCATTTGCCAGACTGTTTTGAATCCTAGGGATATAGGTGAGTTCATATTTTTCAAAAGTTTTAAGGATATCCAAAGCTGCATTCCTATATTCTCTCAGTCTTGGGTTCTTTGCCGAATATTCACCTTTGATTTGCCTGATTACAAGCTCTGAGTCTCCTTGAGCTGATATTCTATTGGCGCCTAAGTCTCTAAGCATGTGTAGACCGATGAGAAGGGCTTCATATTCCGCAATGTTATTTGTACATTGGAATTCTAATCTAAAAGAATGACCTTCTTTAGTATTGTGTATCCAGATGCCTGCCCCTGAACCTGTCTTGCCACAAGAACCATCAAAGCTTATACTCCAAAGAGTTTCCTTTTCATACATGATACTAAGCTGTTTCTCAGGTTTCTTGGGACTTTGGTCATCAATTTCTTCATTCAGTAATGGTTTGGACATGTCTTCATTTTATTTTATCTGCTTGTTTATATCACCTTCATTGTATAGGATAAAAGAATCTAAATTGGAATGAATGGAATAGATGGGGGTATTGTTTGGCTTATCTCTGTTGCTAACCATGTATTTCATGCGAGTCTCTCGGTATAACCTCCTAGTTTGGTTGAAAACTGGGACAGTAGCGAATGACATATCCATTTGAAGGCTACCTTGTATTTTGGCAGCCCATGCTCTTGATAGTAGCATTCCATACTTGGGTGTGATATCGGCCACTACTACATCCATGACTAAGTTTTTGGCTGGTACTTGTGTTAGGGCAAAATCTAGGTTTTTTATCAGACCTAAACATTTGACCTGACTTGAGTCGAAAGAATACATGTTTTTGTAAGGTTGAGTCACTTCTAGTCCTAGGTTTTCCATGACTGCTTTAGGCATGAGGTTATGGGAAGCACCAGAATCTAACATGGCATTATGTAATATTTTGTCCCGTATGTTTAATCTTAAATAGAAAGGAGAAATAGTTCCTTCTTGATATTCACCTTCTACTTTAGGGCCAAATAAAAGCTCGGGTTTGTCGTCAGTTAGATTCAAGGTATCTGCCTTACTCTCTAGGTCAAAGACTTTGAAGATTTTAGATCTATACCTATCTATAGTTATTAACTCTGTAAGGGGTATGGTAATTTTTATTTTGGAAATTTCCCCTTCGAAGCTAAAAGGAGTAGGTAGCTTGGGCAAATTTGTTTCAGCTTTCTCAGACATAACCTTTTCTATGTTCTTAATTTGCTGACTTTGGCTTGGGACTTCTTTTAATACAGTCAACTTTGGGGTTTCTTTAGAGGTACTAGGAGTATCTAAGTTAGTACTTGTCTGAATGGCCTTACCTTTGTTTTGGTCAGTCTTTTTGGCCCCAATTTTAATACTATCCATGGTTTTATTTAAAATGCTATCCGAGATTTTGGTATTGTCAGGACTATTCTTTTTGGAATGGTTTTGGTTTTTTCTGCTTCTAAGATTATATTTCCGGTGAGCTTCTATTATGGCATTCTGAAAGTCTATGGCAGGATCGTCAAGATCTTCATAGTTGGTCTCATCCTGATTAGGAGAACATAACTCTTGTTCCTCCGCTGTGAGGTATACCTCACTTTCATTATCAGACCCTACGAGATTTAGATGACTTTCATCAAGAGTTTCTGAATCCCTGTCATCCTCTCCTACATAGTTTTCTTGAATGGTGGCCTAATCTGTTGGTCATTTTCTCTTGGTCTGTTTTGGAGCTGTTCCCTCCTAAAGTTTTGGTTTCGGTTTCTGTTTGGAGGGTTTGGCTGGTTGTCCCTAATAGGCGCCTTTTCATTTATCTTTTCCCACATTTTGGCCATGGATTTGACTAAGTCATCTATTCTGGGATCTAGGGAAGGTGATGAACTGGAGACCTCATCCTTGTATGTGACCTTTCTTTCTGATCTAGTCCTGGCCCTTTTTTCTGCTAAGTTGGCATCTGCTTTTATGGCTATTTGTTGCATTTCCTCTAAGGTAGGGGGATCCTTATCTCTCAGATGATATTTCATGTTCGGATCGAAACCCTCGGGGAATTTTGCCAAGGCTAGACCAAGTGGGGGTTTGAAATGAGGTGGGAGGGAGTTATATACACTGTTGAACCTAGTACAGTAAGCTTGGACACTTTCCCCATTTTCCCGTTTTAGGTTGTTATATTCTGACATGATTTGAATGGGGTTTCTTCGGATTTCCCACCTATTTCTGAAGACTTGATGTAGTTCTGGGATATCATGGATACTGTTTGGAGTTAAGCTTTTGAACCATGCTTTGGGTTCACCACCAAGACTTTGTGCGAATATTCTCATTCTGACAGTCTCGTCTTGTACCTCTAGGTATTCATAAGCATCAGTCATTCTACTTATATGCTGTTGAGGTGTGGTGGTGTCTTCTCCGGTAAAGTGTGGGATTTTGTCCTGATATTTGTTTGGGAGAGGAGCTAAAGGCGGTGGCAACACCAAAGGTGCGTACCAGGCTGCCATGACTGGAGCTAATGGATGATGTACAAGATGAGGACTAGTAGGCTGAGATGGAGTGGTTTGAATAGTGGTGGTTTGACCAGGTGTGGCGGATGACCTTGGACTAGTGATCTGGTTTTGGGCAGATCTGGGATGATAGGAGCCAAATTGATAGAGAAGCTGGAGGTCAGGAGGAGTGGTAGGTGAAGCTTCTCTACTAGGACTCTGTGGTAGGTTTAGGGGTTCAAGATCGTCAAAGTTTATCTTACTATATGATTTGCTTCTGGGAAGAGTTTGTGATGACTCTAATTCAAAAGGTGAATCTGTTAGGATAGTGAGATGTTTAGGTACAGATCTTGTTTTACGGATGGGTCTACCAGTAGCTAGATGATCAGTTTCGGAAGCTTGCCACATAATCTTCTCTGGGTCATCTACTATGATAGGGGGATTTGGGTCTGGATGAGAACTGGTGTTGATTCTTCGTGAAGCCAGATTTTAGATCCAGAGTTTAGAGAGAATGGTAATGGTGAATGTTCTGGATAAGTGGTTTTTCTAAAGCTTTACTAAGGTGAAGGATGGTCAAAAATAAAAGGGATGGATTAGTGGAGTCACCAGGTGGAAATGGGTTGTTTTTGTGAAGATAGCTATGGTCCACCACCAGTAACTAATATGAGAATGTTTTTGGATTTTCTGAGTTTTATGTGCAGCCTATGGTTTGTTAAAGTATCCTAGACTTGTTTCAACACTTTGCTAGGGTGATGAGAACAAAAAGAGTTTACTCTAAAAAATGGGTCTATGGACTGCTTGCTTGTTTATGGTACCTAAAGTACCAAAGAGTCTATAAGAGTTTGCTGGACTATTATGTACTCAGTGTCCCACCATCTCCCGCTATGTCAGTGAGTGATGGGATAGGTCTGTTGTATAGTAACCTATAGTTCGGTAAAATAGTAAGGCCTACTAGAGGTTAGTGGAGTCGCCAGGTGGATTATCAGTTGTCTTGAGGTATATTTGTATGGTCCACCACCAGTAATGTCAAAAGCCAATCTAAGGGAGTGTTTTGGGGTTTTTTGAGTTTTATGTGCCTACAAGGTTTGGAAGAGTTTTCTATAACTGACTCATCATTTTGCTAAGATGGTGAAAAGCTATTTTCTACCCTTCAGACAATATCTAGATATACTAAGCCTGATTGAGACTTCAAGAGTTACTAAGGTGTACTTAGATTGTCACTAACTCAGAAGGTCCTACTGTGAGTGTCACTATGTTAGTGAGTAGTGGGATAAGTCAATCAGATAGTTTTCTTTAAGGTCTCTTAAGGTCTTAGGGAAACTAAGTTGTTTATCACTCAGAGTCCCACCGTGATCGCCATTATGTTAGGGTCCCGTGATTTGGCCGATTGGCGAGCCAAATGATGATGTAACATCAAACCAAGCTTTGGAGCCCGAGGACCTAGCCTTCCTAGACTCAGAGAGGGCTCTCTCTATAAATGTAAAAGATATCGGTGTGTTGCTTATGGTGTTCTGATATTAGGCTAGTTATGAAGTGAGTTTTTTTTATTTTTGGTTTTTAAGTTTGTGAGGGATAAAACTGATCAAAGATGTAAAAATGGATAACAAGAATTCAGATCAATTGGGCTATGGGGTCAAATAGGTCAAGGAAGCTATGAGATGATGATGCAAGGTTGCTGTAGGGCCGATTTGATTCATGGTAGAAGGGATCTTTGGGCAGAATGGAGTAAGTGGACATCAAGATTGTGAAAGACGAGGGATTTCAAGTGTAACTAGTTGATAGCAGACATAAACATGTTATAGCAAGCCATTAATCATGCTAAATGTAACTATGAGCCAATTAATACATAGAAATCAAACATTCCAGCCATGCATAGAAGTATAAGACCTTCTAACTTCGGGAAATGGCTATCAGACTTTGGGGAAAACACATAAGACAGACTAACAACTCATAAAACTATGCCGGAATGCCTAAACACAGTCTTTAAGTTATTGGGCACTTGGACAAACAAGCTTTCATAGTTTTAGGAAAAGGGCTAGATCGGGACTAGGCCTCCTTGGTTCAACAAGATGATCAACTAATCAGTCAAAGAGAAAGTTTTATGGATAGAACTATGGACAGCTTATAGGTAGGCAGGGCACACCATACATCCTACTCAACATGCATAGAAATTGTAAATAAAACTAGCAAACAGTATCCTTAAGTTACTAAAGAGCAGTTAAGAATTCTTTAGCATAACTAAGGAAGAAGAAAACATCAAGCTATGAAGATTCAGGAATTTTGAGGTGCCTCCATGGGCATATCTCAAAACTAATCTCTACTGATCTATAGCATCAAGAAGCATGGATTATGAATGAAAACTAGAAGACAAAAAACATAGCAAGAAAAACTATACCATTCTACCATGTCATGGAATCCATCACCAATCCTTCATCACTCCTCAAAAGCATCCAAGAGGTAGTCCAAAAATCATAACACAAGTGTATTCATCAAAGCTCATATGACCAATGTATTAATTCTTCTCTCAAGTTCAGCCTCTGATTTACAATGAAACCCATGGAATAAATAGGCTTGAGGGAGGAAAACCTCATGGAGCAACTAGTTATCCCATTGGCCAAGTCAAAATATCTAAACTTGTCCTTGAGGCTTTGCAAAGCCCAAGGCACAAAATATCCCATAAAATATCTAAAAAACTACTAAAAATGGAAATTATATTGACTTTACATCATTTCCCAAGTATAAAAATCGCTAAACGCACATTTGGGAAAAGCAGATTTTTGAGGTTCAAAAATTACAAAAATACTTCATATTTATGTCTGAAAAAGGTCCCCTGACTTGCTAGAGGCAATTGGCAGCCTTCCCAGTGTCGAAATGAGGCTCATGATAGCTCGTTGGAAATCTCTCTATGTCTACTTTCCGGCGCAACTAAAATCATCTCAATCCAATGCCTGAAAGTTCCCCAAAACTGTACCTGTGTGCAAAAAACCAGGAAATAGCAGACTGCTGATATGGTAGGCAGAATGTGCAAAAAGCGATCATTTTTCGCCAATTTGGGGGGGCGAATGATCTCCAAATGCTCTGAAAATTGCTGTTGACCTGATCATAGAATTATGGCATCCATCGGTATCATCCTCCTCCCTTGACAAAACCTCAAACTGAAATGGCAAAAATATGAGTTTTCGACCAAAAACCCAAAAAATGCCAAAAAACAAAAAGTTGCCGAAAAAGGCCCAAAATTGGCATGCATGACCCTCAAGGGTCCATAGCAACATGCTCCAAATCTGAGGCCAAAATATCAAGGGCTGATATGCTTTTCCCTTCTTTCCGCGCTAGGCGCTTTCCCCTTGCCTTCTTCAATTTTTCTTGGGCTGCCTTTAGTTTGCGCCGGGCAAACTGATTCAGTTTTTGGAAGTGATGTGTCCTCTTCCTCTGCAGCTCTAAATCTCTATTCGCCCTCTCAAGCTTCATTTCCAAATGCTTGTTAGCTCTTTCAAGCCAAGCCTCTTTGTTTTCCTCAATTTCCTGCTCAAGGAGTGCAGTGAGAGGAAAGGCTTGGAGCTGGGCTTGCTCTTCTGCTCTCTGCTTTTCTAAGGCTCTTCTAAGCCCGATGGTCCTAGGCCTCTTCCGCCTAGGCTGGTCTTCCTCCTCTTCATCATCAAACTCACCAATGAGTTCTTCTATTCTCGCTTGCGCCCTAGCTGCCTCATTTTTATATTTGATCGCCCGTGCCTCATGAACAGCTGTGTGCACATTCATTTGTTTGTTTTGAATCTCTAAGAAGTGGTTGAAGTTCCTTGCCCTTTGAAGATCCTCCTCTAATGCCTCAATTTGTCCCTCTTTATGAATTAGGAGGTTTTCGAGAAGGCGGGCCTCATTATCACTGTCATCGCTTTGGATAGGGATGATAGCTAATTCACCTCCATGCTTTGTACTTTCTCCAACTTTGCTTTTACCTTTGAAAGCCAATCTGGCGCTTTTCCTCCTTGGCATGCTAGAAGGTGTCCTTTTGGGCAATTTCCTCTTGCTAGGAACAATCTTTGTCACTGTTAGGGTGGCAGCTTTAGTCTCTCTTTTCCTTGCTGTGCTGAGCTTTGTTATTTTGAGAGGAGGAAGCACAACTGATTTACCTTTGACCTCTTCCTGAACTTGCTGTCCTTCTTGAGGCTGCTGGATGTTTTCCTCTTGCTGTTCACTTCGCTGCCCCTGTTCGCCAACATTAGCTTGATGTTCTTCATCAATGCCTTGTTCAATTTGTGGCTCAAGAGGTGTCTCAATTTCCTGCCCAACCTGCTGTTCTTCATCTTGCATCTTCGGCTATTCCTCAACTGCTGTCTGCTGCTCATCTTGGACCTGCTGTTGTTCATCAATTTGTAACTGCTGTTGTTCATCTTGGACCTGCTGTCCTTCACTTTCTATTTGCTGTTGTTCCTCAACATCTAACTGTTGCTGCTCCTCAACATCTAACTGCTGCTGCTCCTCTCTTTCCTCTTGTTGACTTGACTGTCCTGTAGACATCCTGAGTCTTCTAGGAGTAGGCCTACGGGACAAAGGTACCGGGCGATGGATAGGCTGAGTGGGAGACACATGAACAGGAGGGACAGTAGAGAAATCTGGATGGTTGATGAATAAGTCCCATGGAACCTCTTTCTTCTCTAGCTGGTATAGGAAGATAATCTTGATTAAAGAATGATGAAAAAGAGAAGGGATTTCCTGAAATGGGGCCTTCTTTTGGACAGTAGATGCCATATTTTCTATGCTTTTGAACAAAAAATAAGGGAGGTTTAGTTCCCTGCTTCTGGTAAAATGCATCAATAAGCGGACATGGTAGGCATAAATTTGATTAAACCTCCCTTCACAAGTGAAATATTTCATTATGACTTTCATAAGCGGAGCATAGCTGTCAAGGAGATATGAAAAAGGGAAAATAGCAGTGACAACCTCTCTATGTTCAGGCTTGATGAAAGGTTTGTAATCCTCTAAGTCAATATGAGCTTGTTTAAACCATTTTTCGCCATGATACGGGATCTTGGTGGCTTTGGACACATACCTTGGAGAAATTTTGAAATCAAGACCCGCCACTTGGAAGTGTTTTTCTTTGAATCTCAGGGCACACAAGTGTGTTAATGGCAAAAAACTCTTGACTTCTTCTATCTTCTGGCAGAAATCAAGGCAGCCTACTTCATGGAAGTTGAAAAGTATAGATGGATGAGCATTAATCTCTTATGTAGAGATGGGCTCATATCTTTTATGTGGACTGCTCCTGCTGTCTTGCCTTGGAGGCATTTTGACCTGAGTATGCTTTGGAAGAGGTAAACTGCCTTCACTGTGTGTAAAATGCCCTGTTAGAGTCAAATTGTGTCAATATGTTGCTTGGACAGATAAAAAATGTGATTTGGATGGTTTGCAACAATGTTTCTTTGAATACACAACCTCTGCTGTCTTTAGAAAATGTTCTGTTCACCTTTAGAATATCTCTGTCAACATATTCTTAGTAGGAAATAACACAGTGAAAAGAAGGGCAGACTGTATGAGACAGGATGTATACAATGTCAAAGTTTCCCTGCTTAGTGATATTTGGAAGTTAATCAACACATCTTTGTATCTTGGATCAATATTGTATCTTCCAACTATCCCAAACCTGCCTTGTCTAAGTGTGCCAACAGTCAACCAACTGGCATATGTGAAAACAACCCTTAATGAAATTTAAACAGTCACTGATATAATCCTGGGCCAAGGTGATAGATCTTTAAAAGATTACAAAGTTTTTAGGCAGAAGCTATGTGAATTTCCTCTTTTCAAAACAATCAATGGCTCTTTATACATGTGACCCTAGCCTTTGTAGAAAAAATCCTTTGTTCCACCTGACATCCGCTTATCAAACAAGCATGAACACCCAAAACCAATCAAGAAGCTGTACAGTGAAAATTGTCTTTGTATGAGGAGCAGGAGCAACCTTACCCTGTGGCCTTTCAACTTATAAACAGCTATTTGTCAAAAACCCCTTTTTCTGAGTGCACTTCACTATTTTAATAATGTGGAAATGTCTTGAGGACAGTGTGAAATGTTTCTCTTTAGGCCTAAACCCTGTCTCTTTATAACAAACTCTCCTTTTACCTCTTTAGAGGTTTCCTTTGAGGTGGTAGTCAAAGATCTTGCACCAACAAACTCGCTTTAAGCTAAAACACAGGTTTTGAAGATGAAACAGGCTGCTCTTAGTTTCAATACCATCCTTTTCTTGTAGGTGCCCTAAGTAACATTACAAGCATCTTATCACAGTCTCATACTTCGAACAATCATACAGTCAAAACACCGTTTTTCTGAAAAGGTGACAGGGTTCAAGAGTCCTGTATGGTGTGATAATGAAAAATCTGAAGAAGTTTAACACTCGGTTCTTTCTATAGGCACCCTCAGCAGTGAATTTACCTTTCAAACATAGCTTCAAACTATGGGCATTTTTATAGTACAATCATTTGCCAGGTATGGTGATATATCAAATAATCTAGGACAAGCCACCCTTTAATTTGATCTTGACCTTGCTAGACAACTTTCTTAGCATATATGTTTGATATATAAACAAGGTCTACCTCAACAGATTTGTTCCACCCTTTCATTTCACACCACAGTTTGATTTTAAACTTTCATGCCACTTAGCAATCTTTTGAAATCGAGGGAGAAAAACGTGTGGAAATAACTCCAAATTTGATGAACAACCCCAAGATTTGTGCGGCACTCTGCAGGGAAAACACGGCGCGCAACAATCGCTCGGGTGGCCTGTCGGGTCGGGCAGTCGGGCGGTCGGGCGCTGTGTACAGGCACGTCACGCCACTGTACAGGCGCATCGCGCCAACACTGACCGCAAGTGCAAACACGCTCCCAGGCGCGTCGCGCGGGTTTCCAGGCGCGTCGCGCTATGTTTAACAGTGCAAAACTCTGCAAATTGACCAGAAATTTGTTGTTTCGATGCTGAGGGTGGCACAGAGCTCTTGTTTGCAGTTTGAAAATGATAAAATCACCCTCGACCTCACTCCTTAATATGTCACTTCAAATTCTTCAACGGTCACCTTGTTTTTAAATGTAAAGTGGAATTTTGGTTTGGATTTTTTGCAAATTTTTCACAGTCTTTTTGATCCTTTTGAATATCCTCGGTGCATCTCATACTTGAACCTCTTTATAAAAACAGAAATGGCTTAAAAAGCCAGAACCTTGTCTCACTTATGCACCGGTGTTTGAAAAGTGATTTCCGGTTTTGTTCTTTGGGTGACATTTTAACACCGAACTTCTCACTTTGAAAAATATTTCCATATCTTCCACATCATCTCTGCCACTGTTTTAAAGATGCTGGTAATATTTATGATGTAAAACAACCCCTCTTTAACACTGTCAAGAGAATGCTTGAATATTGGTTTGTTTCTGAAGGACAGGGCTTGTTTTTTCAACTTGTTTTGACATTCCTTGGTCTTTGATAGCTTCTTCAACCTTTATCTACAGTAGGTGTCAAGTTTTACTGGTCTTCTTGGACTTGATCTAAGAAAAGCTCACTCTTTCAACATACTTTCTTGCTTATAGGTGTATCATCTGCGCTATAACTGTCCTTCGGAATGATGAAAAACTGTATTTGTTTTAAATCATTTAAACAGTGACAGTTTATCAAAACAAACTCCTTTTGCCTATTCATAAAATTGTATACCTATTCACCATGTCCATCTTGGGTGTATATCTGAAAGGATAAGCTTGTGAAGCAAGAAAAACAGGGTTCTTTGATACACAGCTATCATTTTGCGTTGACCAATGTATTGACCTTTTTGTAATAGAACCATTCCATAACTCAACTCTGTTCACTGTTTTACCTTCTTGGTGATTTATAGGCTTCTCTTTGGATTGTAAGTGCCATTTTTGGTTGCATCCATTCAAACTAGATTTCTTTGTTTACTTAAGAGGAGTTCCCTTTAAACTTCCTGGCATGTGACAGTGAGGTAACTGTGTGGCTTCTTCCCCTAAGGAAACTGCCCTTTTTGTATCAATGGCCTGCACAGTCAATATTGTCTCTTGTCCACTATAGGTATAGTTTGACAGACATTTTCCTATGGATAGGAAAAACAATATATTTGAATCATAAACACTATCTTTTACCTTTGTACAGACTTCTATTTACCTCCTTTGTATCCTTCCACTGCACCTTTTGACCAAATCAGTTTTCAACAACACTCAATGCCTTGGCCATCTGCTCATAAATGGAGGAGGCCCTTCACTTGACAAAGTATCAGAAGATTATTTGATAAGGCTGCATGACAAGGGTTTTGCTTGGATTATGATGGTAAGCAACCAACTTGAAAAACATCAATACTGGCATCTTTGCTGACAATCACCACTGTGCTTCAGAAAAAACCCTAGTCAAAGTGTAACTGTACTACTGTACTGCTCTGAGGGTGACTGAAATGTCATCATTTGCTTTAGTCAACTCATGACAAATTTTTGAAAGATAATCTCTGTGACTATGGAGGTCAGCACCCTTTGAAAAAAAACAACTTTTCCTCTGCCTGTGTGATGACATGATCTGTCAGCACTTTTTCAATTTGGTCTTGTGGGGAAAGCAAACTGCCTATGATTAGAATTGTTTTAACTCATGATATGCCTTTTTAACAATTCACATGATTTGAAAACTTTAAATGATTTATTTTATCAGACCAAACTCTGCTTTCCTTTGAACTTGCATATTTCAGACTCTATCCCTGTTATGATCATCACTCATATTCATAAAACCTGGAGATATTGTTTCACTGCTCAGTAAAAGGCAAACCTGGACTTTTGCAATCTTTAAAGTCAATACTGGCCAGCGCCCTCTGCTTGTAGATGAAGGAGGCGCCCTAACCCTATGCTTGTAAATGAAGGAGGTTCTGGGCCATGACAATTTACCAGTTTGCTGAGACAGTGGTGTCCTTTTCTTACTGTGATTTTCATGCTGGAAGGAAAACTGCAAGGTCTTGATGAGTGAATTTCTGTTTTGCAGATATATCTCAGGCTCATGATACATTTAGAAGCAACTGTTCCTCTAACTGTAGATTCAAGCATTTACTCCTGAGATGAAGTTATATTTTCTGTCTTTGTATAATCCATAAAAACACTGTGAAACACCTACTAATCAGCTTGAGACTATGGTTCATGCAGTGCTGAGACCTAGGGATATAAGTGGCGCGACTTAGAGCTGTGATCAACTTGATTTGCAGAGTAGGAGGTTGGTCATGATTGGTCTATAGCAGATGGAGGATTTTTTGGCTTTTGATGATTGCCAAGGGTAAAATGTCTTAAAACGCCACTTCCTAACATAGGGGAGACTCTTGAAACAGACTTGTGGATTTTCTTTTGGAGCTGATGGGCAGACTAGGAGGGCTGAAGCTAGATAGGATAGGGATAATGAGGTTTTGATTTTGACATGGGTGGACTGAAAAGTAGAAAGGCGAAAAACGTTTTAGGAGGGTTTTCTAGATGACATATTGACATAAGGAAATCAGTTTCTAGAAAACTCAGCTGTAGATATAGTCATCACTAACATGTAAAAAATACTGATGGCTAACAGTGGCTCCATTTGGGGAGGGCAGCTCCTCGTCAGGAGGTGTCCAGAATTCAGATTTTTGGCTTATGAAGACCGGTGCCTTATCCATTGGCGCAAAATTTACCCTTCTCTTGATGTTATTTCTGAAAAGTGACAGCATGGTTAACATCAATGATACTTCTACCTACCCCACTATCTTTCCTAACATTTTTTCTTCTCTTTGGCGCATTTGAACTAGCAGCCCTTTGACAATGTATATTTTTCTTTTTGCAAAATGAACCTATCTATTTCTACTCTTATCTCTGCCGGGAGTTCAGATTAAGCTGATGAACTCCTTCATTGCTCTACCTATGCTAGATCAACTGTCAATATTAAACAGTTTGACAGGATTTCATTCTCTAATCTACAACATGAAATTTAAAAATGATCAAATCAGGATTAGGCAGTCTGATTTTTCATGCATTTGCGGCATAAAGACAAGCTGCACACAAATGTTATTTTGCAATAAAGGAAACTAGACAAGCGGGCTAAGATGTACAATGTGTTTTTCATCCCTCGCTTCTCTCTTTGGTTCTGTTTTAGGCATGTGGAACCAAAATCTCTCCCTAATCTAAGCTCTGTGATAAGTCAATCTTACACAATGTTGACTATCTTTGCACTCACTAAATTATCAGCAAATAAATTTAAACATGCTCAGCTATGATTAGGCTAGATAGCTGAACAAGACATTGAAGTACTAGTAGCGGCATTTAGACTTGCGCGCTTTCCGAAGGACTATTTTTTGGAACATGGGGCCTTACCACTGCTTTTTAGAATCTGCCCTCTTTTTCTACTTTTCACTCTTTTTTGTATTTTCTGCTTTTTCACTTTTTCTTCAAACAAACTACAAATGAAAAGGTGCTCACAGGCTAAGCTTATTTTCTATTGTTGTCTTTCTATCCTAATCTAATCTGTACACAATAGACATTTGTTTGGTGAACTCTGTTTTCCAATGCAACCAGTCAAGTAGATGCTCACATGGGTGATTCTGGTTTAGTTCTTTCATGATGCAGAAATAATGAAAAGGCCACTCCCATTTGGTTTGTTTCTGGACAGTAGAGCTTAAGTTTCTTCTCATTCTTGGTAGCAATTTGTTTATGATAGAACCCACTACCCCTACAGATTTCTCAAGGAAAACAACAAATAGATCTTGGAATAATACCTGATCTAGAGGATTTGATACATAGGATTTATTCAAGACTACTCTTTCAGACTTCTAAAGGAAAACAACAAATGGATCTTGGAATAATACCTGATCTAGAGGTTTTGAGATATAGGCTTCATTCAGGACTACTCTTTCTTCCACTTGGCTATATTTGGGACCCCCTTGGTAAAACAACTCTTCCTCATGATCACTCGAACTGTCAGACTCATCATGTATTGCAGTGTAGTTTTCTTTCCAAGCTGATGTGTTCTGATTAAGTGGACTGAAAACTGTGTGAAGGTCATCAGGTTGATGAACAAGGATACACTTTGACATTAAATTATCTTGAAAGGACAGTGTGACAACTCCCATGTGTTTATTAACCTCTACTTCTTCATCTGCAATTTGTAACTCAATGGAACTTGGTGGCTACAAATCTGGAGTTAAGGAAGATTCCATGTCCAAAATGATTTCTTCAACTATTTCAGGAAAAGGCTTCTCATTTACAACCTGCTCGAGGATTTCATCATCTTCCTCAAACTCATCATCAAAGCTGAAAAATTGTTGATTTCCAATCATGTGCATGTTATCTCTGACGGGCTGAAGTGAAGTAGAGCAAAGAGTCCGAGACTCTTCACTTACTTCTAAACTCTCAAGGTTCTCCTCATGAGTGTCATAGATGGCCGGTAATGGCTGCTTACTTTTCTCAAATTTATGAAACTGAGCTTCCTCCCAAAAATCAAAAACTGAGTTTTCTGCAAAGTTAGCTTCTGTTTGGAAATCATCATCATAATCAAAATATTGATCAAACCTTGGAAAATCATCATTATAATTAATCTCATCAACCATGCATATTGGACTATCAGATTTCTTTTCTTCAAATTGATTTACAAATCTACTTTTTGACTTATGATATGCAAGATAAACATGAGAAAGATTAGAAAAGTTGTGGTTATGTGAAGATTCAGAGGTTGTCTGTATGTTTATAAGTTGATCTATTTCCTCTTCAGTTAAAAAGGGAGGCATTTTCCTCTCTCCACAACAATACTCTTTCTCTTGGGAAATCTGATTTAAAGGATGAATGTCTTTTTGGGCTTCACCTATGAGAGATGATGAATCATCACTCATGTCCTTAGAGAGATCCCGTGGGTTCTCTTTCATTTCTTGCTTGTTTTCATCTTCAACCAATTCTTTGTAATGTTGAGGATAGTTATCATGTAATTCATGAGTTTTTTCTGATAGATGTTCAGGGGGCCAATTTGCTTTTATGAACTCAAATGACTCCCAGCATAAAGGTAGAGATCCTACAGGTTTTGCCTTATCTTCTATCTTAGATTTGAATTCCTCTTCAATCAGCTCTGCTTGATTTAGGTGAGAGTTAACTTGAGCAGGGTTTTCCTGAATAATTGCTGAGAGATCTTTAGGATGCAAATTTTCTTTCAAAGTCTGGAATGATTTAAAGCATAAGGGTATAGATCCTAAAGGTTTTGATTCTTCTTCCATTTCAGAATCTGTGATTTCATAATGGCTGATAGTGTCTTTAGAGCATTCCTCTAGGTTCTTTATTAGGCCTAAACATTTGACCTGACTTGAGTCAAAGGAATACAGGTTTTTGTAGGGTTGAGTTACTTCTAGTCTTAGGTTTTCCATGACTGCTTTAGGCATGAGGTTATGGGAGGAACCAGAATCTAACATGGCATTATGTAATATATTGTCCTGTATGTTCAGGCTTACATAGAAAGGAGAAACATATCCTTCTTGGTATTGACCTTCTATTTTCGGGCCGAATAAGAGCTCGGGTTTGTCGTCAGTTAGATTTAAAGTATCTGCCTCATTCCCTATGTCAAAAACTTTGAAAATTTGAGATCTATACCTATCTATAGTTATTAGCTCAGTAAGGGGTATGGTAATTTTTATTTCGGAAACTTCCCCTTCGAAACTAAAAGGAGTTTGTAGTTTGGGCAGATTTGTTTCAGCTTTTTCGGACATCACCTTTTCTATGCTCTTAATTTGCTGACTCTGATTCGGGACTTTGTTTGACACCGTTACTTCGGGGGTTTTTGTAGAGGTGCTAAGAGTATCTGAGCTAAGACTTGTTTGACTAGCTTTATCCTTGTTTTGGTCAATTTTCTTGGCCACAATTTTGTTGCTATCCATGGCTTTTTTAGGGATGGTGTCAGAGGTTTTAGCAGTGTCAGGGCTACCCTTCTTGGAGTGGTCTTGGTTTTTTCTGCTTCTAAGGTTATAATTCCTATGAGCTTCTATAATGGCATTCTGAAAATCTATGGCAGGATCTTCGAGATCTTCATAGTTGGTTTCGTCCTGACTTGGGGAGCACAACTCTTGCTCTTCTGCTGTGAGGTAAACCTTACTCTCGTTATCAGAACCTATGAGTTTCCAATGATTTTCATCAATGGGTGCGGTATCCTTATTCTCTTCATCAACATAATTCTCACTGAAGGATGGTCTGATCTGTTGATCATTTCCTCTTGGTTTATTTTGAGACTGATCTTTTCTAAAGCCTTGTTTCTGGTTTTGAGGGTTTGGTTGGTTGTCCCTAGGAGGCACATTTTCACTCATTTTTTCCCACATCTTTGTCATGGATTTTATCAGGCCATCTATTCTAGGATCTAGGGAAGGAGATGAAGTGGAGACCTTATCTCTATATGGGACTTTTCCTTCTAATCTAGTCCTGGCTCTTTTTTCTGCTAAGTTGGCTTCTGTTTTTATGGCTATTTGTTGCATTTCCTCTAGGGTAGGGGGATCCTTGTCTCTCAGATGATATATCATGTCTGGATCAAAACCCTCGGGGAATTTTGCCAAGACTAAACCGAGTGGGGGTTTGAAGTGAGGTGGGAGGGCGTTATACACATTGTTGAACCTAGTGTAGTATGCCTGGACACTTTCCCCATTTTCCCGTTTTAGGTTGTTATATTCTGACAGGATTTGAATAGGGTTCCTTCGGACTTCCCACTTGTTCGTGAAGACTTGGCAGAGTTCTAGGATGTTGTGGATGCTGTTTGGAGGCAAGCTTTTAAACCATGTTTTGGGTTCACCACCAAGACTTTGTGCGAATATTCTCATTCTGACAGTCTCGTCTTGTACCTCTAGGTATTCATAAGCATCAGTCATCCTACTTATATGCTGTTGAGGTGTGGTGGTGTCTTCTCCGGTAAAGTGTGGGATCTTGTCTTGATATTTGTTTGGGAGAGGAGCTAAAGGTGGTGGCAACACCAAAGGTGCGTACCAGGCTGCCATGACTGGAGCTAATGGATGATGTACAAGATGAGGACTAGTAGGCTGAAATGAAGTGGTTTGAACAGTGGTGGTTTGACCAGGTGTAGTGGATGAACTTGGACTAGTGATCTGGTTTTGAGCAGATCTGGGATGATAGGAGCCAAATTGATAAAGAAGCTGGAAATCAGGAGGAGTGGTGGGTGAAGCTTCTCTAATAGGACTCTGTGGTGGGTCTAGGGTTTCAAGATCGTCAAATTTTATCTTACTATATGATTTGCTCCTGGGAAGAGTTTGTGATGACTCTAGTTCCAAAGGTGAATCTAGTAGGATAGTGCGATGTTTAGGTACAGATCTTGTTCTACGGATGGATCTACCAGTAGCTAGATGATCAGTTTCGGAAGCTTGCCACAGAATCTTCTCTGGGTCATCTACTATGATAGAGGGATTTGGGTCTGGATGAGCTATGGTATTGATTCTTCGTGAAGCCAGATTTTAGATCCAAAGTTTAAAGAGAATGGTATTGGTGAATGTTCTGGATGAGTGGTTTCTCTAAAGTTATACTAAGGCGAAGGATGGTCAAAAATAAAAGGGATGGATTAGTGGAGTCGCCAGGTGGAAATGGGTTGTTTTTGTGAAGATAGCTATGGTCCACCACCGGTAACTAATCTGGAAATGTTTTTGGATTTTCTGAGTTTTATGTGCAGCCTATGGTTTGTTAAAGTATCCTAGACTTGTTTCAACACTTTGCTAGGGTGATGAGAACAAAAAGAGTTTACTCTAAAAAATGGGTCTATGGACTGCTTGCTTGTTTATGGTACCTAAAGGACCAAAGAGTCTATAAGAGTTTGCTGGACTATTATGTACTCAGTGTCCCACCATCTCCCGCTAAGCTAGTGAGCGATGGGATAGGTCTATCGGATAGTAGCCTGGAGCTTGGTAAAATAGTAAGGCTTACTAGAGTTTAGTGGAGTCGCCAGGTGGATTATCAGTTGTTTCGAGATATACTTGTATGGTCCACCACCAATACTGTCAAAAACCAATCTAAGGGAGCGTTTTGTGGTTTTTTCTGAGTTTTATGTGCAGCCTAGGATGTAAGAGTGTTATAAAACTGATTCATCACTTTGCTAAGATGGTGAAGCAGAGAGTTCACGCTAAATGATTCTAAAGGCTGATGGTTTAAGTTAAAATTTGAAGGACTAAGTAGTCTATAAAAGTTTGCTAGACCATCATGAACTCAATAGGTCCCACCGTGATCGCCATTATGTTAGTGAGCGGTGGGATAAGTCAGCCAACTAATATTCTCAAAAGTCTCTAAAGATTAGGGAAACTAAGTTTGTTTATCACTCAGAGTCCCACCGTGATCGCCATTATGTTAGGGGCGATGAGGTGGCTCACTGGTAAGTATTCTTGAAAATAAGGGACTTATAGAGTTCTAAGGTGTCCTTAGATTGTCACTAACTCAAAGTCCCACCGTGATCGCCATTATGTTAGGGTCCCGTGATTTGGCCGATTGGCGAGCCAAATGACGATGTAACATCAAACCAAGCTTTGGAGCCCAAGGACCTAGCCTTCCTGGACTCAGAGATGGCTCTCTCTATTAGATGTAAAAGATATCGGTGTGTTCGCTTATGGTGTTCTGATATTAGGCTAGTTATGAAGTGAGTTTTTTTATTTTTGGTTTTTAAGTTTGTAAGGGATTAAACTGATCAAAGATGTAAAAATGGATAACAAGAAGTCAGATCAATTGGGCTATGGGGTCAAACAGGTCAAGGAAGCTATGAGATGATGATGCAAGGTTGCTGTAGGGCCGATTTGATTCACAGTAGAAGGGATCTTTGGGCAGAATGGAGTAAATGGACATCAAGCTTGTGAAAGACGAGGGATTTCAAGTGTAACTAGTTGATAGCAGACATAAACATGTTATAGCAAGCCATTAATCATGCTAAAATGTAACTATGAGCTAATTAATACATAGAAATCAAACATTTCAGCCATGCATAGAGGTATAAGACCCTCTAACTTCAGGAAATGGCTATCAGACTTTGGGGAAAACACATAAGACAGACTAAAAACTCATAAAACTATGCCGGAATGCCTAAAAATAGTCTCTAAGTTATTGGGCACTTTGACAAACAAGCTTTCATAGTTTTAGGCAAAGGGCTAGATCGGGACTAGGCCTCCTTGGTTCAACAAGATGATCAACTAATCAGTCAAAGAGAAAGTTTTATGGACAGAACTATGGACAGCTTATAGGTAGGTAGGGCACACCATACATCCTACTCAACATGCATAGAACTTGTAAATAAAACTAGCAAACAGTACCTTAAGTTACTAAAGAGTAGTTAAGAATTCTTTAGTATAACTAAGGAAGAAGAAAACATAGAGCTATGAAGATTCAGGAATTTTGAGGTGCCTCCATGGGCATATCTCAAAATAAATCTCTACTGATCTATAGCAGCAAGAAACATGTATCATGAATGAAAACTAGAAGACAAAAACATAGCAAGAAACACTATACCATTCTACCATGTCATGGAATCCATCACCAATCCTTCATCATTCATCAAAAGCATCCAAGAGGCAGTCCAAAAATCATAACACAAGTGTATTCTTCAAAGCTCATATGACCAATGTATTAATTCTTCTCTCAAGTTCAGCCTCTAATTTACAATGAAACCCATGGAATAAATAGGCTTGAGGGTGGAAAACCTCATGGAGCAACTAGCTATCCCATTGGCCAAGTCAAAATATCTAAACTTGTCCTTGAGGCTTTGCAAAGCCCAAGGCACAAAATATCCCATAAAATATCTAAAAACCTGCTAAAAACGGAAATTATATTGACTTTACATCATTTCCCAAGTGTAAAAATAGCTTAACGCACATTTGGGAAAAGCAGATTTTTGAGGTTCAAAAATTACAAAAATACTTCATATTTATGTCTGAAAAAGGTCCCCTGACTTGCTGGAGGAAATTGGCAGCCTTCCCGGTGTCGAAATGAGGCTCATGATAGCTCGTTGGAAAGCTCTCTGTGTCTACTTTCCGGCACAACTGAAATCATCTCAATCTGATGCATGAAAGTTCCCCAAAACTATACCTGTGTGTAAAAAACCAGGAAATAGCAGACTGCTGATATGGCGGGCAGAATGTGCAAAAAGAGGGCATTTTTCGCCAATTTGAGGGGGCGAATGATATCCAAATACTTTGAAAATCGCTGGGGAAATTCTCATAGAATTATGGCATCCATCGGTATCATCCTCCTCCCTTGAAAACTCCTCAAACTGAAATGGCGAAATTATGAGTTTTCGACCAAAAACCCAAAAAATGCCAAAAAACAAAAAGTTGCCGAAAAAGGCCCAAAAATGGCATGCGTGACCCTCAAGGGTCCATAGCAACATGCTCCGAAGCTGAGGCCAAAATATCAAGGGCTGATATGCTTTTCCCTTCTTTTCATGCTAGGCGCTTTCCCCTTGCCTTCTTCAATTTTTCTTGGGCTGCCTTTAGTTTGCGCCGGGCAAACTGATTCAGTTTTTTGGAAGTGATGTGTCTTCTTCCTCCGCAGCTCTAAATCTCTATTCGCCCTCTCAAGCTTCATTTCCAAATGCTTGTTAGCTCTTTCAAGCCAAGCCTCTTTGTTTTCTTCAATTTCCTGCTCAAGGAGTGCAGTGAGAGGAAAGGCTTTTGGAGGCATTTTGACCTGAATATGATTTGGAAGAGGTAAACTGCCTTCACTGTGTGTAAAATGCCCTGTTAGAGTCAAATTGTGTCAATATGTTGCTTGGACAGATAAACAATGTGATTTGGATGGTTTGCAACAATGTTTCTTTGAATACACAACCTCTGCTGTCTTTAGAAAATGTTTTGTTCACCTTTAGAATATCTCTGTCAACAGATTCTTAGTAGGAAATAACACAGTGAAAAGAAGGGCAGATTGTATGAGACAGGATGTATACAATGTCAAAGTTTCCTTGCTTGGTGATATTTGGAAGTTAATCAACACACCTTTGTATCTTGGATCAATATTGTATCTTCCGACTATCCCAAACCTGCCTTGTCTAAGTGTGCCAACAGTCAACCAACTGGCATATGTGAAAACAACCCTTAATGCAATTTAAACAGTCACTGATATAATCCTGGGCCAAGGTGACAGATCTTTAAAAGATTACAAAGTTTTTAGGCAGAAGCTATGTGAATTTCCTCTTTTCAAAACAATCAATGGCTTTTTATACATGTGACCTTAGCCTTTGTAGAAAGAATCCTTTGTTCCACCTGACATCCGCTTATCAAACAAGCATGAACACCCAAAGCCAATCAAGCAGCTGCACAGTGAAAACTGTCTTTGTATGAGGAGCAGGAGCAACCTTACCCTGTGGTCTTTCAACTTATAAACAACTATTTGTCAAAAACCCCTTTTTCTGAGTGCACTTCACTGTTTTAATAATGTGGCAATGTCTTGAGGACAGTGTGAAATGTTTCTCTTTAGGCCTAAACCCTGTCTCTTTATAACAAACTCTCCTTTTACCTCTTTAGAGGTTTCCTTTGAGGTGGTAGTCAAATATCTTGCACCAACAAACTCGCTTTAAGCTAAAACACAGGTTTTGAAGATGAAACATGCTGCTCTTAGTTTCAATACTAGCCTTTTCCTGTAGGTGCCCTAAATAACATTACTAGCATCTTATCACAGTCTCATACTTCGAACAATCATACAGTCAAAACACCGTTTTTCTGAAAAAGGTGACAGGGTTCAAGAGTCCTGTATGGTGTGATAATGAAAAATCTGAAGAAGTTTAACACTTGGTTCTTTCTATAGGCACCCTCAGCAGTGAATTTACCTTTCAAACATAGCTTCAAACTATGGGCATTTTTATAGTACAATCATTTGCCAGGTATGGTGATATATTAAATAAACTAGGACAAGCCACCCTTTAATTTGATCTTGACCTTGCTAGACAGCTTTCTTAGCATATATGTTTGATATATAAACAAGGTATACCTCAACAGATTTGTTCCACCCTTTCATTTCACACCACAGTTTGATTTTAAACTTTCATGCCACTTAGCAATCTTTTGAAATCGAGGGAGAAAAACGTGTGGAAATACCTCCAAATTTGATGAACAACCCCAAGATTTGCGCGGCACTCTGCAGGGAAAACACGGCGCGCAACAATCGCTCGGGTGGCCTGTCGGGTCGGGCAGTTGGGCGGTCGGGCGCCGTGTACAGGCGCGTCGTGCCAACACTGACCGCAAGTGCAAACACGCTCCCAGGCGCGTCGCGCGGGTTTCCAGGCGTGTCGCGCTGTGTTTAACAGTGCAAAACTCTGCAAATTGACCCTAAATTTGTTGTTTCGATGCTGAGGGCGGCACAGAGCTCTTGTTTGCAGTTTGAAAATGATAAAATCACCCTCGACCTCACTCCTTAGTATGTCACTTTAAATTCTTCAACGGTCACTTTGTTTTTAAATGTAAAGTGGAATTTTGGTTTGGCTTTTTTGCAAATTTTTCATAGTCTTTTTGATCCTTTTGAATATCCTCGGTGTATCTCATACCTGAACCTCTTTATAAAAATAAAAATGGCTTAAAAAGCCAGAACCTTGTCTCACTTATGCAACGGTGTTTGAAAAGTGATTTCCGGTTTTGTTCTTTGGGTGACATTTTAACACCGAACTTCTTACTTTGAAAAATATTTCCATATCTTCCACATCATCTCTGCCACTGTTTTAAAGATGCTGGTAATATTTATGATGTAAAACAACCCCTCTTTAACACTGTCGAGAGAATGCTTGAATACTGGTTTGTTTCTGAAGGACAGGGCTTGTTTTGTCAACTTGTTTTGACAGTCCTTGGTCTTTGATAGCTTCTTCAACCTTTATCTACAGTAGGTGCCAAGTTTACTGGTCTTCTTGGACTTGATCTAAGAAAAGCTCACTCTTTCAACATACTTTCTTGCTTATAGGTGTATCATCTGCGCTATAACTGTCCTTCGGAATGATGAAAAACTGTGTTTGTTTTAAATCATTTAAACAGTGACAGTTTATCAAAACAAACTCCTTTTGCCTATTCATAAAATTGTATACCTATTCACCATGTCCATCTTGGGTGTATATCTGAAAGGATAAGCTTGTGAAGCAAGAAAAACAGGGTTCTTTGATACACAGTTATCATTTTGCTTTGACCAGTGTATTGACCTTTTTTGTAATAGAACCATTCCATAGCTCAACTCTGTTCACTGTTTTACCTTCTTGGTGATTTATAGGCTTCTCTTTGGATTGTAAGTGCCATTTTTGGTTGCATCCATTCAAACTAGATTTCTCTGTTTACTTAAGAGGAGTTCCCTTTAAACTTCTTGGCATGTGATAGTGAGGTAACTGTGTGGCTTCTTCCCCTAAGGAAACTGCCCTTTTTGTATCAATGGCCTGCACAGTCAATATTGTCTCTTGTCCACTATAGGTATAGTTTGACAGACATTTTCCTATGGATAGGAAAAACAATATATTTGAATCATAAACACTATCTTTTACCTATGTACAGACTTCTATTTACCTCCTTTGTATCCTTCCACTGCACCTTTTGACCAAATCAGTTTTCAACAACACTCGATGCCTTGGCCATCTGCTCATAAATGGAGGAGGCCCTTCACTTGACAAAGTATCTGAAGATTATTTGATAAGGCTGCATGACAAGGGTTTTGCTTGGATTATGATGGTAAGCAACCAACTTGAAAAACATCAATACTGGCATCTTTGCTGGCAATCACCACTGTGCTTCAGAAAAAACCCTAGTCAAAGTGTAACTGTCCTACTGTACTGCTCTGAGGGTGACTGAAAAGTCATCATTTGCTTTAGTCAACTCATGACAAATTTTTGAAAGATAATCTCTGTGACTATGGAGGTCAGCACCCTTTGAAAACAAACAAATTTTCCTCTGCCTGTGTGATGACATGATCTGTCAGCACCTTTTCAATTTGGTCTTGTGGGGAAAGCAAACTGCCTATGATTAGAATTGTTTTAACTCATGATATGCCTTTTTAACAATTCACATGATTTGAAAACTTTAAATGACCTCCTTTATCAGACAAAACTCTGTTTTCCTTTGAACTTGCATACTTCAGACTCTATCCCTGTTATGATCATCACTCACTCAGAACACCTGGAGTTGTTGTTTCACTGTTCAGTAAAAGGCAAACCTGGGCTTCTGCAATCTTTAAAGTCAATACTGGCCAGCGCCCTCTGCTTGTAGATGAAGGAGGCGCCCTAACCCTCTGCTTGTAAATGAAGGATGTTCTGGGCGATGACAATTTACCAGTTTGCTGTGACAGTGGTGTCCTTTTCTTACTGTGATTTTCATACTTGGAAGGAAAACTGCAAGGCCTTGATGAGTGACTTTCTGTTTTGCAGACATATCTCAGGCTCATGATACATTTAGAAGCAGTTGTTCCTCTAACTGTAGATTCAAGAATTTTCTCCTGAGATGAAGTTATATTTCCTGTTATTTGCAGAATCCATAAAACACTGTGAAAAACCTAATAATCAGCTTGAGACTGTGGTTCATGCAGTGCTGAGACCTAGGGATATAAGTGGCGCGACTTAGAGCTGTGATCAACTTGATTTGCAGAGTAGGAGGTTGGTCATGATTGGTCTGTAGCAGATGGAGGCTTTTTTGGCTTTTTGACGATAGCCAAGGGTAAAATGTCTTAAAGCGCCACTTCCTAACATAGGGGAGACTTTTGAAACAGATTTGGATTTTCTTTTGGAGCTGATGGGCAGACTAGGAGGGCTGAAGCTAGATAGGATAGGGATAATGAGGTTTTGATTTTGACATGGGTGGACTGAAAAGTAGAAAGGCGAAAAACGTTTTAGGAGGGTTTTCTAGATGACATATTGACATAAGGAAATCAGTTTCTAGAAAACTCAGCTGTAGATATAGTCATCACTAACATGTAAAAAATACTGATGGCTAACAGTGGCTCCATTTGGGGAGGGCAGCTCCTCGTCAGGAGGTGTCCAGAATTCAGATCTTTGGCTTATGAAGACCAGTGCCTTATCCATTGGAGCAAAATTTACCCTTCTTGTGATGTTATTTCTAAAAAGTGACAGCATGCTTAACATCAATGATACTTCTACCTACCCCACTATCTTTCCTAACATTTTTTCTTCTCTTTGGCGCATTTGAACTAGCAGCCTTTTGACAATGTATATTTTTCTTTTTGCAAAATGAATCTATCTATTTCTACTCTGATATCTGCCGGGAGTTCAGATTAAGCTGATGAACTCCTTCATTGCTCTACCTATGCTAGATCAACTGTCAAGATTAAACAGTTTGACAGGATTTCATTCTCTAATCTACAACATGAAATTTAAAAATGATCAAATCAGGATTAGGCAGTCTGATTTGTCATGCATTTGCGGCATAAAGACAAGCTGCACACAAATGTTATTTTGCAATAAAGGAAACTAGACAAGCGGGCTACGATGTACAATGTGTTTTTCATCCCTCGCTTCTCTCTTTGGTTCTGTTTTAGGCATGTGGAACCAAAATCTCTCCCTAATCTAAGCTCTGTGATAAGTCAATCTTACACAATGTTGACTATCTTTGCACTCACTAAATTATCAGCAAATAAATTTAAACATGCTCAGCTATGATTAGGCTAGATAGCTGAACAAGACATTGAAGCACTAGTAGCGGCATTTAGACTTGCTCGCTTTCCGAAAGACTATTTTTTGGAACATGGGACTTTGTTCTATCTTCACTTGCCCTCTTTTTCTACTTTTCACTATTTTTTGTATTTTCTGCTTTTTCACTTTTTCTTCAAACAAACTACAAATGAAAAGGTGCTCACAGGCTAAGCTTATTTTCTATTGTTGTCTTTCTATCCTGATCTAATCTGTGCACAATAGACATTTGTTTGGTGAACTTTGTTTTCCAATGCAACCAGTCAAGTAGATGCTCACATGGGTGATTCTGGTTTAGTTCTTTCATGATGCGGAAATAATGAAAAGGCCACTTCCATTTGGTTTGTTTCTGGATAGTAGAGTTTAAATTTTTTCTCATTCTTGGTAGCAACTTGTTTATGATAGAACCCACTACCCCTACAGATTTCTCAAGGAAAACAACAAATAGATCTTGGAATAATACCTGATCTAGAGGATTTGATACATAGGATTTATTCAAGACTACTCTTTCAGACTTCTCAAGCAAAACAAAAAATGGATCTTGGAATAATACCTGATCTAGAGGTTTTGAGATATAGGCTTCATTCAGGACTACTCTTTCTTCCACTTGGCTATATTTGGGACCCCCCTGGTAAAGCAACTCTTCCTCATGATCACTCGAACTGTCAGACTCATCATGTATTGCAGTGTAGTTTTCTTTCCAAGCTGATGTGTTCTGATTAAGTGGACTGAAAACTGTGTGAAGGTCATCAGGTTGATGAACAATGATACACTTTGACAATAAATTATCTTGAAAGGACAATGTGACAACTCCCATGTGTTTATTAACCTCTACTTCTTCATCTGCAATTTGTAACTCAATGGAACTTGGTGGCTGCAAATCTGGAGTTAAGGAAGATTCCATGTCCAAAATGATTTCTTCAACTATTTCAGGAAAAGGCTTCTCATTTACAACCTGCTCGAGGATTTCATCATCCTCCTCAACCTTATCATCAAAGCTGAAAAATTGTTGATTTCCAATTATGTGAATGTTATCTCTGATGGACTGAAGTGAAGTAGAGCAAAGAGTCCGAGACTCTTCACTTACTTCTAAACTTTCAAGGCTCTCCTCATCAGTGTCATAGATGACCTGTAATGGCTGCTCACTTTTCTCAAGTTTACGAAACCGAGCTTCCTCCCAAAAATCAAAAGCTGAGTGTTCTGCAAAGTTAGTGTTTGTTTGGAAATTACAATCATCAACATATTGATCAAACCTTGGAGAATCATTAACATAAGAAATGTCATCAACCATGCACATTGGACTATCAGATAGATTTTCTTCAAATTGATCTACACATCTATTTTCTGATTTATGACATGCAAGATTAACAGGAGAAAGATCAGAAAACTTGTGGTTATGTGAAGATTTAGAGGCTGTCTGTATGTTTATAAGTTGATCTATTTCCTCTTCAGTTAAAAAGGGAGGCATTTTCCTCTCTCCACAACAATACTCTTTCTCTTGGGAAATCTGATTTAAAGGATGAATGTCTTTTTGGGCTTCACCTATGAGAGATGATGAATCATCACTCATGTCCTTAGAGAGATCATGTGGGTTCTCTTTCATTTCTTGCTTGTTTTCATCTTCAACCAATTCTTTGTGATGTTGAGGATAGTTATCATGTAATTCATGAGTTTTTTCTGATAGATGTTCAGGGGGCCAATTTGATTTTATGAACGCAAATGACTCCCAGCATAAAGGTAGAGATCCTATAGGTTTTGCTTTATCTTCTATCTTAGATTCAAATTCCTCTTCAATCAGCTCTGCTTGATTTAGGTGAGAGTTAACTTGAGCAGGGTTTTCCTGAATAATTGCTGAGAGATCTTTAGGATGAAAATTTTCTTTCAAAGTCTGGAATGATTTAAAGCATAAGGGTATAGATCCTAAATGTTTTGATTCTTCTTCCATTTCATAATCTGTGATTTCAAAATGGCTGATAGTGTCTTTAGAGCATTCCTCTAGGTTCTTTATTAGGCCTAAACATTTGACCTGACTTGAGTCAAAGGAATACAGGTTTTTGTAGGGTTGAGTTACTTCTAGTCTTAGGTTTTCCATGACTGCTTTAGGCATGAGGTTATGGGAGGAACCAGAATCTAACATGGCATTATGTAATATATTGTCCCGTATGTTCATGCTCACATAGGAAGGAGAAACAGATCCTTCTTGGTATTGACCTTCTATTTTAAGGCCAAATAAGAGCTCGGGTTTGTTTTCAGTTACATTTAAAGTATCTGCCTCGCTCCCTATGTCAAAAACTTTGAAAATTTGAGATCTATACCCATTCACGCTATTAGGCTCGCAAGGGGTATGGTAATTTTTATTTCAGAAACTTCCCTTCGAAACTAAAAGGAGTTTGTAGTTTGGGCGTATTTGTTTCAAACTTTTCTGACATCACCTTTTCTATGCTCTTAATTTGCCGACCGATTCGGGACTTGTTTCGACACCGTTACTGGGGTTTTTGTGGAGGTACTAGGAGTATCCGAGCTAAGACTTGTTTGAATAACTTTATCTTTGTTTTGGTCAATTTTCTTAGCCACAATTTTGTTGCTATCCATGGCTTTTTTAAGGATGGTGTCAGAGGTTTTAGCAGTGTCAGCGCTACTCTTCTTGGAGTGGTCTTGGTTTTTTTCTGATTCTAAGGTTATACTACCTATGAGCTTCTATAATGTCATTTTGAAAATATATGGCAGGATCTTCGAGATCTTCATAGTCGGTTTCGTCCTGACTTGGGGAGCATAACTCTTGCTCTTCTGATGTGAGGTAAACCTTACTCTCGTTATCAGAACCAATGAGTTTCCAATGATTTTCATCAATGGGTGCGGTATCCTTATTCTCTTCATCAACATAATTCTCACTGAAGGATGGTCTGATTTGCTGATCATTTCCTCTTGGTTTATTTTGAGACTGATCTTTTCTAAAGCCTTGTTTCTGGTTTTGAGGGTTTGGTTGGTTGTCCCTAGGAGGCACTTTTTCACTCATTTTTTCCCACATCTTTGTCATGGATTTGATCAGGCCATATATTATAGGATCTAAGGAAGGAGATGAAGTGGAGACCTTATCTCTATATGTGACTTTTCCTTCTAATCTAGTCCTGTCTCTTTTTTCTGCTAAGTTGGCCTCTGTTTTTATGGCTATTTGTTGCATTTCCTCTAGGGTAGGGGGATCCTTGTCTCTCAGATGATATGTCATGTCTGGATCAAAACCCTCGAGAATTTTTCCAAGACTAAACCAAGTGGGGATTTGAAGTGAGGCGGGAGGGCGTTATACACACTATTGAACCTAGTGCAGTATGCCTGGACACTTTCCCCATTTTCCCGTTTTAGGTTGTTATATTCTGACAGGATTTGAATGGGATTCTTTTGGACTTCCCACTTGTTTAAAAAGACTTGGAAGAGTTCTGGGATGTTGTGGATACTGTTTGGAGTTAAGCTCTTAAACCATGTTTTGGGTTCTCCACCCAGGCTTTGGGCGAATATTCTCATTCTGACGGTTTCGTCTTGTACTTCCAAGTATTCAAAAGCATCCCCAATCCTACTTACATGTTGCCGAGATGTGGCAGTTTCTTCTCTGGTAATGTGTGGGATTTTGTCTTGATATTTATCTGGTAGGGGAGCCAAAGGTAGTGGCAACACCAAAGGTGCATACCATGCTGCCATGACGGGAGCTAATGGATGATGTACAAGATGAGGACTAGTAGGCTGAGATGAGGTGGTTTGAACAGTGGTGGTTTGACCAGGTGTGGCGGATGAACTTGGACTAGTGATCTGGTTTTGAGCAGATCTGGGATGATAGGAGCCAAATTGATAAAGAAGCTAGAAATCAGGAGGAGTGGTAGGTGAAGCTTCTCTACTAGGACTCTGTGGTGGGTTTAGGGTTTCAAGATCGTCAAAGTTTATCTTACTATATGATTTGCTTCTGGGAAGAGTTTCTGATGACTCTAGTTCCAAAGGTGAATCTAGTAGGATAGTGTGATGTTTAGGTATAGATCTTGTTCTACGGATGGATCTACCAGTAGCTAGATGGTTAGTTTCGGAAGCTTGCCACAGAATCTTTTCTGGATCATCTACTATGATAGGGGGATTTGGGTCTGGATGGGATCTGGTGTTGATTCTTTGTGAAGCCAGATTTTAGATCCAGAGTTTAGAGAGAATGGTATTGGTGAATGTTCTGGATGAGTGGTTTTTCTAAAGCTTTACTAAGGTGAAGGATGGTCAAAAATAAAAGGGATGGATTAGTGGAGTCGCCAGGTGGAACTGGGTTGTTTTTGTGAAGATAGCTATGGTCCACCACCGGTAACTAATCTGGAAATGTTTTTGGATTTTCTGAGTTTTATGTGCAGCCTATGGCTTAAAGTATCCTAGACTTGTTTCAACACTTTGCTAGGGTGATGAGAACAAAAAAGAGTTTACTCTAAATGGGTCTATGGACTGCTTGCTTGTTTATGGTATCTAAAGGACCCAAGAGTCTATAAGAGTTTGCTGGACTATTATGTACTCAGTGTCCCACCATCTCCCGCTATGTTAGTGATTGATGGGATAGGTCTGTTGTATAGTAACCTATAGTTCGGTAAAATAGTAAGGCCTACTAGAGGTTAGTGGAGTCGCCAGGTGGATTATCAGTTGTCTCGAGGTATATTTGTATGGTCCACCACCAGTAATGTCAAAAGCCAATCTAAGGGAGTTTTTTGTGGTTTTTTTCTGACTTTTATGTGCAGCCTAGGATGTAAGAGTGTTATAAAACTGATTCATCACTTTGCTAAGATGGTGAAGCAGAGAGTTCACACTAAATGATTCTAAAGGCTGATGGTTTAAGTTAAAATTTGAAGGACTAAGGAGTCTATAAAAGTTTGCTAGACCATCATGAACTCAATAGGTCCCACCGTGATCGCCATTATGTTAGTGAGCGGTGGGATAAGTCAGCCAACTAATATTCTCAAAAGTCTCTAAAGATTAGGGAAACTAAGTTTGTTTATCACTCAGAGTCCCACCGTGATCGCCATTATGTTAGGGGCGATGAGGTGGCTCACTGGTAAGTATTCTTGAAAATAAGGGACTTATAGAGTTCTAAGGTGTCCTTAGATTGTCACTAACTCAAAGTCCCACCGTGATCGCCATTATGTTAGGGTCCCGTGATTTGGCCGATTGGTGAGCCAAATGACGATGTAACATCAAACCAAGCTTTGGAGCCCAAGGACCTAGCCTTCCTGGACTCAAAGAGGGCTCTCTCTATTAGATGTAAAAGATATCGGTGTGTTCGCTTATGGTGTTCTGATATTAGGCTAGTTATGAAGTGAGTTTTTTGATTTTTGGTTTTTAAGTTTGTGAGGGATTAAACTGATCAAAGATGTAAAAATGGATAACAAGAAGTCAGATCAATTGGGCTATGGGGTCAAGCAGGTCAAGGAAGCTATGAGATGATGATGCAAGGTTGCTGTAGGGTCGATTTGATTCACGGTAGAAGGGATCTTTGGGCAGAATGGAGTAAATGGACATCAAGCTTGTGAAAGACGAGGGATTTCAAGTGTAACTAGTTGATAGCAGACATAAACATGTTATAGCAAGCCATTAATCATGCTAAAATGTAACTATGAGCTAATTAATACATAGAAATCAAACATTTCAGCCATGCATAGAGGTATAAGACCCTCTAACTTCGGGAAATGGCTATCAGACTTTGGGGAAAACACATAAGACAGACTAACAACTCATAAAACTATGCTGGAACACCTAAACATAGTCTCTAAGTTATTGGGCATTTTGACAAACAAGCTTTCATAGTTTTAGGCAAAGGGCTAGATCGGGACTAGGCCTCCTTGGTTCAACAAGATGATCAACTAATCAGTCAAAGAGAAAGTTTTATGGACAGAACTATGGAAAGCTTATAGGTAGGCAGGGCACACCATACATCCTACTCAACATGCATAGAACTTGTAAATAAAACTAGCAAACATTATCCTTAGGTTACTAAAGAGCAGTTAAGAATTCTTTAGCATAACAAAAGAAGAAGAAAACATCAAGCTATGAAGATTCAGGAATTTTGAGGTGCCTCCATGGGAATATCTCAAAACTAATCTCCACTGATCTATAGCAGCAAGAAGCATGTATTATGGATGAAAACTAGAAGACAAAAACATAGCAAGAAACACTATACCATTCTACCATGTCATGGAATCCATCACCAATCCTTCATCATTCATCAAAAACATCCAAGAGGCAGTCCAAAAATCATAACACAAGTATGTTCTTCAAAGCTCATATGACCAATATATTGATTCTTCTCTCAAGTTCAGCCTCTGATTTACAGTGAAACCCATGGAATAAATAGGCTTGAGGGAGGAAAACCTCATGGAGCAACTAGCTATCCCATTGGCCAAGTCAAAATATCTAAACTTGTCCTTGAGGCTTTTCAAAGCCCAAGGCACAAAATATCCCATAAAATATCTAAAAAATTGCTAAAAACGGAAATTATATTGACTTTACATCATTTCCCAAGGATAAAAATAGCTTAACGCACATTTGGGAAAAGCAGATTTTTGAGGTTCAAAAATTACAAAAATACTTCATATTTATGCCTGAAAAAGGTCCCCTGACTTGCTGGAGGCAATTGGCAGCCTTCCCGATGTCAAAATGAGGCTCATGAGGGCTTGTTGGAAATCTCTCTGTGTCTACTTTCCGGCGCAACTGAAACCATCTCAATCTGAGGCCTGGAAGTCATCCAAAACTGTACCTGTGTGTAAAAAACCAGGAAATAGCAGACTGCTGATATGGCGGGCAGAATGTGCAAAAAGAGGGCATTTTTCGCCAATTTGAGGGGGCGAATGATCTCCAAATACTCTGAAAATTGCTGGGGACCTGCTCATAGAATTATGGCATCCATCGGTATCATCCTCCTCCCTTGACAACTCCTCAAACTGAAATGGCGAAATTATGAGTTTTCGACCAAAAACCCAAAAAATGCCAAAAAACAAAAAGTTGCCGAAAAAGGCCCAAAAATGGCATGCATGACCCTCAAGGGTCCATAGCAACATGCTCCAAAGCTGAGGCCAAAATATCAAGGGCTGATATGCTTTTTCCTTCTTTTCGTTCTAGGCGCTTTCCCCTTGCCTTCTTCAATTTTTCTTGGGCTGCCTTTAGTTTGCGCCGGGCAAACTGATTCAGTTTTTTGGAAGTGATGTGTCTTCTTCCTCCGCAGCTCTAAATCTCTATTCGCCCTCTCAAGCTTCATTTCCAAATTCTTGTTAGCTCTTTCAAGCCAAGCCTCTTTGTTTTCTTCAATTTCCTGCTCAAGGAGTGCAGTGAGAGGAAAGGCTTTTGGAGGCATTTTGACCTGAATATGCTTTGGAAGAGGTAAACTTCCTTCACTGTGTGTAAAATGCCCTGTTAGAGTCAAATTGTGTCAATATGTTTCTTGGACAGATAAACAATGTGATTTGGATGGTTTGCAACAATGTTTCTTTGAATACACAACCTCTGCTGTCTTTAGAAAATGTTTTGTTCACCTTTAGAATATCTCTGTCAACAGATTCTTAGTAGGAAATAACACAGTGAAAAGAAGGGCAGATTGTATGAGACAGGATGTATACAATGTCAAAGTTTCCTTGCTTGGTGATATTTGGAAGTTAATCAACACACCTTTGTATCTTGGATCAATATTGTATCTTCCGACTATCCCAAACCTGCCTTGTCTAAGTGTGCCAACAGTCAACCAACTGGCATATGTGAAAACAACCCTTAATGCAATTTAAACAGTCACTGATATAATCCTGGGCCAAGGTGACAGATCTTTAAAAGATTACAAAGTTTTTAGGCAGAAGCTATGTGAATTTCCTCTTTTCAAAACAATCAATGGCTTTTTATACATGTGACCTTAGCCTTTGTAGAAAGAATCCTTTGTTCCACCTGACATCCGCTTATCAAACAAGCATGAACACCCAAAGCCAATCAAGCAGCTGCACAGTGAAAACTGTCTTTGTATGAGGAGCAGGAGCAACCTTACCCTGTGGTCTTTCAACTTATAAAACAGCTATTTGTCAAAAACCCCTTTTTCTGAGTGCACTTCACTGTTTTAATAATGTGGCAATGTCTTGAGGACAGTGTGAAATGTTTCTCTTTAGGCCTAAACCCTGTCTCTTTATAACAAACTCTCCTTTTACCTCTTTAGAGGTTTCCTTTGAGGTGGTAGTCAAATATCTTGCACCAACAAACTCGCTTTAAGCTAAAACACAGGTTTTGAAGATGAAACATGCTGCTCTTAGTTTCAATACTAGCCTTTTCCTGTAGGTGCCCTAAATAACATTACTAGCATCTTATCACAGTCTCATACTTCGAACAATCATACAGTCAAAACACCGTTTTTCTGAAAAAGGTGACAGGGTTCAAGAGTCCTGTATGGTGTGATAATGAAAAATCTGAAGAAGTTTAACACTCGGTTCTTTCTATAGGCAACCTCAGCAGTGAATTTACCTTTCAAACATAGCTTCAAACTATTGGAATTTTTATAGTACAATCATTTTCCAGGTATGGTGATATATCAAATAATCTAGGACAAGCGACCCTTTAATTTGATCTTGACCTTGCTAGACAGCTTTCTTAGCATATATGTTTGATATATAAACAAGGTCTACCTCAACAGATTTGTTCCACCCTTTCATTTCACATCACAGTTTGATTTTAAACATTCATGCCACTTAGCAATCTTTCGAAATCGAGGGAGAAAAACGTGTGGAAATACCTCCAAATTTGATGAACAACCCCAACATTTGCGCGGCACTCTGCAGGGAAAACACGGCGCGCAACAATCGCTCGGGTGGCCTGTCGGGTCGGGCAGTCGGGCGGTCGGGCACCGTGTACAGGCGCGTCGCGCCACTATACAGGCGCGTCGCGCCAACACTGACCGCAAGTGCAAACACGCTCCCAGGCGCGTCGCGCGGGTTTCCAGGCGCGTCGCGCTGTGTTTAACAGTGCAAAACTCTGCAAATTGACCCGAAATTTGTTGTTTCGATGCTGAGGGCGGCGTGGAACTTTGTTTGCAGTTTGAGAATGATGAAATCACCCTCGACCTCACTCCTTAATATGTCACTTTAAATTCTTCAACGGTCACTTTGTTTTTAAATGTAAAGTGGAATTTTGGTTTGGATTTTTTGCAAATTTTTCACAGTCTTTTTGATCCTTTTGAATATCCTCGGTGCATCTCATACCTGAACCTCTTTATAAAAACAAAAATGGCTTTAAAAACCAGAACCTTGTCTCACTTATGCACCGGTGTCTGAAAAGTGATTTCCGGTTTTGTTCTTTGGGTGACATTTTAACACTGAACTTCTCACTTTGAAAAATATTTCCATATCTTCCACATCATCTCTGCCAATGTTTTAAAGATGCTGGTAATATTTATGATGTAAAACAACCCCTCTTTAACACTGTCAAGAGAATGCTCGAATACTGGTTTGCTTCTGAAGGACAGGGCTTGTTTTTTCAGCTTGTTTTGACAGTCCTTGATCTTTGATAACTTCTTCAACCTTTATCTACAGCAGGTGCCCAAATTTGCAGCTGATTTCTTTTCATGATTTCCAGAGTCTTCAAAAACCCAGATGATGACTTGTGATAAAATGTCCTGACTGTTCCATGCTTTGAAAAAATACCTCCTCCTTTTAAGCTAGGTTTGACAGACTCCTGTAGGTGTCTTTTGACTGTAGATACAAAAATACAATTGTATTAATTTTAATTTCAATCATCCTCCTTCTACAGAAAAAGAAGGAATTCCCTTAGCAATTCTTTTTCACTTGGTTTGTAATAGTGAAGCGCTTCATGGGTTTTGAGTGCTGCCCAGAGCTAAATAAAACTCATTTCCAGAAAATCTGTCTTAATCTGCTGATGGCTATATGATGAGCAGGCTTTGACAAAAGCTCTTTTTTTTTATACATGGTGTCAGTCCCTGCTTCCAGGTGATACACAAGTTCCCCTTTTGACTATAAGTGCCATATTTTGGCTGCATATTTTCACACTATATTTCTCTGTTTACTCAAAAGGAGCTCTCTTAGACTTCTGGGCAGGTGACAGTGGGGTGTTGTTTGACCCTTTCCTTTAAAGAAACTGCTCCTTTTTTGGTATCAATGCATGCATATTCAATATTGTCTCCTGTCCACTATAGGTACAGTTTGACAGACAGTTTCATATGAATAGGAAAAGAAATACTTTTTGAAACATAAACACCATCTTTCACCTGTGTACAGACTTTTGCTTTCTTCCTTTGTCTCTTTCTACTGCATCTTAGACCAATCAGTCTTCAACAACATCCAATTCTTTGGCCATCTGCTCATAAATGGAGGAGGCCCTTCACTGAGCAAAGTATCTGAAGATTATTTGATAATGCTGCATGACAAGGATTTGCTTGGATTATGATGGTAGGCAAACAACTTAAAAAGAACATCAAGACTGGCACCTCTGCTTGCAATCACCATTATTCTTCAGAACAACCCTAGTCAAATTTTCACTGTCTCACTGTACTGCTCTGAGGGAAACTGAGATGTCATCGTTTGCTTTGGTCATCTCATGACAAATTATTTGAAAGATAGTTCCTGTGACTATGGAGGTCAGTACCCTTTGAAAACAAACAACTTTTCCTCTGCCTGTGTGATGACATGATCTGTCAGCACCTTTTCAATTTGGTCTTGTGGGGAAAGCAAACTGCCTATGATTAGAATTGTTTTAACTCATGATATGCCTTTTTAACAATTCACATGATTTGAAAACTTTAAATGATTTCTTTTATCAGACCAAACTCTGCTTTCCTTTGAACTTGCATATTTCAGACTCTATCCCTGCTATGATCATCACTCATATTCATTAAAACCTGGAGATATTGTTTCACTGCTCAGTAAAAGGCAAACCTGGATTTTTGCAATCTTTAAAGTCAATACTGGCCAGCGCCCTCTTCTTGTAGATGAAGGAGGCGCCCTAACCCTCTGCTCGTAAATGAAGGAGGTTCTGGGCCATGACAATTTACCAGTTTTTTGAGACAGTGGTGTCCTTTTCTTACTGTGATTTTCATGCTGGAAGGAAAACTGCAAGGTCTTGATGAGTGACTTTCTGTTTTGCAGATATATCTCAGGCTCATGATACATTTAGAAGCAGCTGTTCCTCTAAGTGTAGATTCAAGCATTTACTCCTGAGATGAATTTATATTTCCTGTCTTTGTAGAATCCATAAAAACACTGTGAAACACCACTAATCAGCTTGAGACTGGGGTTCATGCAGTGCTGAGACCTAGGGATATAAGTGGTGCGACTTAGAGCTGTTTGTCAATTTCATTTGCAGAGTGGGAGGTCAGTCATGGTTGGTCTGTAGCATATGGAGGATTTTTGGCTTTTTGATGATTGCCAAGGGTAAAATGTCTTAAAGCGCCACTTCCTAACATAGGGGAGACTTTTGCAACAGACTTGGACTTTTCCTTTTGGAGCTGATGGGCAGACAAATAGGGCTGAAGCTAGATAGGATAGTGATAATGAGGTTTTGATTTTGACATGGGTGGACTGAAAAGTAGAAGGGCGAAAAAAGTTTTTAGGAGGGTTTTCTAGATGAAATATTGACATAAGGAAATCAGCTTCTAGAAAACTCAGCTATAGATATAGTCATCACTAACATGTAAAAAATACTGATGGCTAACAGTGGCTCCATTTGGGGAGGGCAGCTCCTCGTCAGGAGGTGTCCAGAATTCAGATCTTCGGCTTATGAAGACCAGTGCCTTATCCATTGGCGCAAAATTTACCCTTCTCTTGATGTTATTTCTGAAAAATTGACAGCATGATTAACATCAATGATACTTCTACCTACCCCACTATCTTTCCTAACATTTTTTCTTCTCTTTGGCGCATTTGAACCAGCAGCCTTTTGACAAAGTATATTTTTCCTTTTGCAAAATGAACCTCTCTATTTCTACTCTTATATCTGCCGGGAGTTCAGATTAAACTGATGAACTCCTTCATTACTCTACCTATGCTAGATCAACTGTCAAGATTAAGCAGTTTGACAGGATTTCATTCTCTAATCTACAACATGAAATTTAAAAATGATCAAATCAGGATTAGGCAGTCTGATTTTTCATGCATTTGCGGCATAAAAGACAAGCTGCACACAAATGTTATTTTGCAACAAAAGGAAACTAGACAAGCGGGGCTAAGATGTACAATGTGTTTTTCATCCCTCGCTTCTCTCTTTGGTTCTCTTTTAGGCATGTGGAACCAGAATCTCTCCCTAATCTAAGCTCTGTGATAAGTCAATCTTACACAATGTTGACTATCTTGGCGCTCACTAACTTATCAGCAAATAAATTTAAATATGCTCAGCTATGATTAGGCTAGATAGCTGAACAAGACTTTGAAGCACTAGTAGCGGCATTTAGACTTGCTTGCTTTCTGAAAGACTATTTTTTGGAACATGGGGCTTTACCACTGCTTTTTAGAAACTGCCCTCTTTTTCTACTTTTCACTTTTTTTTTGTATTTTCTGCTTTTTCACTTTCTCTTCAAACAAACTACAAATGAAAAAAGGTGCTCACAGGCTAAGCTTATTTTTTATTGTTGTCTTTCTATCCTGATCTAATCTGTGCACAATAGAAATTTGTTTGGTGAACTCTTTTTTCCAATGCAACCAGTCAAGTAGATGCTCACATGGGTGATTCTGGTTTAGTTCTTTCATGATGCGGAAATAATGAAAAGGCCACTCCCATTTGGTTTGTTTCTGGATAGTAGAGCTTAAGTTTTTTCTCATTCTTGGTAGCAACTTGTTTATGATAGAACCCACTATCCCTACAGATTTCTCAAGGAAAACAACAAATAGATCTTGGAATAATACCTGATCTAGAGGATTTGATACATAGGATTTATTCAAGACTACTCTTTCAGACTTCTCAAGGAAAACAAAAAATGGATCTGGGAATAATACCTGATCTAGAGGATTTGATACATAGGATTTATTCAGGACTACTCTTTCTTCCACTTGGCTATATTTAGGACCCCCCTGGTAAAACAACTCTTCCTCATGATCACTCGAACTGTCAGACTCATCATGTATTGAAGTGTAGTTTTCTTTCCAAGATGATGTGTTCTGATTAAGTGGACTGAAAACTGTGTGAAGGTCATCAGGTTGATGGGCAGGGATACACTTTGACAGTAAATTATCTTGAAAGGATAGTGTGACAACTCCCATGTGTTTATCAACCTCTATTTCTTCATCTGCAATTTGTAACTCAATGGAACTTGGTGGCTGCAAATCTAGAGTTAAGGAAGATTCTATGTCCAAAATGATTTCCTCAACCATTTTAGGAAAAGGCTTATCATTTACAACTTGCTCGAGAATTTCATCATCCTCTTCAACCTCAACATCAAAGCTGAAAAACTGTTGATTTCCAATTATGTGAATGTTATCTCTGATGGACTGAAGTGAAGTAGAGCAAAGAGTCCGAGAGTCTTCACTTACTTATAAACTCTCAAGGCTATCCTCATCGGTGTCATAGATGACCTGTATTGGCTGCTCACTTTTCTCAAGTTTATGAAACTGAGCTTCCTCCCAAAAATCAAAAACTGAGTTTTCTGCAAAGTTAGCTTCTGTTTGGAAATCATCATAATTATCAAAATATTGATCAAACCTTGGAAGATCATCATTATAATTAATGTTACCAACCATGCATATTGGACTATCAGATTGTTTTTCTTTAAATTGATCTACACATCTATTTTTTGACTTATGATATGCAAGATGAACAGGATAAAGATTAGAAAAGTTGTGGTTATGTGAAGTTTCAGAGGCTGCCTATATGTTTATAAGTTGATCTATTTCCTCTTCAGTTAAAAAGGGAGGCATTTTCATTTCTCTACAATAATCCTCTTTTTCTTGGGAAATTTGATTTGAAGGATGAATGTCTTTTTGGGCTTCACCTATGAGAGATGATGAATCATCACTCATGTTCTTAGAGAGATCCCGTGGGTTCTCTTTCATTTCTTGCTTGTTTTCATCTTCAACCAATTCTTTACGATGTTGAGGATAGTTAGCATGTAATTCATGAGTTTTTTTTGATAGATTTTTAGGAGGCCAATTTGCTTTTATGAACTCAAATGACTCCCAACATAAAGGTAGAGATCTTACAGGTTTTGCTTTATCTTCTATCTTAGATTTGAATTCCTCTTCAATCAGCTTTTCTTGATTTAGGTGAGAGTTAACTTGAGCAGGGTTTTCCTGAATAATTGCTGAGAGATCTTTAGGATGCAAATTTTCTTTCAAAGTCTAGAATGATTTAAAGCATAAGGGTAGAGATCCTAAAGGTTTTGATTCTTCTTCCATTTCAGAATCTGTGATTTCAAAATGGCTGATAGTGTCTTTAGAGCATTCCTCTAGGTTCTTTATTAGGCCTAAACATTTGACTTGACTTGGGTCAAAGGAATACAGGTTTTTGTAGGGTTGGGTTACTTCTAGTCCTAGGTTTTCCATGACTGCTTTAGGCATGAGGTTATGGGAGGCACCAGAATCTAACATGGCATTATGTGATATCTTGTCCCGTATGTTCAGGCTCACATAGGAAGGAGAAACAGACCCTTCTTGGTATTGACCTTCTATTTTCGGGCCGAATAAGAGCTCGGGTTTGTTTTCAGTTAGATTTAAAGTATCTGCTTCGCTCCCTATGTCAAAAATTTTGAAAATTTGAGATCTATACCTATCTACAGTTATTAGCTCAGTAAGGGGTATGGTAATTTTTATTTCGGAAACTTCCCCTTCGAAACTAAAAGGAGTTTGTGGTTTGGGCAGATTTGTTTCAGCTTTTTCGGACATGACCTTTTCTATGCTCTTAATTTGCTGACTCTGATTCGGGACTTTGTTTGACACCGTTACTTCGGGGGTTTTTGTAGAGGTGCTAAGAGTATCTGAGCTAAGACTTGTTTGACTAGCTTTATCCTTGTTTTGGTCAATTTTCTTGGCCACAATTTTGTTGCTATCCATGGCTTTTTTAGGGATGGTGTCAGAGGTTTTAGCAGTGTCAGGGCTACCCTTCTTGGAGTGGTCTTGGTTTTTTCTGCTTCTAAGGTTATACTGCCTCTGAGCTTCTATAATGGCATTCTGAAAATCTATGGCAGGATCTTCGAGATCTTCATAGTCGGTTTCGTCCTGACTTGGGGAGCATAACTCTTGCTCTTCTGTTGTGAGGTAAACCTTACTCTCGTTATCAGAACCTATGAGTTTCCAATGATTTTCATCAATGGGTGCGGTATCCTTATTCTTTTCATCAACATAATTCTCACTGAAGGATGGTCTGATCTGCTGATCATTTCCTCTTGGTTTATTTTGAGACTGATCTTTTCTAAAGCCTTGTTTCTGGTTTTGAGGGTTTGGTTGGTTGTCCCTAGGAGGTGCTTTTTCACTCATTTTTTCCCACATCTTTGTCATGGATTTTATCAGGCCATCTATTCTAGGATCTAGGGAAGGAGATGAAGTGGAGACCTTATCTCTATATGGGACTTTTCCTTCTAATATAGTCCTGGCTCTTTTTTCTGCTAAGTTGGCTTCTGTTTTTATGGCTATTTGTTGCATTTCCTCTAGGGTAGGGGGATCCTTGTCTCTCAGATGATATGTCATGTCTGGATCAAAACCCTCGGGGAATTTTGCCAAGACTAAACCGAGTGGGGGTTTGAAGTGAGGTGGGAGGGCGTTATACACATTGTTGAACCTAGTGTAGTATGCCTGGACACTTTCCCCATTTTCCCGTTTTAGGTTGTTATATTCTGACAGGATTTGAATAGGGTTCCTTCGGACTTCCCACTTGTTCGTGAAGACTTGGCAGAGTTCTAGGATGTTGTGGATGCTATTTGGAGGCAAGCTTTTAAACCATGTTTTGGGTTCACCACCAAGACTTTGTGCGAATATTCTCATTCTGACAGTCTCGTCTTGTACCTCTAGGTATTCATAAGCATCAGTCATCCTACTTATATGCTGTTGAGGTGTGGTGGTGTCTTCTCCAGTAAAGTGTGGGATTTTGTCTTGATATTTATTTGGGAGAGGAGCCAAGGGCAGTGGCAACACCAAAGGTGCGTACCAGGCTGCCATGACTGGAGCTAATGGATGATGTACAAGATGAGGACTAGTAGGCTGAAATGAAGTGGTTTGAACAGTGGTGGTTTGACTAGGTGTGGCGGATGAACTTGGACTAGTGATCTGGTTTTGAGCAGATCTGGGATGATAGGAGCCAAATTGATAAAGAAGCTGGAAATCAGGAGGAGTGGTGGGTGAAGCTTCTCTAATAGGACTCTGTGGTGGGTCTAGGGTTTCAAGATCGTCAAATTTTATCTTACTATATGATTTGCTCCTGGGAAGAGTTTGTGATGACTCTAGTTCCAAAGGTGAATCTAGTAGGATAGTGCGATGTTTAGGTACAGATCTTGTTCTACGGATGGATCTACCAGTAGCTAGATGGTCAGTTTCGGAAGCTTGCCACATAATCTTCTCTGGGTCATCTACTATGATAGGGGGATTTGGGTCTGGATGGGATCTGGTGTTGATTCTTCGTGAAGCCAGATTTTAGATCCAGTGTTTAGAGAGAATGGTATTGGTGAATGCTTCTGGATGAGTGGTTTTTCTAAAGCTTTACTAAGGTGAAGGATGGTCAAAAATAAAAGGGATGGATTAGTGGAGTCGCCAGGTGGAACTGGGTTGTTTTTGTGAAGATAGCTATGGTCCACCACCGGTAACTAATCTGGAAATGTTTTTGGATTTTCTGAGTTTTATGTGCAGCCTATGATTTGTTAAAGAATCTTAGACTTGTTTCAACACTTTTCTAGGGTGATGAGAACAAAAAGAGTTTACTTCAAATGGATCTATGGACTGCTTGCTTGTTTAAGGTATCTAAAGGACCAAAGATTCTATAAGAGTTTGTTAGACTATCATGTACTCAGTGTCCCACCATCTCCCGCTATGTTAGTGAGCGATGGGATAGGTCTATCGGATAGTAGCCTGGAGCTTGGTAAAATAGTAAGGCTTACTAGAGTTTAGTGGAGTCGCCAGGTGGATTATCAGTTTGTTTTGAGATATACTTGTATGGTCCACCACCAGTACTATCAAAAACCAATCTAAAGGAGTATTTTGGGGTTTTTTCTGAGTTTTATGTGCAGCCTAGGATGTAAGGGTGTTATAAACCTGATTCATCACTTTGCTAAGATGGTGAAGCAGAGAGTTTACACTAAATGATTCTAAAGGCTGATGGTTTAAGTTAAAATTTGAAGGACTAAGGAGTCTATAAGATTTGCTAGACCATCATGAACTCAATGGTCCCTGATCACCATTATATTGATGAACGGTGGGATAAGTCGACAAACCCTAATATTCTCAAAAAAATTCTCTAAGATTAGAAACTAGTTTGTTTATCACTTAGAGTCCCCTTAGTGATCGCCATTATGTTAGGGGCGATGAGGTGGCTCAGCACAGTAAGTATTCTTGAAAATAAGGGACTTATAGAGGTCTACCTAAAGTCTGTCCTTGGGTGTCACTAACTCAGAGTCCCACCGTGATCGCCATTATGTTAGGGTCCCGTGATTTGGCCGATTGGCTAGCCAAATGACGATGTAACATCAAACCAAGCTTTGGAGCCAAAGGACCTAGCCTTCCTGGACTCAGAGAGGGCTCTCTCTATATGTGTAAAAGATGTCGGTGTGTTCGCTTATGGTATTCTGATATTAGGCTAGTTATGAAGTGAGTTTTTTGATTTTTGGTTTTTTAAGTTTGTGAGGGATAAAACTGATCAAAGATGTAAAAATGGATAACAAGAAGTCAGATCAATTGGGCTATGGGGTCAAACAGGTCAAGGAAGCTATGAGATGATGATGCAAGGCTGCTGTAGGGCCGATTTGATTCACGGTAGAAGGGATCTTTGGGAAAAATGGAGTAAATGGACATCAAGCTTGTGAAAGACGAGGGATTTCAAGTATAACTAGTTGATAGCAGACATAAACATGTTATAGCAAGCCATTAATCATGCTAAATGTAACTTATAAGCTAATTAATACATAGAAATCAAACATTCCAGCCATACATAGAAGTATAAGACCCTCTAACTTTGGGAAATGGCTATCAGACTTTGGGGAAAACACATAAGAAGGACTAAAAACTCATAAAACTATGCTGGAACACCTAAACACAGTCTCTAAGTTATTGGGCACTTGGACAAACAAGCTTTCATAGTTTTAGGCAAAGGGCTAGATCGGGACTAGGCCTCCTTGGTTCAACAAGATGATCAACTAATCAGTCAAAGAGAAAGTTTTATGGGCAGAACTATGGATAGCTTTATAGGTAGGCAGGGCACACCATACATCCTATTCAACATGCATAGAACTTGTAAATAAAACTAGCAAACAATACCTTAAGTTACTAAAGAGCAGTTAAGAATTCTTTAGTATAACTAAGGAAGAAGAAAACATCAAGCTATGAAGATTCAGGAATTTTGAGGTGCCTCCATGGGCATATCTCAAAATAAATCTCTACTGATCTATAGCAGCAAGAAGCATGGATTATGAATGAAAACTAGAAGACAAAAACATAGCAAGAAACACTATACCATTCTACCATGTCATGGAATCCATCACCAATCCTTCATCATTCATCAAAAGCATCCAAGAGGCAGTCCAAAAATCATAACACAAGTATGTTCTTCAAAGCTCATTTGACCAATATATTGATTCTTCTCTCAAGTTCAGCCTCTGATTTACAATGAAACCCATGGAATAAATAGGCTTGAGGGAGGAAAACCTCATGGAGCAACTAGCTATCCCATTGGCCAAGTCAAAATATCTAAACTTGTCCTTGAGGCTTTGCAAAGCCCAAGGCAAAAAATATCCCATAAAATATCTAAAAAACTGCTAAAAACGGAAATTATATTGACTTTACATCATTTCCCAAGTATAAAAATAGCTAAACGCACATTTGGGAAAAGCAGATTTTTGAGGTTCAAAAATTACAAAAATACTTCATATTTATGTCTGAAAAAGGTCCCCTGACTTGCTGGAGGAAATTGGCAGCCTTTCCGGTGTCGAAATGAAGCTCATGATGGCCCGTTGGAAATCTCTCTGTGTCTACTTTCCGGCACAACTGAAATAATCTCAATCTGAGGCCCGGAAGTCATCCAAAACTGTACCTGTGTGGAAAAACCCAGGAAATAGCAGACTGCTGATATGGCGGGCAGAATGTGCAAAAAGAGGGCATTTTTCGCCAATTTGAGGGGGCGAATGATCTCCGAATGCCCTGAAAATCGCTGGGGACCTACTCATAGAATTATGGCATCCACTGGTATCATCCTTCTCTCTTGAAAAAACCTCAAACTGAAATGGCGAATTTATGAGTTTTCGACCAAAAACCGAAAAAAATGCCAAAAACAAAAAGTTGCCGAAAAAGGCCCAAAATTGGCATGCATGACCCTCAAGGGTCCATAGCAACATGCTCCAAAGCTGAAGCCAAAATATCAAGGGCTGATATGCTTTTCCATTCTTTCCATGCTAGGCGCTTTCCCCTTGCCTTCTTCAATTTTTCTTGGGCTGCCTTTAGTTTGCGCCGGGCAAACTGATTTAGTTTTTGGAAGTGATGTGTCCTCTTCCTCTGCAGCTCTAAATCTCTATTCGCCCTCTCAAGCTTCATTTCCAAATGTTTGTTAGCTCTTTCAAGCCAAGCCTCTTTGTTTTCTTCAATTTCCTGCTCAAGGAGTGCAGTGAGAGGAAAGGCTTTTGGAGGCATTTTGACCTGAATATGCTTTGGAAGAGGTAAACTTCCTTCACTGTGTGTAAAATGCCCTGTTAGAGTCAAATTGTGTCAATATGCTGCTTGGACGAATCACTAAGCAATGTAGTTGGATGCCATGTAATGTTCTTTGAATACACAACCTCACATTGTCTTTGAAAATGTGCAATTATGCTTACTGGGGTATCGCATCATGATTCTTAGTAGGAAATAACACAGTGAAAAAGAAGGGCAGACTGTATGAAGCAGGATGTATACAATGTCAAAGTTTCCTTGCTTGGTGATCTTTGGAAGTTAATCAACACATATTTGTATCTTGGATCAATATTGTATTTTCCAATTATCCCAAAACACACTTGTCTAAGTGTGCCAACGGTCAACCAACTGGCATATGTGAAAACAACCCTTAATGCAATTTAAACAGTCACTGATATAATCCTGGGCCAAGGTGACATATCTTTAAAAGATTACAAAGTTTTTAGGCAGAAGCTATGTGAATTTCCTCTTTTCAAAACAATCAATGGCTTTTTATACATGTGACCTTAGCCTTTGTAGAAAGAATCCTTTGTTCCACCTGACATCCGCTTATCAAACAAGCATGAACACCCAAGGCCAATCAAGCAGCTGCACAGTGAAAACTGTCTTTGTATGAGGAGCAGGAGCAACCTTACCCTGTGGTCTTTCAACTTATAAACAACTATTTGTCAAAAACCCCTTTTTCTGAGTGCACTTCACTGTTTTAATAATGTGGCAATGTCTTGAGGACAGTGTGAAATGTTTCTCTTTAGGCCTAAACCCTGTCTCTTTATAACAAACTCTCCTTTTACCTCTTTATAGGTTTCCTTTGAGGTGGTAGTCAAAGATCTTGCACCAACAAACTCGCTTTAAGCTAAAACACAGGTTTTGAAGATGAAACATGCTGCTCTTAGTTTCAATACCAGCCTTTTCCTGTAGGTGCCCTAAATAACATTACTAGCATCTTATCACAGTCTCATACTTCGAACAATCATACAGTCAAAACACCGTTTTTCTGAAAAAGGTGACAGGGTTCAAGAGTCCTGTATGGTGTGATAATGAAAAATCTGAAGAAGTTTAACACTCGGTTCTTTCTATAGGCACCCTCAGCAGTGAATTTACCTTTCAAACATAGCTTCAAACTATTGGCATTTTTATAGTACAATCATTTTCCAGGTATGGTGATATATCAAATAATCTAGGACAAGTGACCCTTTAATTTGATCTTGACCTTGCTAGACAGCTTTCTTAGCATATATGTTTGATATATAAACAAGGTCTACCTCAACAGATTTGTTCCACCCTTTCATTTCACATCATAGTTTGATTTTAAACATTCATGCCACTTAGCAATCTTTTGAAATCGAGGGAGAAAAACGTGTGGAAATACCTCCAAATTTGATGAACAACCCCAAGATTTGCGCGGCACTCTGCAGGGAAAACACGGCGCGCAACAATCGCTCAGGTGGCCTGTCGGGTCGGGCAGTCGGGCGGTCGGGCACCGTGTACAGGCGCGTCACGCCAACACTGACCGCAAGTGCAAACACGCTCCCAGGCGCGTCGCGCGGGTTTCCAGGCGCGTCGCGCTGTGTTTAACAGTGCAAAACTCTGCAAATTGACCCGAAATTTGTTGTTTCGATGCTGAGGGCGGCGTGGAACTTTGTTTGCAGTTTGAGAATGATGAAATCACCCTCGACCTCACTCCTTAATATGTCACTTTAAATTCTTCAATGGTCACTTTGTTTTTAAATGTAAAGTGGAATTTTGGTTTGGCTTTTTTGCAAATTTTTCACAGTCTTTTTGATCCTTTTGAATATCCTCGGTGCATCTCATACCTGAACCTCTTTATAAAAACAAAAATGGCTTTAAAAACCAGAACCTTGTCTCACTTATGCACCGGTGTCTGAAAAGTGATTTCCGGTTTTGTTCTTTGGGTGACATTTTAACACCGAACTTCTCACTTTGAAAAATATTTCCATATCTTCCACATCATCTCTGCCACTTTTTTAAAGATGCTGGTAATATTTATGATGTAAAACAACCCCTCTTTAACACTGTCAAGAGAATGCTTGAATACTGGTTTGTTTCTGAAGGACAGGGCTTGTTTTGTCAACTTGCTTTGACAGTCCTTGGTCTTTGATAGCTTCTTCAACCTTTATCTACAGCAGGTGCCAAGTTTACTGGTCTTCTTGGACTTGATCTAAGAAAAGCTCACCCTTTCAACATACTTTCTTGCTTATAGGTGTATCATCTGCGCTATATATGTCCTTCGGAATGATGAAAAACTGTGTTTGTTTTAAATCATTTAAACAGTGATAGTTTATCAAAACAAACTCCTTTTGCCTATTCATAAAATTGTATACCTGTTCACCATGTCCATCTTGGGTGTACATCTGAAAGGATAAGCTTGTGAAGCAAGAAAAACAGGGTTCTTTGATACACAGTTATCATTTTGCTTTGACCAGTGTATTGACCTTTTTGTAATAGAACCATTCCATAGCTCAATTCTGTTCACTGTTTTACCTTCTTGGTGATTTATAGGCTTCTCTTTGGATTGTAAGTGCCATTTTTGGTTGCATCCATTCAAACTATATTTCTCTGTTTACTTAAGAGGAGTTCCCTTTAAACTTCTTGGCATGTGACAGTGAGGTGACTGTGTGGCCTCTTCCCCTAAGGAAACTGCCCTTTTTGTATCAATGGCTTGCATAGTCAATATTTTCTCCTGTCCACTATAGGTATAGTTTGACAGACATTTTCCTATGGATAGGAAAAACAATACTTTTGAATCATAAACACTATCTTTTACCTGTGTACAGAATTTTGCTTACCTCCTTTGTATCCTTCCACTGCACCTTTTGACCAAATCAGTTTTCAACAACACTCAATGCCTTGGCCATCTGCTCATAAATGGAGGAGGCCCTTCACTTGACAAAGTATCAGAAGATTATTTGATAAGGCTGCATGACAAGGGTTTTGCTTGGATTATGATGGTAAGCAACCAACTTGAAAAACATCAATACTGGCATCTTTGCTGGCAATCACCACTGTGCTTCAGAAAAAACCCTAGTCAAAGTGTAACTATACTACTGTATTGTTCTGAGGATGACTGAAATGTCATCATTTGCTTTAGTCAACTCATGACAGCTTTTTGAAAGATAATCTCTGTGACTATGGAGGTCAGCACCCTTTGAAAACAAACAACTTTTCCTCTGCCTATGTGATGACATGATCCGTCAGCACTTTTTCAATTTGGTCTTGTGGGGAAAGCAAATTGCCTATGATTAGAATTGTTTTAACTCATGATATGCCTTTTTAACAATTCACATGATTTGAAAACTTTAAATGATTTCTTTTATCAGACCAAACTCTGCTTTCCTTTGAACTTGCATATTTCAGACTCTATCCCTGTTATGATCATCACTTATATTCATAAAACCTGGAGATATTGTTTCACTGCTCAGTAAAAGGCAAACCTGGACTTTTGCAATCTTTAAAGTCAATACTGGCCAACGCCCTCTTCTTGTAGATGAAGGAGGCGCCGTAACCCTCTGCTTGTAAATGAAGGAGGTTCTGGGCCATGACAATTTACCAGTTTGCTGTGACAGTGGTGTCCTTTTCTTACTGTGATTTTCATACTTGGAAGGAAAACTGCAAGGCCTTGATGAGTGACTTTCTGTTTTGCAGACATATCTCAGGCTCATGATACATTTAGAAGCAGCTGTTCCTCTAACTGTAGATTCAAGAATTTTCTCCTGAGATGAAGTTATATTTCCTGTTATTTGCAGAATCCATAAAACACTGTGAAAAACCTAATAGTCAGCTTGAGATTGGGGTTTATGCAATGCTGAGACCTAGGGATATAAGTGGCGCGACTTAGAGCTGTTTGTCAATTTCATTTGCAGAGTGGGAGGTCAGTCATGGTTGGTCTGTAACAGATGGAGGCTTTTTGGCTTTTTGATGATTGCCAAGGGTAAAATGTCTTAAAGTGCCACTTCCTAACATAGGGGAGACTTTTGAAACAGATTTGGATTTGCCTTTTAAAGCTGATGGGCAGACCAGTAGGGCTGAAGCTAGATAGGATAGGGATAATGAGGTTTTGATTTTTACATGGGTGGACTGAAAAGTAGAAAGGCGAAAAAAGTTTTAGGAGGGTTTTCTAGATGACATATTGACATAAGGAAATCAGTTTCTAGAAAACTCAGCTGTAGATATAGTCATCACTAACATGTAAAAAATAATGATGGCTAACAGGTGACCTTTTCGGAGTTGTGAAAGGTGTATTTTTTTAGGGAGGGGTCCCAAGAAAATTTTTCTTGATAAAGGAAGATCCTATAACAGTGGCGGTGTGACGTACTTTATGCCTAAATGACAGGAGGCCTGACACACCTCCTCGTAATGGGGGGAGTTTTAAGAAACACCTATATCAACGGGGTGTCATGGGGTCCCCTATGGTGTCAATTAGTGTATATTACTTTTTATTTTACGAGGGCATAATATCGCTATCAATGAAATATAATCACATACATAAAATAAATAAATATTGGAAAGGCAATTTTCATTTTGATTAAGATGTGTGATCAATCAAGGAAAAAATGGTTTATGCTCATTTACGTATGATAAAAATACTATGTGGACCTAATCATGCTTTCCACTCTTAGAGTAATTGGGCCTTGTGGAGAAATATTCTAATGGATCCTAGGGCAATGCCCTGAAAGAACTGGCGAAGCCTTTCAACAGCCGAAGAATCAACCATGGTAATGGACATGAGGGTCGAGTGCTACCCACACCGTCACCTATAAGGAAAGGATTCCCTATGTTTTTTCTACTAAAGTACCTTCATCCCACATGAGCATTTGAGTCTTTAGCTTCTTATTAGTCAGTTACCAGTACCGAGCACTATATGGGTCCGTTAGCCCCAAAGAGTACTACATGCACTGGACCCAAGCCGAACCCCCTAAATCGGTTCTCTGTTATTCTCGGGTATTCTTTTCTGTGGGATGATTGAAGGATTTTAAGCACCCTATAAATCAACTTCTATTTTTCATAGATGAAAAATGACCATGGTGAATTATGGGATGCCTACACACAATGATATTAATCTGAATGATTACTTCTTTTATGACCCCTGTGGGGAGAATTAGTTGGTTCAAGTTATGGTTGGATTTAATTTTCTTAACTTTCTTAGGGTGTGAATTGGTAAGAATAGGTAAGTTAAGTGTAAAAATATCTGAGCACCAGATTCCTTCTTATGAAAAGCTTACAAGTTCTTAGCGTGTGGCGACATGAACATATAAAGTGCGATAAGATGTGGATATGTGATGATCCTTTACTATATCCCTCTAATCACACTAAGTGCTTGATTGTTCCTCGCATAAAATAGAAATGATGTGTGGGTAATGGGCTGATTACAATACTTCTAATTACACTATGTGGAACTAAATGGAGATTTGGAATCCAGATGCTTTGAGAAAGCATTCATATGAAAGCCTAGGTTCGCCTAAAGGCCCAAGGGAAGTAGAGATTACTTTCTTTCTATACTAACACTTGGTCCTAGTCCCAAAACTAATAAAAAAAAATCCATTGTTTAGTAGAAATGTTTGTGGATGATGGTCCACTTACTCCTTTACTAATGAAACTATGTGATTTGAATAAAATTTAACAAAATAGTTTGAAAAATATGTGTGTAATTTGGCCACTTACTCTTCTCCCTATTTAATCTATGTGTGTTTTTTAAAATATAAAAAATAATACAAAACTCTAATTTCTCCACTAATTATGGTTCGAACAATAGCTAGGTAAAGTGAAAAAAAACCAACACAGCACAGGGGTGAAGGAAATTCACTAAAGGCTTCCAATCACCTGAAAAAATGAAAATACAAAGGGTTTTCTTGCTTTCTGGATTCCGTATTTTTTTTCCAACAAAGACATGATGCAACGCGTCTATTAGAGAAAAAGTCGCACAAGCGAGAAAATAGAATGAAAATTCACTATATGAGGCTTAGAATAGGTCCCAAGGGTCCTACAAAAATTCCAGAGAGGTAATGATCGCTTTGTAGTGTGCTCATGTAGAGAGGAGGTCCTACAAAACAACTTTTAGAACAAATAAAAGAAACCATCGAATTCTCCAATTGTGTGTTAGTGTTTTTGTGAAAGTGGAGTACTAAATAACACCTCCTTCACAATCGGTTGTTAACTACCAAGGATCATAGAGATAGTTGGTGATGTTAGTGAACAAACTTAAATAAAATAAAGCATAACTAGTAATGGAATAAATGTATTAAGAAAAATAAGCTTAAACAAAAGAGACAAATACAACACAATATTCAATGGAGAAAACATGTCAATACACAATGGAGAAAGATTCCCTTTATTGACTGCTGGTGGTAGAAGATTACAATAGAATGCTAAAAATATTGAAGAGAATCCTTTGATATATGGTACTCGAATATCCTCAGTAAGGAGGTCCCTTTCCTCAATCTCTTTACAAGATTATCTTCTCTCTCAAAATAAGTGTGAAGACTGTCCAATGGTGGACTTTTCTACTCTCACAAAGATGTTGTATTCCTTAAAAGCAATATGTCCAACATGTTAGTGCTCGCACTTCCTTTTATGCAACAATGAAATGTGGTGTTCCTTTGATATCTATTTGGCTAGCATAAGAATGTATCATGTTTTTCTCTTCCCATGGCTTGTTTATATATAAACCTTTTAACCCATCTTCCCTCCCCTGGTTCAAGAGTGATAGTGACCCAAGAGTAGGAGAGGAGGATTCCATCGAGGATTCCATATCTTCATGGAAACCTACAATCGACTATCCTTTATTGGCCATGTCAGGGAAAATCCTACCCAAGTGTGGGAAGTGATCCTGTAATGTTGAGTTTTCCCTTCCTTTGACCGTGCAACTTTCGAAGGAAAAGCCACGTGGTCTCGCATTTTTTCCTTTATTCTGGTGCGCGGCAAAAAAATTTCCCTTATAAATTTAGTAAAAAATATTTTTTTTATAATTTCCATGATGTCTTAAACTAAAAAATCTTGATTTGTACCTTTTTCTGGACAATTTCTAATGTCTTTTTTCAGTGTACAATTTTCTGGTGTTAATAGTTTCCCCGTGATGTATGAGGTACAGGAGCAAGCATATAGCTGAAATACATCATGTTTTATGTTATGACTGAGAGTTTGCTTTACATATTTGAGAGAGAGATAGATTAACTTGTTGTGGAGATGAGTAGAGGGACCCATTAACTGGAGAAAAATGGTAACCATTCTTTGTAGGAAACCTGAGTGATAAAATAAGAAATGTTTGCACGAGGCGGGCTTGTCCCATGCTTGTTATGATGACTAGTTAATACAATCAGATAAATATTGGTTTTGTCAAGTCACATTGTGGGAAGTGACATGTTGTTGGTTGGTGATGATAAACGTTGAGGCTCTCAAGGGAATTTTAACTTTCAACAAATAGACTGAATTTGGTGCCCCCATGCATCATCTTGGTGAAGAACTTTTTGAGTGAGGTGCTAATTTATGCATGGCTATTCAACTCTTTGGAACCTCTCGTGCATTGTGGCTTAATAATTGTTGAGAGGGATGCTTAGTAATCCACATGTATTCAACTAAATGACATAGTTATAGTGGTTATGAAGTACGATACCACCTTGACCTAAAAATTGGCATTATTGTAAATTTCCAAGGGGATCAATGACATCAATGGGCAATTTTGATTCCCATTATGCCACCTGAGGATGTTCCTTAAGAGGGGGGATCCATCCAATGTACTACCTCAATAATATAATATGATTGGTGAAGTCGACAAGAAAGAAGCATCATCCGTCCAAAAAGTGTTGATACAAGGAATCAAGGTTTCTAGTGAAGCATATTGTAACATGATGGGTTAAGAAGGTATGATAATGGGAGTTGGCTATAAGTAATGGTTATGGAGAGCTGGCCCGAAGTTAGAAATGTAATGCAAGTGGGGTAGTCAAAAAAATTTATGATAGGGGTAGCCCTAGAGTCAGTAGGACATCCAGGGTGTGTGTAATTGTGCTCTCACTAACATGATAGGGATTGGTAAAAAATATGTAATCTTCGACCAAGGGTGACTATAAATTGCTGCCAAGTATGAAATGTAAAAATGTAGATGGGGGTATATTTTTCCCAAAAATTCTTTGTACACTTTCCAAAATAATGTAAAAGTGGTTTGGATGTACAAACTTGGAGACGGGTGCCCTGTTAACATGTATGGATCCTGCATAATGATGCAAGGATGGAATTTGTTTACTGATGGTAGGGGACTCATTTACTGAGCTAGCCCCCTACTCTTTTCATTTTTCCTAGTTGTAAGATCCTTGGGGGATCCTTGTGTCTCTGTTGGGATATATGTGATGAATTCGGTGACGATGCATGCCTTTTTATTTCAGGGAGCTAAATTGCAAATAAAATTATTGGAGTATAACTACCCATCCAACATATTTATGATTCATCATACGACGAGTCAGAAAATATCTCGTGGGGTTGATAGCTGCTAGGAAAATGTTTGTTCGAAGGATGATATAGTTTCAAAGCTTTTGTACTGCATGTACTAGGGATAAGAACATTTTTTCTTCCAGTTCATACTTCAATGCAGACCTGACTAAGTTATTTCTTACGTAATAAATTATGTGTTCCCTATTTTCTGGTCTGTCCTAGACTAGCACTCTAGCTATGGATAAATTTGATGTAGATAGATATAGGGTATAATTATTATTGTGTTCAAGTGGGATGATTAAAGGAGATGAAGACATACTGTATTTTAACACTTCAAATGATTTTTGGGCATGTTCATCCCATTGGAAAGGGATGTCTTGATGAAGGAGATGTAGGAAACCCTACACACAAGTGGCATAATTGGGGACAAAGCGTCTTAAGAAGTTGGCCTTACCCTACAAGACTTGTAACTGCTTCAATGTTTTTGTAGGTGGTATTTATTTAATTGATTGGATTTTGTGAGGGTCGAATCTAATACCTTTCTATGAAACAATGAATCCTAGCAATCTTCTGGTGTTAATGCAGAAACACACTTGAGAGGGTTCAAGCGTAGGTTATATTATCGACATCATTGAAACACAAGACAGAGATCTTCCAAATGGTCAACACACGTCTTGGATCATACAGTGAGGTCATCCAAATAGGCAAGGATGTGATGAGCCAAGTCATGAAAGATGTAGTTCATATCTTGTTGGAAGGTGACGCCAACATTTTTAAGGCCAAATGACATAACTTGGTATGAAAAGGTACCCTAAGGGGTGGTAAATGTGGTCTTGTATCGATTCGCGTGGAAAATCATGATCTGATTATACACAAAGAATCCATCCATAAATTATATGGCCTCATGACCGACACACGCATCTATCACTTGGTCGATGAATCATGTGGGGTAATTTTCCTTGGGACAAGATTTATTCAGATATCAGAAATCGGTACAAACAGAGATGGTGCCATGTTTTTTCTTGATGGGTACAAGGTTAGAAACCCAATACGTGTAAGAGATCGGGTATATAAATCATGATTTGTGGATTTTATCTATTTCCTGTTTGATTTCTTCTACCTTAGAAGCGTGCAATTGATGTTGTTTCTACCGAATGAGAAGGGCATCAGGCCATGTTTAAATATGGTGCTCCACAATGATGGGACAAATTCCTGGCATCTCCAGGCAATCCCATACAAAAATATCCCTATATTATTATAATACGGAGGTGTACAAGACTACTTCTAGAGAGCATGCTACCCCTAGGGAGATTTCTTTGACCTTGCCAGCTTTTTTCGAAATATTCACCTTGACAGTAGGTGAAATATTTGACATGTTTCCTTCCTCAAACGCGTCGAATGCTAGGATAGGATTCCTGAACAAATCTACTTTTCATTTTTGTAGGAAATTTGTAGATTCAATGTTGTAAATACCATGGGTTGGTGTGTTGCTAGGCACAAACTCTTTCTCAGGTAGAAGATACAAATGATGGTGCATGACATCCCATGGACATTCAGGTTCTGTCATGGCCTCTGAGATATCTTCATCTAAGTGAAAAATATTATCTAAAGGTGAGTTGGTATACACAAGGCTGTGAGGAGAGAGTTCAGGTCTATTAAAGTCATTTTATCAGTGATCAAAAATAGCTCTTTTGCGAGTTTTTCATCAGGTCATTAGTCAAATGTTTTTGCTTTTTTAGTTAGTTTTCAGCAATAATTTTGGTCACTGAAGAAGTCTTATCTTGGTATGCTACTCCACATCATTTCATCACCATTTAGAGGTCTGAAATTATTTTTTTCATCTCATATAGGTCAATTATAGGTTTTAAACTGTCTATGCAAAAACTTTATTCCATTATCAAATAAAGTAGTTTGTCTTCCATTCTATTCAAAAGGTCTGGTTAAAGGGGCAAGATTTTTTTTTTTTTTTTTAGTTTGAATAAAACTCTGCATGTAACAAAAATATCATAATCTATTGTTGTATTCATGAAGAAATGAAAATCATTGCCGAGAAATTTATTTCAGGCCGCATGCTTTATAATGGTTTATTCTTCAAAAATTTGAAATATCATTCACATAACCATAGGACTCATCCTATGCGTCGTCTTCCATTACCCATATGACACGTTACATACCACTACCCCATCACTTATTATCGCACTTATTATCCTTCCTACCCCACCATTCCTTAATCACTGTTGTATATTAACTAACGCCCATATCACCATTCATCCATTGCACCATAATCTAATCCAACGTCGCACATATGATTTTGTCCCACCCTCATCATCCAAAACTTAATGTCGGGGGGGGTGTCCAAAATGGGTGGTTTTATAATCTGACCCCACCGCTACGTGGCAACCCCACGTGATTTTGCATCCCCTCTCATAAAACCACTTACTGCCAATGGACCCTCTGAAATTCTGCTTATCCACCAAATGAAAACCACCTGCTCCGACCGCCATTCGTGTCATGCCACATGGATTGTGCCACTGTCCAATCAAATTAATTCCCCCACCCATATAACCATTAGTGAATTAAATTCAATGCTAACCATTAAACCTAATGTACCTGTGCTTATTTCAACAATAATTAAGCCAGAATATTTATAAACTCATCCTAAATCACTTGTTTAAACCTTATTTTTGTTATTCAGTCTTCTTTGTATAGGATAATTAAAAATTCATAAAGATCACCAGAACTCCAAAAAAAAAATCTAACCATTGTTTAAAGATTTTTTTGAAATTTTCGACATTAATTCCAATTTGCAGAGCCTTCCCTCAGTCTCACCCTTTGTTTTTCCATCATATAATATTCCTTCACCATTCAAATAGAGCCAGTCATGCCTCCAAATAAAAAAGTACTGGAAGAACTAGTAAGTCTGCTACTTCATCCTCAATTTGAATTCAATCATATACCATTAGCATACAAAGGTCATAAGATTCATCAAACCCTCTGTGACCTTGAATTGTTTGAAATGTATTGCTGGTTAGAAGATAAATTTCTTGATAAATATGATGATATTGGGTTGTGGTATTCAAACTTGCCTCATTATATCTTTCCTCGCACCCACAATGCCCTGGAATTTGTCATAAAATGCCAAGCCTGGTATGTACCCAACTAAAGAGCTATTATCGCTCCTACAGGAGAGATTTTAGTAACCATAACTGCCCAAACCACAGAAAAAATGATGCAAGCCCCCATCACAGAGAATTCCACTCCATTTAATCAAGAATAATTGATTGAAATATATCAGAAATTTGATTTTGCAAAAAGGGCCAAAACCCTTGAGCTGTTTATGAATGAAAATACCCCATTACCCAAGAATAATCCTCCATTTCCATCATCCATTTTCCCTGAAAGAGCCAAGAAAATCATCATAGTTAACTCTTACCTTCTTGGTTATTAGTCAGACCAATGGGTAGATGAAGCCATCATGGGATTCATGTCCATTTTCTCCACAGATTCCAAAACCTCCATCATATTCAATTTCGGTTAATTCATTGTAGATTCCATTCATGAGCAGTCTGTTAAATTCCCAACTGAAGAGGTACTCAAATATGCCTCTATGTTAGTTTATCTGTTTTTATATTCTCAGGGAGACAAATTCAAGTTTTCATTACAGAAATTCGATGAGTAGGGGAATCAACAATCAGTTATTTTATGGACTACATTAGTGATGAAGGAACAAAATAAATATTCATATAAGTAGTTTATAGAATTGTTTCTAAACCCAACACCCAGTCTACTAACCAACATTTTAGAGCCCAGGATCAGTGAAGAAATCAGAATAGTGTTGCAACTATCAAATCAAGCTAGAACATGATATTGGTATCTCTATCAGAATTACACATAACTCAGAATCTATGGCTGTGAGCTTCCCCCCTTACAAATTGTGAAAATTCCTCCCAATGATGATTTTTGCATTAGAATACATCAGAAAAATGCTTAATGATGATAATTACATTTTGTGTCTGCTAAAAGGAGGTCCTAATTCAAAATCAAAACACAGATAGGACCTTTCATCTATACTAGCAGGACAACAGGGGAAGAAGCAAACAAATTGCTGAAAGAGATGCAATTCAGCCTCAGTTTCAAATGGTCATATGATCCATTTGGTGTTATTTCTAAACTAAGGGTAGAGAAAAAATCTAAACCTTATATTTATACACAAACTAGAAATTGAGAGATATATGAATTAGCTGGAATGGGTTGAGGGAACTTTACAGGAAGCTGAAGAACAAACAGTGTCTACATCAGCATTACACACTCCTTTTGCATAGGAGAGAGCAGGAAAAAGGATCAGAGAAGATCAGTCATCTCTAATGACTGACCCATCCAACAAAGAATTCAAATTCCATTACATAAATAAGACAAAGCTCAATCCAAAAGTCAATCCTAGCAAGGATTCAGAGAAACATGTTGTTATGATAACCAAAGAGACACCTCCTTCCACACAGGTAGGTGGTCAAAATAGTTCTACTCCTACTACTCCAAAAATTTCTCAAGATCAGCATCAATTCATTCAACCTAGTATAGTTGTTACAGGGGAAAAAGAGAACACTATGTTTGATATCTTCAGGGAGATAAAATTTAAGAATGAAATGTCGAAGACCAGCACAAACAATCAGTTTTGGAAGCAAACTTCCAGCTCTCAGAGAAGGTTTCTCTCAGTTGTTGATTCAGAGAAAGGAAAAATGCAGTTTTCTTTTCTTCAAGCATAAATTCCACAACCAAAGTTAATAACATATTACAAAAGGACTACATTTGTATTTGATACTAAGGACATACATCCAATAGATCAGACGGAGTTACATAAAAAAACTGGTGAGATGGTTTCATCCACTCTCACACACTGCTATGAGTTTGTCAAAATTGTAGGTTTATTTAGCTAATGTATAATCGCAGCTAAAAATAGAGAAAGTTTCTTCATTGTCTAAAGAGACAAGAATCAAAACTCTAAAATACCTAGTGATCAAAGTTGGATATGATCCTTTCAATGTCAATGCAATAGAAGAGATCATCAAAAAGAAAAATTCTGACATAGCAACATTAAGGAAGCAATTGAAGATTCCACCCACATAAGATCCTCTCGCAAAAGACATTGAAGAGACTGAATCCCAGAAAGTAAAATGATGAAGCTGATTATGGAAAAAAATGCTTAAATAAAACAGATGGAATCAGAAATGGATAAAATGATAAAGGAAAAGGAACAAACAACAAAAATATCTAAAGTTCCTTTAGAAGCAGTGCCTCTTGCAGTTATTCCTATAGCCAAAAATTCTACAACAAGTATTGCTGATGCAGGTGAACATCTCACTAAAACAGTGCAGAATATGTCAATTCAGGAAGAAGAGATAAAGAAAATACAAGACCAAGTACAATTGTTACAATATTAGAAGTCCAATGATGAAAGTTCACATGCAGCGGAAGCACAGAGAGATAAAAACCTAATTGAGAGATTGCAAAAAGAACAAAAGGAATCAGCCATTGGAAACACTTTGGGACAAGTAAAAGAAATAATCTAGGTAGATATCACGAAATCTATTAGTGAAATTTGGCCAAGTATATAGATTATATTTGAACAAAAGGAGTTGATACAGAAATAAAATGAGGCCATTGTAACAATTAAAGCACATCTTGGAGACAAGCCTGCTATAGAAAAAACATTATCAAATTTCTGAACTCAAAGAACATGTACGAGCTGGATGATTTGGGCATAGACGATAGAACAAAAACAATCTTGGAGGTAAAGAAGGTTCTCACAAAGAATAAATTAAATCTTCAGCTTGAGGAGAAGTGTCACAGTCTGGAAATCACAGTGCAAATATTTTTCAGTAGAATATAGCCTCTGACACATAAGGGATTGCCTTCACTGTTTGTAATTAATGGAAAATTTATGACCAAAGAATATTATTGGATAAGACTTAAATAATTTGCGAGAGATACCATCAATTTTCAAACATAAAAGTCACAAAGACAAGAAGAGCATTGTTGGGAACACTGAGCAATGATATTTTTATTCAGTTTGAGATAAAACATGTTTTCGTGGTGAGGCCCACTTTTTCCAAGTACACTGAAATAGATGAATTTTACCGTAGGGTAATAAAATTGACCATCCCGGATGAAAATTCATTGGAAAAATTGTGTGAATTTCAGGAGTAAATGGTAAAAGATAAAAGTCAACTGTTACACCAATTTTTGGTCATCTAACCTATTATTATTAGATGAACCTAAGTACACCATGTAAGACCAATTTTACCCTAAGTAAAATTGCTTTCACCATATAAAATAACTTATTTTTTTATATTTCCTGGTCATATTTAACCCAAAACAAGGAACTTAATTAAATAAATCCTTATTTATTTAATTATTTCCTAAGAATAAGTTATTTAAATCATTATTTAAATAATATTCTTAGTTAAATTTGACTAAATCATCCATAAATCATTAAATAAACCATTATTTGTTTAATTATATTCCCATCATTTCCCTAAAATGATAAATAAATCATTTATTTATTTATTATTTATAAATAAAGGAATTGACCCAAGTCAAAAATCCTTTTCCCTCCAACAAACATAATAAAATATTCCTAAATCCGTGTTTCTGTAACCTGATGACACATTTGGCTCCAAGTAATCGAGCGCCCTAGACCAACCCCCAATATTACTATAATGAGTTGGCTTCCCATTCATTAGTCACCTTCATTGCATTGCATCACCTCGATCTACTCTTTAGCCATTTTTCCATTTTTTTTTCTTTAGAGCCCCACCAGTCTCATGCTATTTTTTCTACACCAATAAGAGAGAGGAATGCTAGATCTGAAACACTGAGGACTTTCAAGAACCCATCCCACTGAGGAGAACCAGAAAACACCTTTCTTTTTTTCCTCTCAGGTGCCCCATTCTTTAATATAATATAAAATTCTTTTAAATACATTGTTCTTGTCTTATCTGTTGGATTCATGGAGCTATGTTATATTTTATCTGCTTAATATCTTTTGTGCTTAGATCTGAATTTGTGCAGCAAACTTAAAGATATTTTTCATCCATAATCGATGTTAGGGCTATTTGTTATGCATAGCTAAAGTGATCTTTTACGACGAAAGATTCATACTAACAATTGGCGACTCCACACGGGTTTTATTTTACGACTGCTGTCGTTTTATCTATTCCTGCATATCCAGCTGTTTCAGAGCCTAGGGTTTCTCTTCAGTTTCCTGTTTTTCCTATTTTTATGGTGATTTTCACCTCTAAAACCCTCAAATAGTCAAATTTTTAACTTTCGTGTGTTTCTGGCCTTATTGCGCAGGTGACAGACATCAGCCGCAGCTAAGACGACAAATTTTTCTGAAATCTGCCGCCGAAAGAGTCGGATCTGCAGGTCGCACTTATTGGCCCAAAAGGTGCGACCTGAGCTTGAGGACGCACTTTTCTACCCCAAACCTACGACCTGGACTGAAAAACAGGTCAAAACCTGCGACCTGCACTTTTTCTGCAAATTTTCCAGCACTTTTTTTGGGTTTGTCTGAAGCTTCTGTCAAGGTTTTCCAGCCTCTGTCTCTACCCATTTAGACTTGTTTCTGATTTTCTTCACTCAACTAAGCGGGAATCTTGCCCCTTAGGGCTCTAGTACCCTCCACTTTTTGTGGGAGCGTCTTTGTTGTTTCAGAAGTCTGAATTTTCAGAGTTTCATCCTTATTTTTCTCAGATCTGATACCTCCTTTTCAGATCCCTTTAGATCAGCTCTTCTCCCTCTCAAAACACCTCATATTGTTTTGTTTGGGTTCATTTCTATGGGCACTGCCTTGTCCCTTCTATTTTTAGCTGATCTCCCCCTTTTTAGCAGCAACCTTGCCTTTGCCTATTTGCTATTCTCTGCACCACTTTTCAGTAGATTTCTCCTTTAGATCCCAGTCCCTCCCGACATTAGATCTATTGGCCTCCTTTTTGCGTTCTTGGCTTAGTTTATCCCCTCTTATAGACTAGTTTTGAGAGCCCCACCTTCTTGGGTTAGATTGATGCATTAGTAGATGTTAATTTTCTATTCTTTCCGTCTTATTTACTACAGATTTATTTTCAGTTACGCATCACACTTTTTCTTTTACTCTCAAAACGTCTGGGTTTAAACAATTAAAATTAACGTACGCCACACACTGACCCTAAGTGAAGAAGCGCCTGGTTAACACCGCCTGGAAAAGACTTTAAAATCAATTGTCACTGCACCTCTCTGCCCTTGACCTCACTTGATTTTTTCCCTCCCTACCCTTGTCGGTTTTTCTTCTTCCCGTCATCATTGCGCCCCCAAGGCACCTCTCCCGGAGACTTCTTGGCCTTCACCCTCAGTTTCCGCTTGGTCGAATTCCTCCTTCCCGTCGTCATCGAGAAATTCCTCCCCCGAGTCCGCACTCCGACTCTTCCTTTGATTTTTCGGGTTCTCCCCCTACTTTTGGTTCTCCCTCTTTTCCCTTCACCATGTCTAGTTCAGGACCTAGCCCTAACCCCAGTTCTACCGCTGAGTCCATTTCTAGTGGAACCACTACGGGACCTACCTCAACTACCCCATTGCTCCCTTATGGCCGGCCTCAGTCTCCCCGATTTCAATCAGCTGATTAATGATCCTATTCGCCACGATGTTAGTTGGCCTGCTATGCCAACCAAGCTCCCCTCTGACATTCCCAAGTTCGAAGGCCTTGCTAGTGAAGATCCCTCTAACCATATCCGATCTTTCCACATGTGGTGTTCCTCCAATTCCATCACCGATGACTCCATCTGTCTTCGATTGTTCCAACGCATGCTTACCGACGAAGCTTCTAAATGGTATGTTGAATAGGCCACCTCCTCCCATACCACTTTTGCAACCATTTCCCAAGCCTTTTTATCTTACTTCCAGCTCCCTCTCCGATACGACACTGGTACTGAGCTTTTAACTTCTTTCCGTCAATCCTCTTCGATCCGCCTTTCCGCCCATGTCCAGGAATGGCAGTGAAGAAGAAGCCTATGTCGCGCTCCTCCCTTTTAAGATCGAGTTTATATGGACTGGTTCCTTCGCTCTCTCTTACCTCCCATTGGAAAAGATGTCGCCTCCCATGTCCCTCAAACTGAAGAATCCACCCTCCAAATAGGATTGAAATATGACCTTATTTATGCTCAATTTAGTTATGTTTATACCGTCCTTCCTGACCTCCCCAAGCCCGGCAGCACTAACACCCTGGGGGCATCTCACTTTGCCGATGGTATCGTTGGAGCTCTTTCCAATACCTTTTCCCAACCTACTATGGGCTATGGTTTCCCTCCAGGAGGGGCCAGCACCTCTAGCACCTTTCCCCCTCTAGGTAGCATGTATCCAGGATACGGCATTCCTTCCCCTTTTGCCCCTACTCCTACTTACCTCACTTCTATCCATCCTAACCCTTATCCTTACCCACAGCCTGGTGTCCCAGCTCCTCCAGCATTTGGACCTCTCACCCCCTTTCCTTCTCCACCCCCGCTGTAGCACTTACTACCCCCTCCAGGGCATGTATTTGCGCAGCAGGACATGACCAATTCTCTTCCTTCTCAAAGAAAGAGGAAAGGCAATCCATCTGCCCCTAGTAATCATGGACCCAATCCTTCAAGTATTGATCCTCACACTACCAACCAGCCACATGGTTCTCAGCCCAAGCCGAACAGGCCACTTCGCACCAATAAGCCCTGTTTGTGTTGTGGTGTTTATGGTCATTACACTCACGATTGTCCCTTATTACCACAAATGCGGTAGATTTGGGATTCTCAGGCCACCGTGCGGGGACAACACTCCTCCCCTACTGTCCCTCCCACCCCGGCTACTTCTCAACCCGCTGTGTTTACCGATCCTTTCCCTCAACAAGGATTTGTGGCCACTCAACCCCCTCATGCCCCGGTAACCACTCAACCCTCCCCTTCTGGTTCCTCCGATTACCATATTCTCATGATGGCCTCTGACCCTCCTCTCACCGTCGACCTCAATCTTCAAACTCGGTCCCGTCAGTATTCCACACCTCCCGTTCCATCTGTCTCCGAGTCTCCATTGTCAGGTTCTACAGAGCCTCTATCGACATCCAATGGTCCCTTGCAACTCCCTCCGCCCAAAGCCGAGGTTCATCCCAAGCCTCCTAAGGGACCATTACGCCGAAATGTTTCCTCTGGTCGGGCTGCCCATTCATACAGCATAGTAGATGATCTGGCCCAATCTCCTGCTGCCATTTCAACACTAGAACTCCTCCAGTCGTGTCCTTCTCAAAAGAGGGCTCTACTATCTGTCGTGGGCGCTGTAGATCCTACTGATGACCAATTGATTGTTTTCAACGCTCGTCAGTCAAACCATCCCCCTCTTCCTCCTTCGGTTGCTTTCCAAATCCCAGTCAAAATCCGAAATGTCAATGTTTCTTGGTGTATTATTGATGAGGGGGCATATACCTACGTAATGTCCACTTCGGTTTGGAAACAACTCGGATCCCCTGAACTGGCCCCTTCCACCATCACCCTTCGCGCATGGGATGGCCATGCTTCCCATCCCATTGGCCTATTCCGTAACTGTCCTATCACCCTTGCTGACAAGACTGTTTGTGTCGACGTTGAAGTTATTGACGCCCCTCTTGACTACAACATCCTTTTGGGGCATAGTTACACCTATGCCATGTCAGCCGTCCCATCCGCAGTCCATCGCAAGATGTTTTTCCCTCATAATGGCAACATTGTCACCATTGACCAATTAACCTACCATGAACCAAAATCTCAGACCTCCCCTGAGTCCACCATCTCTACTGTCACCAATAAACCAACTGTTGATTCTTTGACTAGTGTTTCCCCTGGCGTCTACAAAGACTCCTCTTTTCTTGGAACTTTTCCTATCCCTCCCCCTCCTCCTGTCTCTGACCCCAGCTTAGAAAATTTTTGCATGATGCAATCGTCTCAGGCTGGCCTTCCACAGCCTGCTTCAGCTAGTCAGCAACCTCAATCTCGCCCACCGCCTCCTGCTCCTAGCCCTTCGCTCGCACTAACCGAACCTTTTCACTCCGACTCTTCCCAGACCAACCCTTCACAAAATTGCTCTCTCCCAGCCATTTCCCCACGAAAATATCATATGGGAGACGTCTCCCCTGGTCATTACCCTGCTGGTCAAATACTGTTCATTGGCCCGCCCCCCAACGTCTATTTGGTCCCCGTCATGGCCACCCTTTCCCTACCTCATCTAACCTTGGGAATTCCAGTATGGTATCTTACTCCTCCAGTCGAGACCCCACCAGGCCACCCCAAACCATACATAGTCGTGACACTGGTACAACTGATTACCTTCGCTCCTTCCACCACCCAGCACGTCCCTGTTCTTCATAGAATCTCTCCTAATGCCGCGACAAATTTACGTTAAAAAGAAACAAAAACTAAATAAAATCCGGCCTGACAAGGCCACCGCTCCTGACCCTACCCCTCCCCCACCCACCAAGCCTTGTTCCTTGTGTGATGGTATCGGTCATCCCACCCATACTTGTCCTGAGTTGCCCCGTATCCAACCCATGGTTAAAGTCGTGTTCCCCGAATCTACGATCCCTGAAACCTCTGTTTCTTCCTCATCCATAGCCAAGAACCCAAAGACTCTTCGCACCAACAAACCCTGTGCTCTGTGTGGTGTCCATGGCCATTATTCTCACCATTTTCCTCACCTCACCCATTACCAAGCCTCTTTAGAGGTCATCCGTGAGTACAAAGTTGAACAAAATCAATCCGCCTCTCCCATCCTTGCTCAATATGCGTCTAGTCTACTCGAGGATCCCCCTGCTACCATTGACATTCCTCCCCTTGATGTTGAGATGTCGGACCCTGCTGCTTCCCTTCTATACCTATCATCCTCCACGCGCTCCCCGGAGTACATTCCTTCTGAACCCACTCCACCTATTCTGCTTGATTCTCCTCCAGACACGGATTCTTCATATTGTGACCATATTTTTACCTGTTCTTCTGTCATTCCCCGTGATGACCCGTTTCTGCGCATCTCTTCCCATACTGATGATTTACGTACCTTTGCAGCATCGTATGGTCTCCTTGACCCTGCCATTCTCTCTCCTAATCACGATCATACCATCCGTATCTTCGATGTCCGTCGCAGCCTGAGTGCCCGCTCTTCATCCCATAGTTCCCATTCATCTCCCTCTCATCGATCTATGAGTCCTAGACTTCCTACCTGGACCGCTCCCTCCCATAGCCGTCAATGGATGTCTATCCTCTACTCATGCTACCATCCTTTCTCTCATCCCTCCCATTTCTTGTCTTATGACACTATTACATCGGCCCTCTCGTACACACCTTATCTGGGCTACGCCGATGGGGCAAGTCATTATTCCCGCCATCTCGCTTCAGCAGCATGGGCCATCTTTACCCCTTTGCATACCCTAGTTCTTGCAAATGGGATCTTCATTGGTATGGCCACCAATAATCAGGCCGAATATGAAGCAGTTCGTGGTCTCTTAGCCAATGCCCTCTCTCATCATAACCTCCATTTGCATGTTCATTTAGATTCCCTGCTTCTTGTCTTACAACTTAATGGTGTCTATCGTGTGAATAACCCTATCCTATTTAGACAATATTTCCAAGTGCAACTTTTGATCCGAGAATTTAGATTCATTACATTTAGCCATATACCTAGAGATCAAAATCACTACGTAGATCAAATCGCAAATCATGTTCTAGACTGGCATTTATCACACACAACACAATAACATTTAACACCATCAATCAAATGCATATACATCATATATATTATACAACATGTGTTTTTAGAGTCCATCTACTCTGCAACATACAACATGCCCATAGCATGTTACAATAACAAAACTACAAAAATGGGGGGCACCACTCGCCCCTACATAGACACTGGGGGGCATCACCTGCCCTACATCTAATCACTCTCTAGAGGATCCTGAGCCAATGGCTCTGCTCCCGCATCTCGTAGATCATGCACAGCCTAACCGGCCATCGCCATGCATCGCATGATACCTCGCCACTCCGAGGGTAGCCCAATACATAACTCTATGTACCAATTGTCTAAATCCTGCCAACCATGCTCCGATACACCGGTCAGCAACCCTTCACATCTACGACGAATGTCCTCCACTAGAGCAGCCATATCCTTGCTCTGCGCCGTCCTTGATCCACTTGCACCTGTAGCTCCTGTCGCTACAGGTCGTCCCATATATCCGACCGGTTTTACCGGAGCTATATCTGCATTCCAAAAAGAATCACTATTAGCACCATGTATACTAGTCACAAAATCTAAAATAAACATAACATATTAGTTGCTTGTCACTTACCATCGAGCCCCCACACTCAACCAGGCGGAAGCGGCAAGTCTGGATCTCCCCAATAACTCATCCCACTATAGGGATAGTCGACTATGTATAATGGCATTTGATCCCAATGCGCGAAGAACTCTGGTCGGAACACCCGTCCGACCGCCCCTCCCCCTCCTCTACATAGTAGTCGTCCCCACCACCGCATTCAGGGCTCTCTCAGACCTCCATCAGGCAACTGTACACGAGGTTGTAAGGTCGGGATATTCTCAAAGAAGAAAGAGCACAACACCGTCCCATAGGCGCAATCATGATTCACTTGCCGCTTGCATAGTGACAGCTGTCGTTTCATCGATACCAACATCATCTGGGCCCACCCATAGTAGGTCCCCCTCAGCACACTCTCCACAATCATCATCTACCCTCCAGTGATGTGATGGAATGCCTGGCTACCCAAGATCTGCAACACTACTGCGGCCACTGCCCGGGTCTCCAATCTCTCTAGATCACCAATGGATATCCGAGTCCCTTTGACTCGGACACCTGGTCGACAATGTCGCTCAAAAAAATCCATAATGTTACGCCCCCATGATAACACTGGCTGCATATTTCCAACCATCCCTAATGGTGGGAGACCAGTCAAGAAATACAAATCCTGGACCGTCAGCTCGATCCTCTGCCCCTGCACTACAAACTCCTCATGATCTAGATCCCAATAACTGATAATCTGGGCCAATAAAGGCTCTCCAGCCCTCATCAAAGGGTTCTCCAAAAATTTCAGAACCCCATGCCTAGCCAGTGCATGATGGACACCCTGATCCGCCTGAATTTCCGTCCATAATGTACCCAAGTCTCTCTCTCTCAACTTGATCCGTATATCTGCCATATCTGCACAAAAACATGATTTTTTTCAGCCTCCAGATCAACAAAACTGCATTAACATACTCCAAAACAACATCTCAACCCATAACAGCACTGAAACCCCCACATCTAACATGTCGCACTTTTTGGGCAAAACCTGGGCTAGGTCGCACTTTTTGGGCAAAACCTGGGCTAGGTCGCACTTTTCAGGCCAAAACCTGCATCCCAGGTCACAGCTTTTGCCCCAAAAAGTGCGACCTGACCGTAATGATGAAGTAAGGGCAATTACTGAGATTTAAAGCCCTAATCTGCAATTTTAATCCATCAAAAACAAAGCTTAGGATTAGGCCTCTTACCTGCAATTGATGGATCACAATTCCAACGGTCAGTTTGTCCGCTACGATCGCCACAAGATTTAGGGCCTTCTCTCCTCTCCACATTCACCACAGCTACACAAGCAAATGAATGATTTTGGAGGGAAAACGCCCTATTAGAAGAAAACCCATGTTTTTTCTTTCGCCCGCTGCGACCAAACCGTAGCCCCGTTTGACACACTGTTTGCACCGTTGGAAAGCTCTCACCGAGCACTCAAATGGGTATCTATCATATTTTCATGTTTTGACACTTCACCAGGACACATTTTTTCCATGAAGGGTCTATTCACCTCTTCTCAAAATCGAATTTCTTCACTTACGATACTTGTACTTGGGGCACCACTTTGCCTCCTTATTCGTCTTCATTCATGTTGATTTTCGTCATGAGCTACCCTATTGTACTCATGCTTTTATGGTCCCCCATTGGACCCGTACTATGAGGCAGCACCATTGAGTCACCCTTGCTTAGAGCATTTGAATCGAGTCACCATCACATTCATGGAGTCTATCCCAAGTCCCTTTGTACCCCGCTATAATACTCCATCCTGTCCTGCTTGGTACCTCTCTCGTGTCGCACATTATGGCCTTCCGTACCCTTGTCCACTATCCCTCATGATATTGTGCCAGTCACTGCCAAGCCATTCATACCCTTTATGCTCTAACAAGGGAAGTCAACCAACCGCTCCTCCGTTTCTATCATTCCATCATCATCACCCGTGTCTACCTGTTCGTCGCTCTACTATTTTCCCTCGTGCCTCAGTTGGGGTTCCCTTATTTCCTCACCCATGGTGGACCTACTTCTGTCGACATCAGCTCATTTACTCTAGAAGCTAGGTCTAGGGGGCAGTGTACCTTGGTTCGAGCTTTTCCTAGCATGATCGTGATATATACATTTGATGGTCTAGTGACGCAGCAACAGTTATTGGTGATTCCCGGGCATGTGTGAGATGTCTCAACCCTCATGAGGGGGTGGCCCTGCAGGTAGCCCCCCACATGCCCGGATGATTTCATTGTTGCCCTTGATGCAACTCCTCTCATATGATGATATCGGCCTCAGCCGCTTGCAGCGCCTCTTCGATTGGCATGTCTTTGTCAGATTTTGTGATCCCTTCCCCGTGTGCACGGGGCATTTGGGTGTCTTTGTATCTCATGTACTACCATATTATTGTATAAGTCCTAACGATTATTCCAGGCATCGCATGTATGTGGGATTCATCCTGTTATTTATCTGGCTCATGTTTAGGCCAGCACATGCTTCATTATTGTGTTCTGTGGTTTTCCAGGTGCCTTATTCTTTGTACTTTGTCTCAGCGGGCATAGGTATGCCTCCCCCGCTGCCTTTAGCACAGGTACCACTTCATAACTTAGAGACTTTTTGCACCTGTAAGTCTCGTCTCCTCAGGGTCTAGTCCTTTAGCACATCAGACAACCTTACATTTCTCTCTCTCACTTCCCTCTTGATGTCTAGTGATTGAGTTCTTACAACGTACTTCGGTCATACGATTTTCTCCTAACACTTGTACGTTGGGGGGAAATCTGTTACACCAATTTTTGGTCATCTAACCTATTATTATTATATGAACCTAAGTACACCATGTAAGACCAATTTTACCCGAAGTAAAATTGCTTTCACCATATAAAATAACTTATTTGTTTATATTTCCTGGTCATATTTAACCTAAAACAAGGAACCTAATTCAATAAATCCTTATTTATTTAATTATTTCCTAATAATAAGTTATTTAAATCATTATTTGAATAATATTCTTAGTTAAATTTGACTAAATCATCCATAAATAATTAAATAAACCATTATTTATTTAATTATATTCCCATCATTTCCTAAAATGATAAATAAACCATTTATTTATTTATTATTTATAAATAAAGGAATTGACCCAAGTCAAAAATCCTTTTTCCTCCAACAAATATAATAAAATATTCCTAAAGGGTGCTTCTTGAATTCGATTAATAATATTTTATTCATGCACCGAGTTCTAGACCACCCCAATATTTTATTATAAATAGGAGGGTTTTCCCCATTCATTAGTCACCTTCATTGCATTAGATCACTCTGGATCTACTCTTGGTCACCATTTTTCCATTTTTGCTTTAGGAGCTCCCACTAAGTTCTATGTTTGTTTTTCTACACCAATAAGAGAGAGGAATGCTAGATCTAAAACACTGAGGAATTTCAAGAACCCATCCCAGTGAGGAGAACCGGAAAACACCTTTCTTTTTTTCCTCTCAGGCGCCCCATTCTTTAATATAATATAAAATTCTTTTAAATACATTGTTCTTGTCTTATCTGTTGGATTCATGGAGCTATGTTATATTTTATCTGCTTAATATCTTTTGTGCTTAGATCTGAATTTGTGCAGCAAACTTAAAGATATTTTGCAGCCATAATCGATGTTAGGGCTATTTGTTATGCATAGATAAAGTGATGTTTTATGACGAAAGATTCATACAAACAACTTCTGCCAGATCATCAATCATTTGACAACCAACACAGTCCACAATTATTTCTTTTCAGCAACTGTTTTATGTTAGAGCGGCGGCAACATATCCATTCGACTCTATTTCCATGTTCTAGTTAGAGTCTAATTTGGAAAATAAAACACTATATATTATGATAACATTTATGTAATCTGTTGTAAAATAATTTTTTTATAAATACTTCATTGTACGAAGTATTCTGGGTTGGATAATTTGAGCTTTGAGAACTCTGTCTATTATTGTGGAGCTTTTGTACACTTTTTAATGAAATCAAAGAAGTTGCAATAGATATTGTGAGATTCACATGGTATTTATTTTGAGCATTGTGCTTTCCTCTCTATTATTTCACTTCCATTTCAGCTTCTGTATGAAAATCTTACTAGTTTATAAACATAAATAAATAATATTCTATGTTTATTAATATTTTCACAAATGTGTATTTCTTCTAAAGAATGAATTCATTTTATATGGTCATTCAGACTCCTACCTTTTTTATCATCACATACACAACGAAAACTTAATTGTGCTCAATAAGTCTATAGACCTTGCCTTATTTTATTCTCCTCAATTCAATCTTTGAAATCAGCTTTAGTTGCACTGATCATTATTTTTATCCAACAAAAAAATTATAAAACAAATTTAAAACATATTATCTTATATCTATCCTATAATCTGGTACTCAGCCTTAAATTGAATATTTTAAAAAGTGACAAAGAGAGTGCCCTCTATGGTTAGGTAAGCCTAGCTATCTAGCTAAAAGTTGGTTAGTGATTACCTTTCTTCAATCCTATTTTCAGCCTAGGAATTTGGGGAGAGTACATTTATGGCGTCGTTTTCGAGGAAACAATTGCTAAATATTCCATGGAAAGGTTTTTTTGAACAGGCTGAAGTCAAAACATAAGACAAAATATATAATTCTTATCTTAAGCTGGCTCCAAAAAGATATACCAGGTCAAACCCTGACCCTAATCCATCACCACTTATATATAATCCTAAAAGTATTTTGAGAAAATAGAAAACTAAGTCTCGACAACCGGGAAGAGTTTTTCCTCCACTGATTAAATCGAATTACCTTCCTATGAGGTTTGTTTTAGAAGATTTGGATTTTTCTCCAGAATCTGAAAAATATTTAACTAGAACCAAGTTTGAAACTTTTCTCTCAGAATCTACTTTCAATCCTTTTGATTTTGAGTCGTTTACACCATTTTCTAAAAACTTTGAGTCTGAAACTGATACTGAAGTTTGGTCCAATTTCCATAAACTTAAAGACTTAGTAGATAAATTTCAAGAAACCTCTGAAAAATCCTATTTTCAATATCAGAAAAAAAAATTTGGTACATCTTTTATCTCATATTCTCATACAAATACACTATATGTTCATCCTTTCATTCCTTCTTTACCTTTACAAAATTTTATTCAATCCACATCACAATTCATGCCTCCACGGCCTCCTCCATTAACCATGGCTAGATTTTCCCACTGATTCTACCAGGACAACTTACTCCCCTACCTAAAAACTATGGTCATAGGTAACCTCTCTTTGATGGAACATCAGAAATTACAGCTTATCAGCATGTGGCTAAATTAATTGATTTTATAGACCTTGAATAAATAGACAATGATGATGCTAAGATGTGTATTATTTCTCAATGCTTTTCTGGATAAGTAAAGAAATCATTTCGTTCTCTTGGAGCTGGTACAATTGGTACCTCACAACATCTAATTGATTTATTCATGGAAAAATGAGAAGAGAAGCAAATCCACTACAAATTCTAGCTGAATATAATGCACTGAAAAGGAATAAAAATGAATCTGTCCAAAAATTCACAGCTATATTTAACAAGATATATTATTCAAATCCTGATAATATCAAGCCTCCCCTAGGCCTTGCTTTACTCCATTATGCTGATGGTTTTGATCCCAACATGGCTTATCTACTAAGGGAGAGAATCCCATCAAATTTGGAAGAAATGCAAAGAAATGCAGTGAGTGTAGAGGCTAATCTGATTATTGAAAAGTCTAAGGTCAAAACAAAGAAAATAGTCACAGTAAAAGAAGAAGCATCCACTTCATCAGAAGGAAAAATTGATACTTTGATCAAATCTATGGATAAAATGATGGATAAGATGTCCAGTGTTGATCGACAAGTTGAACCTACTACAAGAAATCCCAATTTCAGCGGTCAAAATCAACAACCCCAATATAGGATTAAACAAAGGGGAAAAAAGGGGTCAAGATCCACAAAGTCAACAACAAGTTTGGAAACCATTCCAGTAGAATTATACTGAAGGCCCTGATGAAGATGATGAAGAAGAAATTTATGGGGAAAATCAACAACCTTTCTTCCTCACTGAAGAAGATCAATATTCTACAGAAATTTGTGCATCATAATACCAAAAATATGTCATGACAAATGAAGACTTATTGTGCACTGAATATTATCAGAGAGGCTATCAAAATTCCCTCACCCAAGTTCAAAGGTAGTATGGTTTGAGGAGTATAAATGTTCCTCTAATTTCTAATCAAAAGACACAGAACTCCCAAATCAATACTCAACAAAAATAAGTTGTTGCTCCAAAAAAAACAAAGAAAAGGAACCTGCTACTTCTACCTCTCCCAAAGCTAATGAATCATCCACCAACAATCAAAGAAAAGATCAAGAATTTCAATAAGGAGGATAGAAGAAAGATTCTTCCTCCAAAGAACCACCTGAAAAGAAAGACACATCACTGAAAGAGGTAGATAAGAATCTTGCTCATTTTCCCTTGAAAATGAAATCGCTAAATTGAAGGTCTATATTCCTTTGACTGAGATAATGAAGAATGATCAGTACAAGTTTCAAGTTGCTAAGTTTCTTAGATTTGATCAAACATCGGATATGGTTAAATTGAGTGACTATCATCCCGAGCTTCTTTTTGGTCCTGCTTTTGATGGAAAATTAGAAGATAGTGAAGTTCCTCCCTTTTACTTAAGCCTTAAGATCCATGATTTTATTCTTCATAATGCGATGCTTGACTCTGGGGCATCCTACAACCTCATGCATAATGCCATTATGGAAAAATTAGGACTGGACATCACAAGACCTTACCATGATCTCTATTCATTTGATTCAGGGATGGTGAAATGTCTTGGTCTTATCAAGGATTTAGTGCTCTCATTAGAACACATTCCAGCCAAGAATGTCCTCATGGATGTTGTTGTGGCTGACATCTTACCTAGGTATGGAATGCTACTTTCTAGATAATGGGGAGAAAAGCTTAGAGGAACATTGCAGCTTGACTTTTCATATGCAACAATTCCTATATTTGGACAATTCAAGAAACTTTACAGAGAAATCAAGATGAAGTATATGACCAGTAACAGAGAAAAGCCTAAAAATCATCCCATTCATGATGTACATACAGATTTAGAATATTTTATTTTATTTAATGAAGAATGCTCAACATCTTCAGAGTTTTTGATTGAAGAAAAAATAGAAAATCTAGAAAATTCAAATTCTATTTTAGAATTGGCAAAAACTGAATTTTGTAAAATAGTGCCAAATAGTTTATAATTGAAGACATCTCCTCAAGAATAAATAAGAAAACAACAGAAAAAACATAATTTTTGGATACAATAGAATCTCAAACAAAAAACAAAAAACAGCCATCTGATTTGCACCTTCTAGATGAAGAAAATAGTCTCTGGACTATGGATTTTGATGGATCCATGAGCTAAGAAGGTGTTGGCATTGGAATATGGGTTCACAACCCAATAATTCAATCACTGAACATACATCCAAATGTTATAATGTCTTCCTACAAACTATCATTTGACTGCACAAATAATGAAGCTGAATATGAAGCCTTGATTGTTGGCATAAAAAAATTTTAAAGCTCGGTGAAAAGAAAATTTATGTATATGGAAACTCTGAGTTAGTTATCAAACAATTCAAAGGAGAGTATTAGGCCAAACATCCTAGAATGAGAGCTTACCGAAATTCAGTCCTAGATATTATCAAAACATTTCCTGATATATTTTTTCATTAATTCCTAGAGACAACAATGTTATTGTTGATTCTCTTGCCACTTCTGCTAGTATGTTCAAAATCCCATTGTATCCAAAAAAAAAAAAAAAATTGTCAAAAATTGCCCTGCTATCCCTAAAAATGTTCAATATTGGCAAGTGTTTCAAAGTGATGAGAAATCAATAACTAGCAGACAGAAGAAGAATTCATCAATGCCCAAATAGATAACTGGGAAATTCATGCTACAAAGATGCAAGTACTACAGCTTAAGGACAATTATATTCCAAGATTTTTGGTACCTTTAGAAGAAATTTTTGACCAATATGATGTTGCAAGAAATCCTACTATGTCACCAATAGAAGTGGGAGTGGAAGATCTAAATCTTGGCACATCAAAAAATCCAAAGATGGTGCAGATTTCAAAATCCTTGAGTCCAGAAATGAAAACTAAGTATGCAGTACTTATGCCTCAATTTTCAGATGTATTTGCTTGGGAATATTCAAATTTGAAAATCCTTGAGTCCAGAAATGAAAACTAAGTATGCAGTACTTATGCCTCAATTTTCAGATGTATTTTCTTGGGAATATTCAAATTTGAAGGTCTTTGATAAAAACATTATTAAACACACTATTCCTTTGAAGCCAGATTAAAAACCATTTCACCAGAAGCTTAGAAGAATGAATCCCAAATTTTTGCCTTCTATTCAGAAGGAAGTAAATAGATTATTCACCGCTAGAATAATTTTTCCTATTCGTTTCTCAAACTGGATGTCTAATCTAGCGCCCGTGAGAAAGAAAACATGAGAAATTTGATTGTGCATTGATTTTCGAAATCTGAACAAAGTATCATTAAAAGATAATTATCCACTACCAAAAATGGACCACATTCTGCAAAGGGTAGTTGGATCATCTAGAATTTATTTTTTAGATGGATACTCAGGATATAATCATATTCATGTTCACCCAAATGATCAAGAAAAGACAGCTTTCACCATACCTTGGGGTACTTTCATGTACGCCAAAATTACTTTTGGTTTGAAGAATGCAGGGGAAACTTCTCAAAGAGAAATGTATATTTATTTTTCTAATGAAAAAGATCTTTTTTTGGTCATTTACCTTGATGATATTATTGTTTTCTCAAAGATATATGAGCACCATTTGCAGCACTTAAAGACAGTTTTTCAAAGATGAAAAAAGTTTGGTATTTCATTAAATCCAAAGAAGAGTCTTTTTTCTATGGAAGAGGGTAAATTGCTAGGACATATTATATCTAAAGATGGCATAAGAGTAGATCCTTCAAGGATTGAAGAAATTCATAACTTAGATTATCCTAGGAGAAAAAAGTAGATTCAATCTTTCAATGATAAAATTAATTTTCTGAGAAGATTTGTTCCCAATCTTATTGAACATTTGAGGCAGATTATTGACATGTTGAAGAAATATACTCAAGAAAAATGGTCTAAGGAAGTGAATAAATCATTTAATCAAGTCAATTTAGCTATATCTCATGATTCCAATCTCATTAGCCCAGACTATACACTTGATCTTATAATTTTTTCATTTGCTTCAGAGCATACACTTGTTTTTGTTTTAATGCAAAAGAGAAATCAAAATACAGGACAACTCATTTCTTTCTTTAGCAAAACAATAAGAGATGTTGCCTTAAAGTACAATATCATTGAGAAACAAGATTTAGCATTAGTCAAAGCATTGAAGGATTTTAGAGTGTACATTTTACATTCCCATGTCATTGCTTATGTGCCAAATGTTGATGTTAAATAAGTGTTCACACAGAATGATACAAAAGGTCGTAGAGGTAAATGGATTGTTGTCTTGCTAGAGTATGATTTGCAGATTAAGCCCACAAAATTAATCAAAGGACGAGGCCTAGAAAAGATGATGGCATATTCTAATCTTCATGCCTTAGACATAAAATTCATTTTTGCATTGTCCAATGAAAAAAATACTAAAACATTACCTGAGATAGCTAAAATATTTTCTTTATCTCCCTGGTATGCTGATATTGTATATATTCTGCAACATCTGAATCCTCCTCCTAGCATGCCAAGTAGTAAAGCAAGATCATTAAAGTTAAAAGCACTGAAATACTTCATTCTGAATGGTTTCCTATACTGGAAATATTCTCATGGAATATTGCTGAACTATTTAGTTGAAGCTGAAGTTGAGAAAGTCATGAAAAATTTCCATAAGGGTGACTGTGGAGGTCATATTTATTGGAAAACCACAGAAAATAAAATTTTGAGAGCAGTTTTTTATTGGCCCACCTTATTTTCGGATGTCTACAAAATAATCAATAGCTGCCACGAGTGTCAAATATTTCAAGGAAAAAGGAAACTTGTACCTTTTCCTCTTAAACTAATTGAAGTTCAAGCACCGTTTCAGCAATGGGGACTTGAATTTATTTGTGAAATTAATCCTCCATCTTCAGCTCAACAAAAATGGATTCTCAATGCTACAGATTATTTTACCAAATGGATTGAAGCTATCCCCACTAGGCAAGCAACTAATTATGTTATCATTCAGTTTCTTAAAAATAATATTCTGTCTTGATTTGGCTGTCCATACAAGATTATCACTAATAATGCAGTTGTTTTCAAATCTAAGAAGATGATTGATTTTTGTGATAAATATCACATTAGACTTGGTCATTCTAATGCATATTATCCTCAGGGAAATGGACTTGTAGAATCATCTAATAAGTCTTTGGTGAATATTATCAAGAATATATTATAGGAAAACAAAAGGAATTGGCACAAGAAGCTTAAAATTTCTCTGTGGGCTGATATAGTGAGCACAAAAATATCAATTAGCATGTCTCCATTTCAGCGTGTTTATGGAATTGAAATTGTTTTCCCTTCTTCCTTGGATGTTCCTGTAATGAATATTTTGTAGGAGGTTGACAGTGAGCCTAATGACATTCAAAGAAGGACAAGTCAGATGATATATTTGCAACAATCAAGAGATGGAGTTTTCAACAATACTTTAAATCTGCATGGCAAAATCAAAAAGATTTTTGACAGAAAAACAAAGGCTAATGACTTCAAGATTGGAGATATTGTTCTAATATGGGATGCCATAAATGAAGATAAGGGAAAGCAGGGGAAATTTGACAATCTGTGGAAAGGACCTTACAAGATCATAGCATTCAGAGGAAACATGGCCTTTTTGCTAGAAGATATTGAAGGGCATGAAGTGTTGGGAGGACCTTTTAATGGTAAGTTTCTAAAGCATTATATTTCTTGAAATATTAAGGAAGAAATTCGCTGTCATTGTATATACCAGTTTACATTTGATATCCAAGCAAACACAGGAATTTCTGTAGAATTTTGAAGCCCGAGGAGAAGGCCATAAGACTCCCCCAACAACTCTTGTTTTGTTTTAAAGTTCAAAGTTTTTAGTCAGTTATTCAGTATTTTCTAATTCAGTTTTTTCAGTCTATTTAAATTTTTTCATAATCCAGCTGACCCCATAGCCCAATGGTAAGGCTACCTGATCTATGGTATTCTTGATACCTTCTGAAGGAGCTGCCATCCCCATTTGGAGCCAATGTTAGAGTCAGTTTATCAGTGATAAAAAATAGCTCTTTTGAGAGTTTTTCATCAGGTAATTAGTCAAACTTTTTTGCTTTTTCAGTTAGCTTTCAGCAATAATTTTTGTCACTAAAGAATTATTATCCTGGTATGCTACTCCTTCACATCATTTCATAGCAATTTAGAGGTCTAAAGTTGGGTTTTTCATCTCATATAGGTCAATTATAGGTTCTTAATTGCCTATGTAAAATATTTACATTTCCATTATCAAATAAAGCAGTTTGTCCTCTGTTCTATTCACAAAATCTAGTTAAAGGAGCAAGCTTGTTTTTTTAGTTCGAATAAAACTCTACGTGTCACATAAATCTCATAATATGTTGTTGTATTCACAAAGAAATGAAAATCATTGCCGAGAAATTTATTTTATACCACATTCTTTATAATTTTTTATTCTTCAAAAATCTAAAATATCATTCGCATAACCATAGGACTCATCCTACTCGTCATCTTCCATTACCCATATGACACGTTACATACCACTAGCCTGTAAATTATCCAAATCATATCACACTTATTATCCTTCCTACCCCACCATTCATTGACCACCGTTGTATATTAACTACCGCCCATCTCACCATTCATCCACTGCACCATGATCTAATCCAACAACCCACATATGATTTCGGTCCCCCCTCATCATCTAAAACTTAACGGGGGGGTGTCCGAAATGGGTGGTTTTATAATCCGACCCCACTGCTACGTGGAAAATCTGCGTGATTCGACACCCCCCTCTCATAAAGCCACTTATCGCTGATGGACCCCTCTGAAATTTTGCATATTCGTCGGATGAAAACCACCTGCTCTGCCCACTATTCGTGTCATGCCAAATGGATTGTTCCACTGTCCAATCAAATGAATTCCCACACTCATATAACCGTTAGTGAATTAAATTCAATGCTAACAGTTAAAGCTAACATACCTGTGCCTCTTTTGACAGAAATTAAGCCAGAATGTTTATAAACTCATCCTAAATAACATGTTTAAACCTTCATTTTGTTATTCACTCTGCTTTTTACAGGATAATTACAAATTCACAAAGATCGCCAGATTTCTAGAACAACAATCTGATGATTGTTTAAAGAATTATTTGTAGATGTAAACATTTCTTCCAATTTACAGAGCCTTATCTCAGTCTCAGCCTCCTTTTTTCCATCATAAAATATTCCTCTGCCATTCAAACAGATTCAGTCATCCCTCCAAAGAACAAAGGACTGGAAGAACCAGACAGTCTGCTAATTCATCCTCAAATTGACTTCCATCATATACCATTAGCAAACAGAGATCATAATATTCATGAAAACCTCTATGAGCTTGAACTATTTGAAAAGTATTGCTGGTTAGAAGATAAATTTATTGATAAATATGATGTTATTGAGTTGTGGGATTCAAAGTTTCCTCATTATATCTTTCCTCACACCCAAAGTGCCCCGGAATTTGTCAGAAAATGCCAAGCTTGGTATGTACCCAACCAAAGATCTATTATCTCTCCTACAGAAGATATTTTAGTAACCATAACTACCCAAACCATAGAAAAAATGATGCAAGCCCCAATCACAGAGAATGCCACTCCATTTTCTCAAGAAGCATTGATTGAAATATATCAGAAATTGGATTTTCCAAAAAGGGCTAAAACCCTTGAGATTATTATGACTGAAAATGCCCCATTACCCAACAAGAATCCTCCATTTCCATCATCCATTTTCCCTGAAAGAGCCAAGAAAATCATCAAATTTATCTCTTACCTTCTTGGTTATTACTCACACCAATGGATAGATTAAGCCATCATAGGATTCATGATGCTGGGTAAAACCCACAATCCCCACTTTACTTTGTATATAAATGCATTCAAGTTCATGTCCCAAATAAACTCAACCAATCTGGGCAAACTCACACTATTCTAACTTCTGAGCTGGAAATTTAAATGGGTAGGTGCGGAAGCTCTTTTAATAAATTGTTTCTCTATGATTTATAACCCATACAACCAATTTCATGAGCAGGGCTTTGCTTTTCGGGCAATGATAAAATCATATGATAAGGCAAATCAAATGTTCTTTACCTTTAATGTGTGATTGTGAAACCATATATATAGCGGGACCCACTTATCCAAGGTCTCTTCCTTTCGTTTATTTCAGCGGAATACTATAACCTCTTTTCTTATACTCTAACCACTACGATATATAACCTCCACCATGCCTTAGGTCCTTACCTCGGGTTTAATTGTCGCCCTCACACTTCCTTTATGCACTCAACACTTCAACGTTTCCTTTAACCCCACGCTATGGTTATCATTTAATACTCATACACTTAGCTATAAAGCAACGATCCCATATGAGGCCTCCACACATTAATTAAAATGCTACCACCTATGAATATTCATTCATATATAAACCCGACTTGAAATAAAATCTAATGCCAACAATAGAACAGCACTTGCGCACACGCCACTAACATACCTTTTCATCGAATAGTTGATGAGCCATCACCTTCTTCCTGGACTATCCAACAAACATCGCGCTATGAAAGCGCTTGGGGTTTAATTCTTAAACTCCCGCGATGGAGATGAGGCCTAGCATTAACCTCCCGGTCATATCCAACGGCTGGGACGCCGTCGCCTCAACACCAACGATCCAATGAACATGAACGAATATCGCGCAACGTAGATGCGCGAGTGTTAATTCTCAAATTTTACGCGATGTGAGTGGTTTTTGGAAACCACTTAAGGACACGTGTCATTCGGCAAGTGATATCGCGTTATTTTTATAAAAACAACTCACCACCTTCAACCTCGCACGATACTGCCAGTTCCGGCCTTCAAAACCGCCCTTCCATTCTCTTCACGGTTCTGATTGGGTTAAGAGTTCAAGGTTCCGCTTCCTTCAAACTGAATCTTACACACGTAATTCAGTTCAATCTTCGCCTTATTTGATGATGCAAGCCTCTTCAGGGTTCATACTCCAGAGTTCTACGCCATTACCCTTTGATATGGAATCTCGCCCATTTCCCACCGAATCCATTCCTCAGTGAGAAATCAATACTTAACACAGGCTCATAACCAGACCCTCAATAATTTATATAGCCACCCATGTATCGAATCCTCCCAGTTCGGTGAGACTTAATTCACTGTCTTCCAATTTCGATTTCAGCTATTAACTACTGATATGGTCATGGGAGGAATTTTGTGCCATGGATATTCACAATTTCGAAGGGGAGAACCCTTCTCCGCCCCTGTAACTTAACAAATATAATTGATCTGAGTACCTCCTCACTAGAGGGTGGCTTCAATTCCTTCAGGATTTATGTGCAGGAATTAAACACATTTACATAACAAAGGTTTCTATGGTTCCGCATAAGTAAAAGAACTTTATACACTGAGACTGATTCTTTCAATTACAATCCATAACTTCAAATGTGAGCCATTATCACAGGACTTATCCAAAACTGAACTCCATCTAAAGCCCTAGCATAGAGTCTTCTTTCATGCATAATACACAGAGGCTCAAAATATTCTTCACACAGGATAAATAAACAATACACATACATTCATGAACAATTTCCTTCATTCATATATATACTGTGAAACCACTTATAGAATTTCTGTCCTCGGCCAGATCTTCAATTTAAACAGCCCTTCTCTTCTACATTACTCTGTCTCTAATTATTATACAGGTCTCTTCAGGTCTATGCAGCTCTATGCCTTTTAGGCTTACAATCATACAAAAATGGATAGTCAATCGATTCAGTTCCTACTATGACTCGACAAAACTCTTGGATTTCCTCAAATCCTATTTTTAGCCTAAATCCCTAACTGCACTGAACTGAATCTTCATATTCCCAGCTAATCATTCGAGGACAGTTACAATTCTCTCCACAACTGACTAAAATTAATTAAAACCTATTGATTTCATTACAAAATAATATAATTCTCTTGGACTAAACCCCTAAGTCTAACAAAACATACAAAGTATTTCTTTGAGCCTAATGCTCCTGCATCAGACTCCCCAGATTAAAATGATTCATGATCTCCTGATCATGTGTTTCATCCTTGTCTTCCTAGATCCCACACTTTTTTCTGTAACTGGTCATCTGCTGCAACATTCCTCTTCTACACTTCTCCAGGCTTCCATATCTTATTATGTCTCTTTCCACTTGCTAAGCTTTCATAGTCTGTGACTATCTTACTCTTGCTACTACTTCTCTGCTTTCTTGCTGCTATCTTCCTCTGAGACACCTTCACCATAAAATTCCTCATAAATTCAATTTCTCTATCTAATATGTCTTCTAACTGCTGGGTACTGTTCCTCCTTGATTCCTGAACTTCTACTTCTGCTTCTGCTTGTTGAGTTCATGATTTTTGAACTTTCATTATCTCTTGTTGAGCCCTTGCTTGCTCAGTCCTTACTGCTGCTCTTATTCCAGCTCTTTCCCTTAATTGTTGAGCCCTAGCTACCACCCAATCATCCATACCCTCTTGTTCTCTGCAACAGTAAAACTCTTCCTGATTGTCACTCATGACAATTTCTTCATTTCTTGACTTCAGCAATTCTTCATACTGGTATTTAAATTGCTAGCCACTATCATCATCTCTTTTCTTCTCCTGGACTAAACATATCTTAGTCCTTCCATCAGTACCTGCAGTCATAAAATAAACATCAAAGTTATAAAATCTTTGTGTCTCTTCCTCCTCTAGCAACACCTCAAATTGTTGCCCTACCATTTCCTTCAGCAATACTCCAAGCTGTTGTTCTGCCATTTCATTCTCTTCAAATGTTTTCAGCAAACATTTTAGCCATCTGCTTTCAAGCATCCCATCAATATGTTGTAAACTTGGTTCAGCAATTTCTTCTTCCTTCTTGACATTCTTCATCAATTGTCTTCCTTCTTCCTCTTCATTGATTTTGTCAATCAAATCAATTTCTTCAAGTACTACACTTTCATCTTCTATCAGAGTAAAACTCTGATTCTCTACTACTGTAGCAGCCCCAAAAGGCTACCATACAATCTTCTCTTGGCTATTCAGACAAGACAACTCTTCCTTGTCATCTGCAGAAATAACAAGTTCCTTTACAGGAGGCATGATAGCCTCACCTTCCTTCAGCAACTAATCTTCATTCAAGACAACTCCAAGTGATGGATTGTCTTCTGCAGTCTCTATCAACACAACTAAATTATCAGTTTCAAAACCACAAGACCCAATGGTCTCAATTGATGATTCAATCACCAATTCCTCTTTCTGCAGTTCTAAGTCTTTTCTAAGACTCAGAAAATCTTCCCTGTCTTCATTCCTTTGCATCTTCACATTTTGCAATCCCCAATTCTGAAATTGAGGTTCTCTCTCTTACATTGAATCCTGCTTATTTAGCATAATCTCCTGCAACTTAGATTCTTCATTCCATGGATCAAACATTTCCACAGAATTCTCCTCCTCCTTAAGTTGACTGCTCAAGGGTGTCAATTTATCTCCATCATCAATAGAATCTGCATCCACAAAACAGTTGTTAAAAAAAAAGTCACAAGGCCTCAGTTCCTTTCTCTCCTCTGCCAGCATTTCAGCATGCTGTCCTGTAATTCATTCTTTCTCTATCAGCACATCAATATGTTGATTTCAATCCTTGAGACTGTCAGTTAGTCTCTCCTCTGCATCATCCTCTTCAAGGATGTCTCTCTGTTCTAGTTCATAAAAATTAACTTCCTCATCTTCATTCACTTCTGCCCTTACAATATGAACACCTTCTCTCTGTGTTTATTTCCTCTGCTCATGCCACAATCCTGGCATCTCATCCGAGGAAACATTTTCACAATCTTCACAAGTCAATTTTCCTGCTGTCAATATCTCTTCAGCCTTCATCAGAATAGAATTATGATCTTCCATCTCTACAATAACTTCAATTATCTGTCCATCACCTTTCATTTGGCCATTAAATAAAATAAATTTGTCATTATCAGCATTAACAAAAAATTTATCATCATCAAACACAACTTCATTGAAACAATCTCTTTCATAAAACAAGGAATTTATGAATTCCTCTTGCTGCAATAATTCAATCTGATATTCATCTGAAAGATACTCATCATACTTTATTTGGTAACATTCAGCTTCATTGAATACAGTTTCATCATATGAACTGTCTTCTTCAATACCTACATTCACACACAACTTGTCAGTTGTAAAAACATAAGACCTCACGGTCTCATTTGATGATTTGATCATCAAATCTCCCTCTTGTTCCAAGTCTTCTATACACTTCCGAGATTATTCAATAGTCTCTTCTTCAAGCTGTCCAACTTCCAGCTTCTGGCCATCACCATAAGCTAAATCTTCTCTGCTTCCAATATGTTGGAAAGTAGAATCTTTCTCCAACTGTGCATGGACATTTCCAAAACATCTGCCTGTTTCATTTTCCTCCTTAGTGACAACATCAATAGTTTGTTCTCTCCCACATGTTCTTCCTACAAACATGCAAAATTTGTCAGATGTAACGCCTTTTGACCTCTTGGTCTCACTTGAAGCTTCTTTCTTCAAGTCCTTCTCCAGATACTCAATCATCTTGAGTAATCTCTCCTTCAGTTGAGCATTTGTCATTTTCTCTTTCTTCATTTGTAGCTTCTGCCACTTTACCTTCTTCTTCATGAGCCAACCAACTCTCTGGCTTTCCTCCATCATCTCTTCCAGTTTATTAAATTGTTTCATGATATCAGCTATCTCTTTCCAATACTCTTCAAAAGTGAGTTTCTTCCTCATGCCATTTTCTTTGGCATCTTCCCTCACTCTTCTGTTGTGGCCTCTCTCAGAACCTCTGCAATCTCTGCTATGGCTATCAGTAGCCATTTTCTCCTCCATGAGTTCTTCACTCAAAAGCTGCACTAATCCTCTGCAACAAAAAGCTCTATTGCTGCAACTTACCTCACCAATCCCTTCCTCCGGATCTAGCTTTTGGAAAGTACTGTTCCCCTTCTACTAGAACTTTCTGAGCACTCTCTTCTGCTCTCTCTAGGCTTCACTCTGCAACTTATCAAGAACACATCTGTTCTTATTTCATCCAACCTCTGTTCGGAATCCTCGAAGTTTTTCCACACTTCTTCTTCACTCATAATCCCTTGCTGGACTCTTTCATCACTGCTCTCAAAGTTGTGATCTGCCTTTTGCTGAGATTTCTTACTCACTTGTTTGCACTCTGCATTCTGCAAAAAAATCCTTCAAACTAGAGTTAAATAAGGCTCATAAACTCACCTCCCAATATCCTTGAATGATCTTGCTTCTTCTTTCACCTGCACTGCAATATTCAAAATATTTTGTCTTCACTTCATATTCTGCAAATCTGAATTTTCAGCCTTCACTGTATGCTTATTCAAACCTGCAATTTCTGTCAAACAGATTTGAAAACCAACTTCCTTTTCTGTTTAGTACATATGCATTTCAAAATAAACTTTCAAAGAGCTATTTCAATTCAAGATCTGATACCACATGATGTCGGGTAAAACCCACAGTCCCCACTTTACTGTGTATATAAATGCATTCAAGTTCATGTCCCAAATAAACTCAAATAATCTGGGAAAACTCACATTGTTCTAACTTCTAAGCTGGAAATTTAAATGGGTAGGTGCGGAAGCTCTTTTAATAAATCGTTTCTCTATGATTTATAACCCATACAACCAATTTCATGAGCGGGGCTTTGCTTTTTGGGCAATGATAAAATCATATGATAAGGAAACTCAAATGTTCTTTACCTTTAATGTATGGTTGTGAAACCATATATATAGCGAGACCCACTTATCCAAGGTCTCTTCCTTTCGTTTATTTCAGCGGAATACTATAACCTCTTTTCTTATACTCTGACCAGTATGATATATAACCTCGACCATGCCTTAGGTCCTTACCTCGGGTTTAATTGTCGCCCTCACACTTCCTTTATGCACTCAACACTTCAACATTTCCTTTAACCCCATGCTATGGTTATCATTCAATACTCATACACTTAGATATAAAGCAACGATGCCATATGAGGCCTCCATGCATTAATTAAAATGCTACCACCTATGAATATTCATTCATATATAAAACCGACTTGAATTAAAATCTAATGCCAACAATAGAATGGCACTTGGGCCCATGCCACTAACATACCTTTTCATCGAACAGTTGATGAGCCATCGCCTTTTTCCTGGACTATCCAACGGACATCGCACTATGAAAGCACTCGGGGTTTAATTCTAAAACTCCCGCGATGGAGATGGGGTCTAGCATTAACCTCTCTCTCACATCCAATGGCTGGGACGTCATTGCCTCAACACCAACAATCCAACAAACATGAACGAATATCGCGCAGCATAGACGGACGAGCATTAATTATCAAATTTTACGCGATGTGAGTGGATTTTGGAAACCACTTAAGGACACGTGTCATTCGGCAAGTGATATCGCGTTATTTTTATAAAAACAACTCACCACCTTCGACCTCGTGCAATACTGCCGGTTCCAGCCTTCAAAACCGCGCTTCCGTTCTCTTCAAGATTCCAATTGGGTTAAGAGTTCAAGGTTCCACTTCCTTCAAACTGAATCTTACACACAGAATTCAGTTCAATCTTCACCTTATTTGACGATGCAAGCCTCTTCAGGGTCCATACTCCACAGTTATATGCCATTACCCTTTGATATGGAATCTCGCCCATTTCCCACCGAATCCATTCCTCAGTGAGAAATCAATAATTAACACAGGCTCATAACCAAACCCTCAATCATTTATATAGCCACCCATGTATCAAATCCTCCCGGTTCGGTGAGACTTAATTCACTGTCTTCCAATTTCGATTTCAGCTATTAACTACTGAGATGGTCATGGGACAAATTTTGTGCCATGGATATTCACAATTTCAAAGGGGAGAACCCTTCTCTGCCCCTGTAACTTAACAAATATAATTGATCTAAGTACCTCCTCACTAGAGGGTGGCTTCGATTCCTTCAGGCTTTATGTGCAGGAATTAAACAGATTTACATAACAGAGGTTTCTATGGTTCCTCATAACTAAAAGAACTTTTTACACTGAGACTGATGCTTTCGATTACAATCCAGAACTTCAAATGTGAGCCATTATCACAAGACTTATCCAAAAATGAACTCCATCTAAAGCCCTAACACAGAGTCTTCTTTCATACATAATACATAGAGGCTCAAAATATTCTTCACACGGGATAAATAAAAAATACACATACATTCATGAACAATTTCCTTCATTCATATATATACTATGAAACCACTTACAGAATTTCTATCCTCGGCCAAATCTTCAATTCAAACGACCCTTCTCTTCTACCTTACTCTGTCTCTAGTTCTTCTATAGGTCTCTTCAGGTCTATGCAGCTCTATTCCTTTTAGGCTTACAATCATACAAAAATGGATAGTCAATCGATTCAGTTCCTACTATGACTCGACAAAACTCTTGGATTTCCTCAAATCCTATTTTTATCCTAAATCCCTAACTACACTGAATTGACTCTTCATATGCCCAGCTAATCATTCGAGGGCAGTTACAATTCTCTCCACAACTGACTAAAATTAATTAAAACCCACTAATTTCATTACAAAAGAATCTAATTCTCTTGAACTAAACCCCTAAGTCTAACAAAACATACAAAGTATTTCTTTGAGCCTAATGCTCCTGCATCAATTCATGTCCATTTTCTAAAAGATTCCAAAACCTCCATCATATTCAATTTCATTCAATTCATTGCATATTCCATTAATGAGAAGTTTGTTAAATTCCCAACTAAAGAGCTATCAAAATATGCCTCTTTATTAGTTTATCTGTTTTTATACTCTCAGGGAGACAAATTTAGGTTTTCATTACATAAATTAGATGATGAGGGAAATCAACAATTAGTTATTTTTTGGACTACATTAGTGATGAAGGAACAAAAGGAATATTCATATAAGTAGTTTATAGAATTGTTTCTACACCTAGCACTCAGTCTACTAACCAGCATTATAGAGCCCAGGATCAGTGAAGAAATCAGAAAAGTGTTGCAACTATCAGATCAAGCCAGAACAAGAAATTGGTATCTCTATCAGAATTACACAGAACTGAGAATCTATGGCTATGATCTCCCCCCTTACAAATTGCCAAAATTCATCCCAATGAGGATTTTTGCATTAGAATACATCAAAAAAATGCTTAATGTTGATGAAACACATTTTGTGTCGGCTAAAAATAAGTCCCAATTCAAAATCAAAACACAGATAGGACCTTTCATCTGTAATATAAGGATAGCAGGGGAAGAAGAAGACAAATTGCTGAAAGAGATGCAATCTAGCCTCAGTTTCACATGGTCATATGGTCCAGTTGGTGTTATTTCTAAACTAAGGGAAGAGAACAAATCTACACCTTATATTCATACACAGAGACCAGAAATTGAGAGATATATGAATCACCTGGAATGGACTGAGGGAGATTTACAGGAAGCTGAAGAACAAACAGTGTCTACATCAGCATTACAGACTCCTGTTGCACATGAGAGAGCAGGAAAAAGGATCAGAGAAGATCTGCCATCTCCAATAATTGACCTATCCAACAAATAATTAAAAATATATTACAGAAAGAAGACAAAGCTCAATCCAAAGGTCAATCCTAGTAAGGATTCAAAGAAATATGTTGTTATCATTACCAAAGAGACACCTCCTTCCACACAGGCAGGTGGTCAAAATACTTCTACTCCTACTACTCCAACGGTTTCTGTTACACCAATTTTTGGTCATCTAACCTATTACTATTAGATGGACTAAATTACACCATGTAAGACCAATTTTACCATAGTAAAATTGCTTTCCCTATGAGAAATAATTTAATAACCCATAGTTTATTAAGTTATTTTTGGTCTAAACATGAAACCCCATGAGGAATAATTAAATAAATCCTATTTGTTTGATTTTCCTCTAGGTATAATTAACTGAACCATTATTTAATTAATATTTCTGGTCATATTAAACCCAAAATAGGAAAATTAATTAGATAAATCATTATTTATGTTATTATTTTCTAGGAATAATTATTTAAATCATTATTTAATAAAATTCCTTGTTAAATTTGACTAAATCATTTATAAATAATCAAATAAATCATTATTAATTTAATTATTCCTTAACCTCATCCTTGAAATAGTAAATAAATCATTTACTTATTTATTATTTCTAAGTAAAGGGATTTGTGCAATTTCAAATTCCTTTTCCCTCCAACAAAAATAATAAAATATTCCATGAAGGTTGGATCTAGATTTGGTTAATAATATTTTAATTATGCACCAATATCTAGACTAACTCAATATTTTGTTATAAATAGAAGGGTTTTTCCATTCATTCAATACCTTTTGTTGCCTTCTGATCACCTTTTGATCTATACTTTTGGTCTGAATTTGATCCTCCATCATTTTCATATTTTTCTACTTTTTCTTGTGAGCTCCCTTTGAGTTCTAATTTGTCTGGGTTTTCTGCACGATCAAGAGAGAGAGATCTTGGATGTGAAGTGATGAGGACATACAAGAATCGATCCCATTGAGGAGTACTGGTAACATCTTTCTGTGTTCCCTTCCCATGTGTCATAATACAAAACATTCTTTATAAATTATTGTCTTGTCTATTGGATGTATAGAGAAACTCTTGTTTATTTTCGTTGTTTAATGTCTTTAACTACATAGATATGGATTTTTGTAGCATTTATTCTGATCACCTACTGCAGATCTAAGGAAATTGACATCCTCATTTGATGTTAGGGTTGTTTTTTATGCACAACTAAAGTGAGATTTTTTCGTACGCTTGTGATTAGAATTCACACTAACAATTAGCGACTCCACAAAGGTTTTTAATTATGTTAGCTGTCATTTTTCAGATCCCTACATAAATAGCTACTTCAACCCCTAATTTTTTTCTTCAGCTTCTTATTTTTCATTCCTTGATGTTCTTTTAAACCTTTTTTACCCTAAAACAATAAAAATTATAACTTCTGTGTGTTTTTGGGCCTTTTGCACAGGTAATAGGTATCATTCGTGACAAAGACGACACTTGTTTCTGAAATATTCCCCTGAGACAGCCGGAACTACAGGTCGCACTTTTTGGCCCAAAACCTACGACCTCAGCTCTCAAGTAGCGGATAACTACCCAAAAACTGCGACCTCACTAGAAATCAGGTTAGAACCTGCAACATGTACTTTTTGTGGGATTTGTTTTCTAAAATTTTCAGGGTTTTCCGAGGGCACTATTCAGGGTTGTATGACCTCTGTATTTTCCTGTCTTGGAACTCTAATTGCTTATTTTTACTTGTCAAAGTAGGAACCGAGCCCCTTAGGGCTTCATTATGGTTCCACCTTTTTAGGAGGAGTTTAGCTGAAGCAGGGCTTCTGAGATTTCAGTGTTTTTCAGCCATTTTTCAGATCTGAACCTATACTTTCATATCCTTTTCACATAAGTTATTTTTCCATCCAAAACAACTATTTTTAGTTTTTGTTTGGTCCTCCCTTTAGGGTCCCCTACGTTTCCTTTTAGGTTGGAGCATTTCACCACCTATTTTTTCAGCATTTTTCCCTTTGGTTTCTTTCTATTTTCTGCACCTCTTTTCAACATATCTGACCTTTAGATCCTTGTCCCTCTTGACCTTAGATCTATTGGCCATATTGTGTGCTTTTAGTAGATTTCACCCACCCATAGAACAGTTGTTGGGAAGCCCTCCTTTTTGGGTTTAAATTTATCCATATTTAGTTGTTTATTTTACTATTGCTTTCAGTTTTATTTATAGTTATACAACATCTTTTTTCCTTTTTCTCTACACACGTCTAGGCTTAATTAAAATTAACACACTTATCACACACACACACACCTAAAGCAAAGAGAACCTGGTTTACAATGCCAGGTAGGGACTAAAAATTGTAATTAATTAATTCATCTGCACCTCTGTGCCCTTGTTTACATCTATTCCTTATTGGGTTTTGTTTATCTTTTCCATCATTGCACCCCCAAGACATTTTTCCCGAAGACTCCAAGGCCTTCATCCTCAGTTTTCATTAGGAATAATTACTCCACCGAGTAGGGCCCGAGTTAGTCCTCTGCCAAGTCCCCATTCTGACTCTAATTCTATTTCATCGAGTTCTCCTTCTATTTCCATCCCCAGTTCTCCTCCACCTTTCACCTTCATCATGTCTGGTGTAGGACCTACCATTGGTGGTGGACCCAACTCTAATGTTGGAGCCGCAAAAGGAACGATCTCGGCTACTCTCTTTCTTCCTTATATGGTAGGCCGAAGCCTTCCCAATTTCAACCAAATGATTAATTACCCTATACACCATGATCCAGTTTGGCCTGTAATGCCAACCAAGCTTCCTTCAGACATCCCTAAGTTTGAAGGAAATTCTGGAGAGGATCCTACCAACCATGTTTGTTCTTTCCACATGTGGTGTTCATCCAACTCTATCATTGATGACTCTATCCGTCTTCGGTTATTCTAGCGTACACTTACTGGAGAAGCTTCCAAGTGGTATGTCGACCAGGCCGTTGCCTCTCATACTACTTTTGTGACTCTAGCCAAGGCAATCATGCCCTACTTCCAACTTCTCGTTCACTATGACATCGATACCAAACTTTTGACCACTTTCCATCAAACTTTTTCCACCCGCCTATCTAACCATGTTCAAGAATGGCGCAGAAGGAAGAGCTTATGTTGAGCTCCCATTTTCGAAGATCGTGTCTACATGGACTGGTTTCTCAGATCCCTTTTTCTCTCTATTGGTAAATATGTTGAGTCTCACTTTCCTCGGACTGAGGAAGAATCCCTCTAAGTTGCGTTGAAATATGACTTGATCTACGCGCAATTTGGTTATTTTTATACCATCTTACCTGACCTCCCTAGACCTAGTGGTGCCAACACACTCAGAGCATCCCATGCCACCTACGGTATCATTGGATCCCTTTCACATCCATACACTCATCCTCCTATGGGTTATGGTTTCCCTCAAGGAGGGGCCAACTCCTCTAGCATTTCCCCCCCTCCTGGTAGCATGTATCCAGGACACGGCGTGCCTTGCGCCTTTGTCCAACTGCATCCTCTGATGCCAGGGCTTGATTTTTCCCAACCTTTTTACCACAATGTTGCTCAACCTCCTCACTATCTGCATCCATAGCCAGGTGATCCAACTCCTCCAGCACAAGCACCCTCACCTCCCATGCCTTATAAAGCTTTGCAATAGTAGCCACCTCCCCCTCAGGGTCAGGTGTATGCACAACAGAGTGCGACTAATCCTCCCACTTCCAAAAAGAAGAGGAAAGGAAACCAGAACCAACCCGCTCTAGGTAATCCAGGAAACAATCCCCAAGGGGATACATCTAACACTGCAACCCAGAAATAAAGTGATCAACCCAAGAAGAATAGGCCTCTTCATACGAATAATACTATACCCATGATTTTCCCCTTTTACCTCAGATGCGTCAACTATTGGAAGCTCAAGCATCATCTCGAGGATAGCAAGCCTCTGCTTCAGTTCCTCCTAATGTTGGTCCTACTCAACCAGCTATGTTTACCAATCCTTTCCCCTAGCAAGGATATGTGGTTGCCCAACCCCCTGAAGGTTAGGCAGCCGCTCAACCTCCCCCATCTAGTACCTGTGATTACCATATCCTTATGATGAACTCTAACTAGGCCAATATCATTTATTTAAACCTTCAGAATCGAGCGCACCAATACACGAAGCCTCCTGCTACGTTCGCAACCAAGCCTCAGTCCTTAGGTCCCACAGAACCAATTTCGACACCCAATGGTCCTTTACAGATCCCTCAGCCTAAGTCAGAGGTACATACCAAGATCCCCAAGGGATCGTTACGCTAAAACACTGCTTCCGGTAAAGCTTCCCACACCTACTGTATAGTAGATGACTTGGCACAATCCCCTGTTGCCATGTCAACACTAGAAGTCCTCCAGTCATTCCCTTCACAACGTAAAGATATACTATATTCCATGGGCATTGTGGACCCTTCAGATGATTGTTTAATCTTCTTTGATGTTGAAAAGTCAGAGCATCCACCCCTACCTGCATCCGTTGCCTTCCAAATACCTGTCAAGATATGGAATGCCAACATCTCTCGATGTATCATTAAAGAGGGGGCATCCACCTGTGTGATGTTTGATTCTTTTTGGAAAAATATCGCATGGCCCGAGTTAGCCCCTTCCACTATCACCCTCCGTGTGTGGGATGGCCACTCTTCCCAGTACCTTGCATGTTTCACAATTGTCCTATTACTCTTGTTAGAAAAACTCTTTGTGTTGACATTAAAGTCATTGATGTCCCCTTAGACTACAACATTCTATTGGGTCATAGCTACACTTATGCAATGTCTGTTGTCCCATCTGCAGTTCACCGTAAGATGTGATTTCCTCATAATGGAAATATTGTCACTATCGATTAGCTGACATATTACGAACCGAAGTCTCAGACCTCTCCAGAGTCCATTATTTATTTGGTGGCCAATAAAAAAATAATTGAACCTCCGACTAGTGTCTCACCCAGAGTCTATAAATATTCCTCTTTGCTTGGTTCATTCCCTGGACTCCCTCGTCTTATCTCTGACCCTAGATCATCGAATGTTTGCATGATGCAATCATCTCGTTCCTCCCTCAAACGGTCCGGTCCGACTACTTAGCAGCCTCGCCCTTTGCAACCTACTCCTAGTAGTTTGACTCAGCCTTCGAGACCTCCTCCTCAAGGCCCTTCATCTATAGCTAGTGTCCCTAACCCTATATTACCTCGTGGAATAATTCTCCCTAGCCTTAACCATCTGGGAGCTATTCCGCTTGGCCATTACCCCTCCAGTCAGATACCATTTATTGCTCCCCCGTCTGGAGTACTTTCAGTACCTGTTATGGCTACCTTGACCCTTCCCAACATGACCCTGGGGATCCCAGTCTGGTACATTTATCCCCCAGCTAATACCCCACCTGGTTAGCTCAAACCTTACACTAATTTGATCTTGGTCCAACCGATCGCTAGGACCCCTCCATTTACTTATGTGCCTTATCCACCTCAATAGGAATCTACTCCTCTTCTTACAAAAGCCTCGGGTGAGGGGGGCAAAGCCCACAAAAAGGAACCTAATGACAAGGCTTCCCAGACAACACCTTCTCCTCCTAAGCCTCCAAAGTGTACACCTCAGTGTGCTTTGTGTGATGTTTTCGGTCATGCTACCCACAATTTTCCCGAATTGTCTCGTATCAAACCCATGGTGAATGTAGTGTTTCCTGAGTCTAATGTCCCAGAAGCCCATGTTACTTTACCAACTTCAGCCAAGAAACTCAATATTGTGCACACAAATAACCCATGTGCTTTTTGTGATCTCCATGGCCACTATACTCACCTATGTCCCCGCCTTGCAGATTACTACACCTCCTTGGAAGTGGTTCACCAATACGAGGTTGAATGCAATGAGTCCGCCTCTCCCTTACTTGCAAGTTTTTCTTAGGCAGATCCAGAGGAGATGTCCACTCCCATTGACATACCTCCTCCCAATGTCAATATGACAATCTTTGGCCACTATCCTTTACATTTCATCATCTATGAGATGCATGGTGGAAGACTCCTCTAGGGCATCCCCTTCTGTTTCGCCTGACCTCCTTTAAATGATCACCTTGGTCTCAAAATCGGTAGATTATTCATCTACTTGTTCTTCTATCATCCTTTGTGATGATGCACATGTGAACTTCATTTCTCATGATGATGAGCCAGGTAGCTTTGCCGCATCATGTGGTCTTTCTTCCACCATTCACCCCATCTTCTATTGTGATGAAGAAATTATGGAAGAAATCACCACCCCTGATTTTATATATCCCCCCTTACATCGAACCCATGCATTCAAACCACATACACCTTGTGGCCATTACATTGACACCCAATGTTTGGGTAAGGGGGCATCCATATTTGAGAGTCTAGGAGAAGCAATTCTCCATAACCCTCCTAGTGCATCTGGTTGTGTCTACTCTAGTACCATTATTCTTCCCCATTTAGAAGAACCTCTAGAGTTCCATATCACTTTAGATCACTCTAGGGATGACCAAATTCATCATTCCTTCATCTTACATCAAAAACCCAGTCCCCTAGACATTTTTGTTGACCAAATTGTGTGTTTTCTAGGTGAGCACCAGTTTATTATATCCAAATCCATTCTTTGGGATAGTGACACCATGTATGAGAACCTAGAAATTTAGTCCATTTGCTTCATATATGCAGTACCAAAATAGATTGGTAATCCTATATTCCCTTTCTCAAACTGCATCTATCCATTCTTCCCACAGAAGATAACCATAACGTAAACAAATGGCGAACCACATCACAAAAATGTGTTTAGATTCCACTTTTATAAATACATTTGGCATGACCATAACATGCTTAGGGGAACCTATGCCCCTATACCTTCTCATCACCCTATTGAGGATTTATTTCCTATGATACTGAAGGCTTAAATCCATTATTTTAGCACTTGGAACACCATGGCGCTCCACAAAATCCTCTAGCTAGGGGCATCATTCTCACCATTGCATACCAGATCACTCCGCTCCATCACATATGCTTGGGGGAAGTACCCCATGCTTGGGGGCATGATGGCACCCCTAGCCACCTTCTCAATTGTTTTTCATAAGTCTTGGCCTAGATCCCACCAATTTAGGTATGGTCGATTACCCTCCCATTCCTTGGATACTTGGACCTACCGGCCTCTCCGACGAGACATATATTGTAGATGTTTGATACCATATCTTCAAATATTCTACTTTGTGTGATACCATACTTACCACTTGGTCCCCGTGTTTGACTTGGTGGGTAGGGGTGCTTCTACACCTTCTCTATTATTTCATTCTCGTATTCTTTTCTTACCTTGATTCTTCACTAGGACCATCCTTCCAAGAAGCATTAAGGCCATCCTTAGACAATTATGGTCACCTACATGAAAGTCCCAGATCCTGAGTCTAATGGTCAGTTTGTTCACTACAATTGCCACAAGATTTAGGGCCTTTTCTCCTCTCTACATTCATCACAGCTACACTTTAAAATGAATCATATTGGAGGGAAATTGCCTTATTAAAAGAAAAATATCATATTTTTCTTTCGCAAATTACGACCAAACCGTAGCTCGGTTCGACAAACCATCAGCACTATTGGAAAGCTCTCACCAAGCCTCAAATGGGTATCCTTTTGTTTTTGGTGATTTGATACTTCACTTGGATGCCATTTTTCCAAGAAGGGTCACTTCGCCACTTCTAAAAATTGAATTTCTTCACTTCTGACACTTCTACTTGGGGCATCATTTTGCCTTCATACTTTTCGATGCTTGTGTCGATTTTCTTCACGAGTAACCATTTTTTATTCATGTTTTTATGGTCCCCACTGAGACTATTCTGTGTGCAAGAGTCATCGAGTCACCCTTGTTTAGAGCATCCGAGTTGAGTCATGATCACATCCATGGAGTCTATCCTGAGTTCCTTTTTTCTCCCATTGTAGTATTCCATCCTTCATTGCTTTGTACCTCTCTCGTGTCACACATTTTTTTCCTTCAATCTTACTGTACCCTATCCCCTTTGGAGTCGATTCAGTTGCTGCCACATCATCCATACCATTTATGCTCTAACAAGGGAAGTTGTCAGCCCACTACTTAGTAACCCCCATTCCACCATCATCCCTGGTGTTATTCCATCATTCACTCTACTATTATCCCTCATACCTTAGTTGAGGATCCATTATTTCCTCACCTATGGCAGACCTCCTTCTTTCGACATAAGCTTATTAATTCCAGAAGAGAGGTCTAGAGGGCAATGTACCTTGGTTCTAGCTTCCACTCTTGTTCGGGGCCTCGGATCAGGAAAAGGGACCCTTTTTCGCCCTTCGACTTGATTGTTTCTCAGTTCCAACTCATTATGGCATGATCGAGATCCATATACTTGATGGTTAAGTGATGCAGTAGATTGTACCAGTGATTCTCAGGTGTGTGTGAGATGTTTTCAGACCTTATGAGGGGGTAGCCCTTCAGGTAGCCCCCTACACACCTGGATGACCTCTCTACTATAGCCTTGGATGAAGCTCTACAGATTTGATGTTTCCAGCCTCAGCCGCTTGCAACACCTTTTTAGTTTGCATGTATCATTCAGATTTTTAGATCCCTTTCCTATTTTACAAGGCCTCTTTGATTGTATTTATATCTCATGTACTCAGATATTATTGTATAAGTCCTGGCTATTATCCTAGGCACAGTATGTATGTGGGATCCATTATGTTTTATATTTGTCCCATGTTTATGCCAGCATGTACTATATATCTCACTCTCATGTTTTTTAGGCGCACCATTATTCTATGTACTTTTTTATCTCGGCAGGCATAGGTATGCCTCCCCCGCCTCATTCATATTAGGTACTCACTCATAAAAGAGACTTGTCGCACCTGTAAGCCTCACCTCCTTAGGGTATTTTCCTCTCTTGCTTCAGTCTTTCTTACATTTCTCTCTCTATGACTCCCCTTCGGTGTCTAGTGATTGTGTTCTTACAACGTACTTCATTCATACGATTAGCTCTTAACGCTCGCACATTGGGGGGGAATCTGTTCTACCAATTTTTGGTCATCTAACCTGTTACTATTAGATGGACTAAAGTACACCATGTAAGACCAATTTTACAATAGTAAAATTTCTTTCGCTATGAGAAATAATTTAATAACCCATAGTTTATTAAGTTATTTCTGGTCTAAACAAGAAACCCCGTGAGGAATAATTAAACAAATCCTTATTTGTTTGATTTTCCTCTAGGGATAATTAACTAAATCATTGTTTAATTAATATTCCTCATCATATTTAACCCAAAATAGGAAAATTAATTAGATAAATCATTATTATCTTATTATTTTGTAGGAATAATTATTTAAATCATTATTTAATAATATTCCTTGTTAAATTTGACTAAATCATTTAGAAATAATTGAATAAATCATTATTTATTTAATTATTCCTTAACCTCATCCTTGAAATAATAAATAAATCATTTATTTATTTATTATTTATAAATAAATGGATTTTACCAATTTCAAATTCCTTTTCCCTCTAACAAAAATAATAAAATATTGCATGAAAGTTGGATCTAGATTTGGTTAATAATATTTTAATTATGCACCAATATCTAGGATAACTCAATATTTTGTTATAAATAGAAGGGTTTTTCCACTCATTCACTACCTTTTGTCGTCTTGTGATCATCTTTTGTATATACTTTTGGTCCGACTTTAATCCTCCATCATTGTCATATTTTTTCTACTTTTTCTTGTGAGCTCCCTTTGAGTTCTATTTTTTCTAGGTTTTCTACACCATCAAGAGAGAGATATTGGATCTGAAGCGCCGAGGACATAGAAGAACACATTCCATTGAAGGGGACTAGTAACATCTTTTTGCGTTCCCTTCCCAGGTGTCATAATAAAAAAATTTCCTTTTAATTCTTGTCTTGTCTATTGGATGTATGGAGCAACTCTTGTTTATTTTCGTAGTTTAATGTCTTTAACTACATAGATCTAGATTCGTGTAGAATTTATTCTGATCACCTACTACATATCTAAGGAAATTGACAGCCACATTTGTTAGGGATATTTGTTATGCACAACTAAAGTGAGATTTTTTCGTACGCTTGCGATTAGAATTCACACTAACAGTTTCTTAAGATCAGCATCAAGTCATTCAACCTAGTACAATTGTTACAGGGGAAAAAGAGAAGACTATACTTAATACCTTCAGCGAGATAAATTTGAAGAATGAAATGTTGAAGACCAACACATACAATCAGTTTTGGAAGAAAAATTTCGACTCACAGAGCAGGTTTCTCTCAGATTTTTATTCATAGAAAGGAAAAATGCAGTTTTCTTTTCTTCAAGCATAAATTCCCCATCCAAAGTTAGCAACAAATTACAAAAGGAGTTCATTTTAATTTGATACTAAGGACATAAATCCAATAGATCAAATGGAGTTACATAAACAAATTGGTGAGATGATTTCATCCACTTTCACTAACACTGCTATGAGTTTGTCAAAACTGTAGGTTTCTTTGGCTAATGTACAATCACAAATCAAAATAGAGAAAGTTTCTTCATTGGATAAAGACACAAGAATCACAAATCGAGAATATATGGTGATCGAATTTGGATATGATCCTTCCAATGTCAATATAACATAAGAGATCATCAAAAATAAAAATGTTGACATAGCAGCATTAAGGAAGCAATAGAAGATTCCAGCCACTATATATCCTCTGGGAAAATACATTGAAGAGACTGAATCCCAGAAAGCAGAAATGATGAAGCTGATTATGGAACATAATGCTCAAATAAAACAAGATGGAATTAGAAATGGAGAAAATGATAAAGGAAAAGGAACAATCAACACACACATCTAAAGTTCCTTTAGAAGCAGTGCCTCTTGCAGTTATTCCTACAGTTAAACCTTCTACACAAAGTACTGCAGATGGAGCTGAAAAACTCACTAAAGTAGTGTAGAATATGGAAATTCAGGAAGAAGAACTAAAGAAAATACAATACCAACTACAATTGTTATAATATCATACATCGAGAGATGAAAGTTCACATGAAGCTGAAGCACAGAGAGCTAAAAAGCTAATTGAGAGATTGCAAAAAGAACAAAAGGAATCATCCATTAGAAACACTTTGGGCCAAGTAAAAGAAATAATCTGGGCAGATATCATGGAATATATTAGTAAAATTTGATCAAGTTTACAAATTATATTTGAACAAAAGGAGTTGATACAGAAAGAAAATGAGGCCATTGTAACAATTAAATCACAACTTTGAGACAAGCCTGCTATAGAAAACAACATTAACAAATTTCTGAACTCAGAGAACAAGTATGAGCTAGATGATTTTGGCACAGATGATAGAATAGAAACAATCCTGGAGGTAAATAAGGTTCTCAAAAAGAAGAACTTAATTCTTCAGCTTGAGGAGAAGTGTCACAGTTTGGAAATCACAATGAAAATATTTTTCAGCAGAATAGATCCTCTGACACACAAGGGATTGCCTTCTCTGTTTGTAATTAATGAAAATTTGATGACCAGCGAAGATTATTTGAGAAGACTTAAAGAAGTTTCCAGAGATACTGCCAATTTTTCAAACATCAAAGGCAAAGTGACAGGAAGAGTGCAGTTGGGAACAATGAGAAATGATATTTTTATTCAGTATGAGATAAAACACGTTTTTCTCATGAGGCCCACTTTTTCCAAGTACACTGAAATGGATGAAGTTTATTGTAAGTTAATAAAATTGACCATCTCAGATGAAAAGCATTGGGAAAAATTGTGGGAATTTTAGGAGTAAATGGTAAAAGAGAAAAGTCAACTTTTTCGAGATCATCAATCAGGCAACAACCAGCGCAGTCCACAATTCTTTCTTTTCAACAACCGTTTTCTGTTAGAGAAGCGCCAGCACATCCAATTGACTTTATTTCCATGTTCCTGCTAGAGTTTAATTTGGAAAATAAAATGCTATCTGTTATGATAGCATTTATGTAATATTTTGTAAAATCATTTTTCTATAAATACTTCACTCTAAGAAGTATTCTGGGTTGGATAATTTGATTTTTGAGAACTCTGTGTATTACCGTGGAGATTTTTTACAATTTTTAATGAAATCAAAGAAGTTGCAGCAGATATTGTGAGATTCACACGGTATTTATTTTGAGCATTGTGATTTCCTCTTTGTTATTTCACTTCCATTTCAGCTTTTGTATGAAAATCTTACTAGGTTATAAACAGAAATAAATAAAATGATCTGTTTATTAACAGTTTCACAAATGGGTATTTCTTCTGAAGAATGAATTATTTTTATATGCTCATTCAAAATCCTACCTTTTCTATCATCACATGCACAACGACAACTTAATTGTGCTCAATAATTCTACCTACCTTTCCTTATTTTATTCTCTGCAATTCAATCTTTGAAATCAGCTTTAGTTTCAATGATCATTATTTTTATCTAGCAAAAAAATTATAAAACAAATTTCAAACATATTAACTTATATCTAGCCTAAAATCTAGTAATGAGCCTTAAATTGAATATTTTAAAATGTGACATAAAGAGATCCCTCTCTGTTTTGGTAAGGCTAGCTACCTAGCTAAGAGTTGGTTTGTGGTTACCTTCTTCAATCCTATTTTTAGCCTAGGAAGTTAGGGAGAGTGATAACAGTGCCTAGAAGTTTTGTTTGACAAGAAAGAATATGATTTAGTGGTTGATGTCGTAGAACCAAGTGAAGGTTGCAAAGTGCAGATAGGATGGGTATACACCGTCGATGGTACTACTACTGGTATAGTAGTTGTATCAATCTGGACAAAAAAAATTGATGAGAAGAGAACACGAACCATGGTCCCCAAAGATGATGAGATGAGTCGTATGTGATGTTGTGTGTTCTTTGTATTAGGTGGTGGAATAATTTATGTAATGATTGGTTTTTACTGAGTGAGGGGGAGTTTGTACAACCTTGTTGGTGTACAATGGGAAAATTTATCCTCCTCAATAGAAAACTGGCACTGAATCCTAAGATGCAAAAATTTTTGTAGCATAGGGCATGCTTCTGTACCATGATATTGTTTGGTGCAAATGTTACACACAGGGAAGGTACTTACTGAGTAAATGGTATGTGATCCAGTACTACTCATGACGTAAGAAGATGATGCTTGGTTGGGATTGTTATATGGGGAATTTATGCATATTTTCCATCTTTGTGTCTTATTTTTAGTGTGATGTGTCTTCCTTAGGTGGTTATGGTTTAATTCTACTATGGATACTCTCTATATTGGAAAATATTGATAGTTATTCATGTGATGAAATTGGGAGCATATGCGGCAATAGAAGCAAGTGATTTTCTCTTGGTTGGAGAGATGTATTTGGGGAATAGGGGTTACTATGCAAAAAAAATTAGCAAATCTGGCCAACTCCTGAAATTGGTTAACTAGGTGGTTGGGTTTATCGCATAGGGAACATGGGAGGTTTGGTTGAGACTATGCTTTCTTGGGGCGATTGGTAATTTTCCCATATCTCGTTTGGTGATGGTGAAAATAGGTAGGTAGGAATTCTATTGTTTTTTTCTCTTAAAATATGCATAAGATGGACCTAGATGCTTAATTTCCCTGAGTTGTGGTACTATATGAAATTTTTGAGTCTAAACTGACTAATTCAAAGTTTTTGGCGATGAACCAATGCATGAATTCTAACATAGATCAGAATCAGGAAAGGTGGGGACAATGGAAGACATGATGGTTACTTCCAAAGATATGACAAATATGATGCTTGTGCCTAGATAAGTTTCTTTGGAAACACGGTTAACTGGGTAAAATCAATTAAATTCCCTTAATTCTTTGAATTAAGTGATCAAATGACGAGGTTCATTACACAAGGCGCATATTGGGACATGTGGTCTACCCTCTATTTATCTCCTTGGTTCCTGCGGGTTTGGACGTGGTGGGTATGAGGATGACGTTGGTTCTTATCGTACATACAATATGGTCTTGGATCCATCCTCCCTATCTACATGGGTGTTGTGGATGCGTCTTGGGAATTTGATTTCACAAGTGTGCGTAATGAATCTCTACATCGAGGGATTTTGGGCAAATGATGTGTGTAATACCCATATTCCACACATATAGCACATGCATGGTTGGTACATAATGCCTTAATTTTTACATTTGTGACATTTTCTCTAGTAGGTGGACTTGGGGATACAGTCGTACTTTTGACATGTAGAAGAGCTTTCAACTCATCTAAATCTGGGAAAGTTTTGGTAGGATGACCAACTATATTGCATAAAGCACAAGGTGGAGGTGTCCTAGGAATATTACGGACATCTACCTTCATTTTTTCTTGTCCGCTTTAGTGACACAGGCTAGTGTTACTACAACTCCTTCCTGAGTTATGATGGCATCATTGGAGGTAAAAGGAATGACAATAACTGTAGAGGTGATACTTGAGTTTCCTGACATGGCGGTGGGGTGAAATACTGTACCAATATCGTGAGATACATGATTGGAAATGTAAGGGTTTCCATGACTTGGTGTGAGATGAAACTAGGCAGGGGATATAAAAGGGGGGTTTGGGTGATGGAATATGGGAGAAATGATAAGTCGATGATGGTGATGCTCATAGTGTCAGGCTCTAGTTCCTAACTCAGTTGGGTGTTTGATGAACTCATTATGCACACTGCCACTCCTGTGGTTGTTGAAGCTTCTCCTGATAACACAAGAGGTTCTCAAGGGTATGTTATGAGGAGCATGGATGGTTTGAATTGACCAAGAGTGAAATCCATGTATGTTGTAACCAACTCCACATAAGACTCTGCATATGGTAGCACACCATCAAGAGAGGTTAGTGGTTTTTTCTCATAATATGTGAGTTGGTTGATAGTAATGATTTTCCATTCATGGGGAAACATCAACTATGAATATGGGGGATGCTACGATAGTGATTGCGTACATATAACTATGTCCAGGAAGGATGTTATAATCCAGCTGTGCATCTAAGACTTCATTGTCAATGAGAAAATTATTTCCGACGAGATATATTGGTATGTATTGAAATAGACCTACAGGGGCAAAAGGGCACCCATCATATGCTCTAATAATGATTTCATGTTTTAGTTCCGAAGATCCTAACTTCTACCAAACAATTTTTGACATGATACATGTGGATGCTCCTCTATCCACGATGCAACGATGAATGGTGATGTTCTAGATTGAAACTGGTATATGAAATGTGACTAGATAAATGATTCATGGTCTTGATTTATCTAGGTCAAAATCCATTAAGCGGGAATCAAAAGGGTCAATTGTGCCTAATCAGGGAAGTAGGGCTTTCTTTTCGGTTGGGAAAGACTACAAGACTTCTAATGCTGACATAGTTGAGGGTGATTGAGTCAAGTAGTTGACTATATTGTAGTGATGGGAAGGATTCGAATTATGTCTTGTGTGCCTCATGGGACCTTATACCATTTTTGGCATAGTTTCTATAGGTACCCAAGGAATGGTCAATGGTGTTATAGGCACGTTCATGCTTGAGGAAGATGGATTGGTCTCTGGGAAAAAATCATAGTTTATGTTTCATGTTTGGAGGAGAATGTATTCTCCTTCCATGTGATTATTTCAATTAGAGTTGTTATAAGTGTTCCTTACATGATTGTTTTTCTGGGGTAGTTTTTGTTGCCGAATTTTGTTGGGGATGTTTTTGTTGAGATTGGGAGGGCTGCACTAAATTAACCCCTCCATTATTTTGTGTTGGTGTTATATTTTGTTGTTGTGCGGGGAAAGGAGAGTATTGGTTTCCTTGTCCCTGATTGGTCTATGAATTTTTGGAGGATGCTCTTACGTCAGTATTCCTAGATGAGTACTAGTTCCCCTGAGGGGGAGGGTATGGTCATCCCTATGGGGGATTATATTGGTTAACCGTTCTAGCCACATTTTTCAGTGGTGTAGGCTGGCTAGGGTAGTATCCTATATGCAGTATATTTTTCGTAGTATCAAATGGTTGACTAGAAAACTAATAGCCAAGATATTGGTAGGTGTTTTTGGGTTGATTTTGGTTTAAGGACCCTATCAATCCATCAGGAGTATTACATGCACATGATATCTCTTTATAAGTCTATAGGCCTGGGGCATCTCGAAGAACGTGATAGATATATCCATACTGGGTGTATATGAGCTCTAGCTATTGGGCTTTGCTAATGGTTTCTTCCTCATTGCATAGGGATGAATGTTAAACATCTTTTAAAATTTCTGATTTGATAGATCTCAAAAACAAGTCCAGGAGGATTCTATATTCATAATGGGATTTACACAAGCTACAACATGTTCACCATTCATGAATATGGTCCAATGTGTGTGTGGTGGGTGTTTGTTTGAAGTGGGTGAGAAGTTCCAGTCTTGAGTTGTGCTGAATCAAGAGCTGGAAGAATGTAAGGAATTTTGTAGCTAGGGAACTAAATTTTCCATGTGACACATGTTAGTGTCTGAATGTTCAATGATAAAATACACTATTTCAATTTTACTTAGCAGTGGTCCTGGGTCAAAATTTCATGTTTTCAAACCAATTCTCAAATAACATTTTGTTTGTTGAATGTTGTCTAGCTCTGAATGCTTCTCTCTTCACTCATTCATGGTCATTATCCAAATTCAAGGTCATGTCATTCATCATCACCTAGGGTCATATATCAGTCATCATACCTCCATCTAGGTCATGGTCTAGGTTTACTTTGTTTCGCCATTATAATGTCCAATCATGTCATGAAAGAAGGAAAACAAGAGTCATTTTCACCATACAAATAATCTTCATTGGGAGTTAGCAAAGATAGGAAAATAAAGTAAAGGAAACTTTATTTTCTCAAATAATTATGCTACATGATAAAGTTTTTCAAAAAAAAAAGTTTTTCACAAAGTATTTATGATTTCATTAGAAGACAAAAAAAAAATTGTGATGATTTAAAAGGAAATGAAGATTATTGAATTCATTTCATCCTTTGGTGTTAAAATATCTCCTCCCTTATCCTCACAATACTCCACATCTATCAAATTTCGAAGATAACCAACAAAATTGTGCCAAACTGCTCTATGCTACGCTTTTGGAAAGCTGTGCTATGCTTCTGGTAGATGCACTACGCTTCTGGAAATGGTCCTATGCTTTTGCTTCAAAGGTTAAAAAATATATCCAAGGGTTAAATCAGCATGTCTCAAGGTTCATATGCTTCCAAATCAGTAAGTGAATGCTCCTTATACCTCCTTCAAGTAAATTTTTTCAGTAGAGGGTGGATTTCCTCCTTAGGGTTTTATTCACTACGTTTTTGGTTTCCTCCATGTTTGGCTTGTTTCAATTGGAAAAACCTAATTTCATCATACAAAAACCTTCATGCATCATCCATATGCCTTATCAAAACACTACCTATCAATCATACCCCTCCTTGCTACCATTTTCACTCAAACCCTAGTTTTCACTACGTTTTTGTAGGGAAACTAGGAAAACTCTGTGTTTTTAACTTTTGAGCACCTTTATCATGCCAATTTCCAAAAATTTCACTTGAATATTGTAGAGAACTCATCACTCTACCCACCCAAAGTTTAGGGATTTTTCCCTAACTTCCTTCCATTTCATTTCTGTCCCTAAAACCACTCTACCACTATCCCATGTTTCCTAATTTTCCACCTTCCCTATCCACTACATAAAGCTAGGGATTTCCTAGTTGAAAAACATTATGGAGGGTGAGAAGAGGGTCCATAAGGGAGGTCATCATTCCAGGTTTGAGCCATCCAACTTGCAGGAGATCAATTCTTCTCCTTATGTTAAGAGATCTTTTGAAAACATTGGTTATTTGAGGTTTTGTGAGAGAATCCGGGAGGTAGTCTGTCATGCTCGATTGAAAAACCTTTTTTATACCATATTTAGGATAAATAAGGCTATCATAGCAGGTATTTAATTCACCATATCAGCAGATTCTATTGCCTCAACAACATGTATCCCGAACCATGGAGAATCTGGTTCAATGTACCATATAACGCTATCCATGAGGTATTTTACATGTTAAGGGATATTCTCAAGATTGTACAAGTACCATATAATGCTATTGATGCACTTCACTGCCACTAAACCACTCAATTTTCCTAATTATCTATTCAGAAGATTGGTCAAAATGACTGAAAAGGTACAGAGTAAAGGAAAATATCATCGCACAAATTTGTTCCACCATGGTTTGTTCAAGCTTATTGATTTGCGTTAGCTCTCAGCAATCAATATGTCTTGGGAAACCTTCATGGAGATAGTTGCGTATGTGCCTACTACTAGTCCACCCATCATTCAAAATATACCATCAGCATCAGCACAACCAAAGGAGGTTGGCTCTTCAAGTAGACAAGAAGAGGTTCCAAAGGCGCCTAAGGTTGAAATCACTCAAACCTATGAGAAGGGTAAGAGGATGGTTTTGCTGCTATTATCACTAAAGGTGTGCTTGCACTTGAAACTACAATTGAGAAAAGAGAAACCATGGAGCAATCACCTTTGTATGAGGATGAGTCACCATTGCAACGGCATGAGGAACAAGTGCCTATGGAGATTTACATGGAAAAATATGTGAAATACAAGTCAACTGAGGAGATAATAAGGGAAAATTATGCAGATATAGAAGAGCTTAATGAAAACCTTTCAAGGGAAAACTTCTTGATTACCTTCCTACAACAAGAAAATATGCAATTGAAGGTGAAAAAAATGCTCCAAAGCAAACCAAAGGGAAATCTTGAGGAAGAAAAAGGTAAAGGAAAAGTAGTGGTAGATGTTGATCATTTGGAAGACATAGAGGGTGAAATAAAGCCAAGGAGGCCAAGAACAAGAGGGTTAACCAGGAAAAAAGAGAAATAAAAAGAATCATCTCCTCCATTAGATCAACTAACCTTTGATGAGTTGATCACTACTAAAATTGAGAAAGACAAAGAGTTATAGCTTGACAGGGTGAATGTGCATCTTAAGAAGCTTTTGAAGAAGGCAGAAAGGAATACTAACCTCCAGAGGCATATGTCATGAAACTATTTCACTGGGAACCAAATCGCCAAAGTCAGGGTGAACAATTTGAGGAAAAATCTTAAAGAAACCCTAATTAAGCTAAAGGAGAAAAATAACTTGGATATGCTAGCTGAGGAATCCCTAGATATTTATTGTATCATTCAAGGATTTCATGGACCAAAATTTAACAAGTTTTGGATATTTTGGGTATTTTTTGTCATTTTTTGCAAAATTTGGAAATTTGACCTTTGCAAAAGCGTCGCGCAACGACGTGAATCTTTTCCTCAAAGCCTCCAAATGAGGAATTTTTTATATGTTTGGATTCCTCTTGAAATGTACTTTCCAAATATGGTCTCAAGTTTTGATGACACCCCCCAGCTTTGGAGAATACCCCAAAAAAAAACCTCTTTTTCATGCTTCTGCCATTATTTTTGCCTGTGCGAGACACTTCTAGAGTAAGGTTGGGAAAATATATTTTTGGAGGCCTCCAAGACGTATTTTCTCAGTTTCAAGGTTGGGATGGATAGAGGATGCCTAGGGCTACCTATACCAACCTTCAGATTTGTAAGAGGATGCCTTAAGATTATCCAAAATCACCCTCAAAGTGGTGTGACACTTCTACTAACTAGCGTGACGCTTCTGTCTTGGATTCTTTTTGGACAGGGGTCAAGCCAAAATGGTCCAAATTTTGAGGTTGTAACTAGCCTATGAGGTGTTTTATCTAGAGATTTTTTCCCCCCTCATTGTTTATGAATCATGTAACTACTCAAGGATACAGACACTCCTAATTATTAGCTAAATTTGGGGAGACTGTTTCTAACTTCCCTAAATTCTAGGTAAAATTCATAGGGTGCATTTATGATGTATTTTGGATCACATTTCGACCCAATGACGTGTCATCTCTTCTGTTTTCTAAATTTAGTCCAACTCAAGTAATTTTAGAGGTTGGATAGTTGTTATTGCAATGTGGAGCTTATGTACAAACTTTTTTAGTGAAATCAAAGCCATGTTGTAGCTATAATTTTGGGACTCTAGTGGTATGATTATTAGCATTTTTTTTTCTCAGTAGCACCATCAAATTGAATTTTTATGTTTTCTTGCTATCAAATGTACGCTTCTATATGATGATCTTATGAGTCTATGAACATAATTATTGCATTTTTATGCTCTATTTTATAATATTTTCATGAATGTTCTCTAATTCCTCTAATGAATGAATTCATGTAACATGCTCATTCTAACTCACTCTCTCTCATTTAAAACCCTATACACAATGACAATTTAAGTACGTTCTTAAGTATAACAACCTGGCCTCATCTTCATCTCTACAACTAAACCTTTGAAATCATATCTAAAACCTATAACTATTTCCTTCAATGACATTCCTATCCAGCAAAATTCAAAACAAAAACCCTATTTCACTGAGCTTATATCTAGCCTAAGATCATTACATCTCTAGTCTCCTCATTGAATTTAAAAGTGACATTGAGAGATACCTCTCTTGTTTTGGTAGGGCTAGCTACTAAAACTAATGATTGGTTTGAGGTTACCTCCTTCAGTCTCCATTCTTAGCCTTGGGAAATGAGGGGAGTGATAACAACAAAAAAGGCTAGTCAACATACCATTTCACTGCAGGACCTGTAAGGGTGAATTGAAATTGTCACAGCTGAATAGTATCGTCTATAATACTATTCGATGAACACCACAGGTGAAAATTCATGAGATATTTTCTTGGGTCTTCACCTTTATTTCCTTAAAATTTTGGAATGTCTGAAGGGAACTTGGTGGGAATGGCTAGCCAATTAAGGCCATGTGTAATTGGGTTGTTTGTTAGCTTACTTAAATCTGGTAGATTTAGAGATGCTAATAAAGGTATTTGTGAGTTATCCTCCATTACAAAGCGATTTTGGAAAGCTATATGCAAATGGGTCCTTTGTGGGGAGGCCGAAGGAAGACTACCCTAGTGGGTGATCCTAGGGCTATCCAGAGGAGTGGTATGTGGGATTCAAAAATGGGTAGTAACTGGTGACCCTTGCAGAGTCATTAAAGGTGTATTTTCTCAAGGAGGAGTCCCCAGAAAATTTTCCCCAATAAAGGAAGATCCTATAATGGCAGCGACGTGATGTCCTCTATGCCTAAATGGCAGGAGGCCTAGCACACCTCCGAGTAATGGGGGGGTTTATGAAATGCCTAGATCAACGGGGTGTTGTGGGGTCCCCTATGGTATCGATTAGTGTATATTACTTTGTATTTTACGATGGAGAAATATCAATATCAGCACAATATAATCACATACATAAAACAAAGCGAAAATGGAAAAGTAATTTTCCTTTAGATTAAGTTATGTCATCAATGAAGCAAAAAATGGTTTTTGTTCATTTGTGTATGATGAAAATGCTATGTAGAATTGATATTCCTTGCCACTCTCAAAGCCACTCGGCTTTGTAGAGATATATTATGATGGGTCTTGGGGAAATGTGCTGAAAGAACTCATGACAACTTACAACAGCTGAAGAATCAACTGAGGTAATGGAAATGAGGGCCGAGTGTTGCCCGCACCGTCACTTATAGGGAAAGGATTCCCTTGATTTTGGCCACCAAAGTACATTCGTCTCACGTGAGAATTAAAGTCTTTAGCTTATTGGTATTTCGTTACCAGTATCAAGTACTAGATGGGTCAGGTAGTCCTAAATAGTACAACATGCACTGGACCTAAGCCGAACCCCCTCTTAATTAGATCTCTGTGATGCTCAGGTATTCTTTTCTGTGGGATGATTGAAATATTTTAAGCACCATAGAAGTCAAAGTCTATGTTTCATAAATGTAAAATGACCATGATGTCTTATGGGATGCCTAGCCCCAATGGTTTTAACCTGAACTATTACTTATTTTATGAACCCTGTGGGGAGAATTAGTTGGTTTAAGTTATGGTTGGTTTTAATTGTCTTGGATTTTCTTAGGGTAATTGGTAAGAAAAGGTAAGCTAAGCGCAAAAATATCTGAGCACCGGATACATTCTTATGCAAATCTTACAAGTGCTTAGTGTGTGGAAATGTTAACATACAAAGTGTAATAAGATGTGGATATGCGATGATCATTTACTATATCCCTCTAATTACACTGAGTATTTGATTGTTCATTGCATAAAATAGAAATGATGTGCAGATAATGGGTTGCATACAATCCTTCTAATTACACTCTGTGGAACTAAAGGGAGATGGGGAATCCAAATGCTTTTAGAAAGTGTTCATATGCAAGCCCAGGTTTTCCTAAAGATGCAAGGGAAGCATAGATTACTTGCTTTCTATATTAACACTTGGCCCTAGTCCCAAAACTAATAAAAACAAAAATAACTTGTTTAGTAGCAAGATTTTTGGATGATGGGACACTTACTCCTTTACTAATGAAACTGTGTGATTTGCATAAACTTTATAAAAATAGTTTGAAAAACATGTGTGGAATTTGGCCACTTACTCATCTCCATAATTAATCTATGCGTATTTTTACAAATATAAAAAATAATACAACTCTAATTACTCCACTAATTATGGTTGGCTCAACAACCAGGTAAATAGAACAAAACACAACACATCCAAAGGTGAAGGAAATTCACTAAAGGTTGCCAATCTCCTAAAAAAATGAAAATACAAGGTTTTTTTCTTGCTTTCTAGAGTTCGCATGTATTTTTCCAACACAGGAGCATCGCGACGTGTCTGTTAGAGAAAAATCTACGTAGGCGAGAAAAAAGAATTAAAATTCATTTTCAGAGGCTCAGAGCAAGTCGCAGGGTATTGCAAAAATTCTAGAGATGTAATGCTTGCCTTGTAGTGTTGTCATGCAGAGAAGAGGTCCTAAATAAAAACCGTTAGAACAAAGAAAATAAACAAGTGGTGTTGCCAATTATGTTTTAGTGTTTTTGTGGCAATGGAGTACCAAATAATGCCTTCTTAACAGTTGGTTGTTCCCTGCAAAGGATCAAAAAGATAATTGGTGTTGTTAGTGAACATACTTAAATAAAACAAAGCATATCTAGTAATTGAAGCAATTCATTAAGAAAAATAAGCTTAAACAAAAGAGAAAAATACAACAAAATGCTCAATGGAGCAAACATGTCAATACAACAATGGAGAAAGAATCTCTTTATTGACTGTTGGTGGTAGAAGAATACAATAGAATGCTAAAAAACTTGAAGGGAATACTTTGAGCAAGGGTGCTTAAATACCTCAGAAAGGAGTTCCCTTTCCTCAATCTCTTTACAGGCTTCTCCTCTCTCTCAAAAGAAGTGTGAAGACTCTCCAATTGTAGACTTTTATGCTCTCACTAAGATGTTGTATTTTTTAGAAGAAATATGGCCAACATGCTAGTGCTCTCACTTATTTTACTTCAACAATGAAATGTGGTGTTGCAATGATATAAATTTGGCCAGCATAACAATGTATCATGTTTTTCTCTTCCCATGGCTTGTTTATATAGAAAATTTTGAACCCGTATTCCATCCCTTGGTTCGAGTGATTGTGACCTAAGAGCAGGACAAGATGATTCAATTAAGGGTTGCATATCTTCAAGGTGACCTCGAGTTGGTTGTCCTTGATTGGTCATGTCATGGAATATCCTCTCCAAGTGTGAGGAGTGGTGCCAGAATGCTGAGTTTTCCCTTCCTTTGACAACAGTACTTTCGAAGGAAAAATCACGGGATCACACAAGTTTTTGCCTTTCTTTTGGTGCACAATAAAAAAATTCCCTTATAACCTTCGGAAAAGTTAGATTTTTATAATGTCCATGATGTCTTCAGCTGGAAAACCTTGATTTGTACCTTTTGCTAGAAAATTTCTAATGTCCTTTGCATTGTACTATTTTCTGGTCTTAACAACAACACATTATGTTTTATGCATACACAATAGAAAAAATAAACATATTTGTTCATAGTCATCCTTTGGAAAATTATAAGCAAGTATATTTCATATTTTTCTAAAATAAGTACAAAAAGTATGCAATATCTCATTCAAAGTCATGTGTCCAAAATAAAGTATGAAATAACTCATTCAATTATTATATTAATACATCAATGTATCTTTTTATACATCGATCTATCTGATACAACACATTATAACATTATACATCATCATTTTTTCCCTCTTATTATTACGACCTAAAAAATTCTTAAGTTTTTCATCCATTTCTGCATTTTCATCTTCTGGTCGGGGATATTTTGATGATGATTGTAATTGGCTCCTCTCACACATTGCACCCTTGGTCATGATGTTCTCCCGGAGTCGAGGATGCTGTGGGGGATCATTTCCTACAAAAAATATTAAATTTCTATGACCAATTATTGAATTTCATTGAATTAGGTTTTTAATAATAAAAATTACCTTCACAATGTAATTATTTACCTGGTTCACTAATCAGAACTATTGCAATGACTGTCTCCTGATCTTCTTCTGGCTCAGGATCCTCCTATATGTCATGCTCTACCATTGAAACTAGAAATTTATAAGTAGAAAATCGTAAATGAATAAGTAAAAAAAAAATAGAACTACATACATTATAAGTACAGAACTATTAAGTATATTATTTTTATACAACCCTATTACCATCGTGGGCCTCATTTTTCGATGCAGTATCTTGGGGTTTTACTCCCCTTTCATGGTATTTCTCCCCACTATCATGGGGTTCCTCAGGAGTAACAAAATGTTATGGATGGTTCACACTATTAGAGGATTGTTGCTCAATATTCATGGGATCATTTATATTTGTACTACTCCCCTACTAATTAAAGAAAAAAAATACATTATATTTATGGATGATATCAAACATGATTGTATTTTATAAGTAATGAAAGGTTAATTTAGATTAACTTTTATTTACCTTTTCCTTCAAACTGGATCTTTGGTTTTCCCCATGATTTTCTGGCTATTGACTACAGCTTTAAATCCAAAATTGAAACTAATATGGAGGTATTCCACGATGACTTTAGTTCCGAATTCATCACCCTATATTACATAAGAGTATTTTTTTTATTATTGGCTAACGCAATTACCAAAAATTTATAAGGCAATATAAATATAATATTTTTATGATGTTTGGGTACTTACAATTAGTTCATGTAGCTTCAAATAATCGCCCTGGCCCAATTTGTGTTGCCCATGCTTCTTAATATTTGCCTTGGTTGCCTTCAATGTGTTAGGGAGCCTATGAAAAGTTTCAAGTATGGTATATACTCCATTTTTTTCAAAGCTAAAGAAAATTAAAAGTAGTGAATTCAAGATTCAATTTTAAACCTTGTTTCACTAGGTGGTGTTTTACCTTATTTTTTCATTTTATTCAACTCTACGACCTTAATGAGGCCCTTCCATTCCATATCAAGAATCATGGGAGGGTGCTAATACCTAGGGTTATCTCCCAAGATAACCCTATACTATTCTCATACACATTTTAAATTTTTTCCAACTATGACGATGACCTCAATTTTATTAAAGGTATCTACCCTGAATTGATATTCAAGGTAGTCCATAAGTTATTTTTTAAGGTTTTTGACGGAGCATCAAAGGGCAACCCAAGTGATGCAGGCTACGGGGGCATCTTTAGAGATCATCAAGGTAATCCCTTATTGATATTTTTTGGATCCATAGGGTGGGATACCAACAATTCAACGGAACTTGAAAGCCTATGGAAAGGGATGCGCCTAGCCCTGCTTCACAACTTCTTCCCCATTGAAATGGAGGGGGACTCCCAAATCCTCATCCGCATGGTTCAAAAAATTCTCATGGGTGCCTCTCCTTCTAAAGTTGTAGATAGCTGGAGACTCATGGCAAGAATGGAACTCATTGCAAATTGGCTGCAGCATCATCAAGCCATTGCCTTCAAACATGTAAAGAGATCAGGCAACAAAGTAGCAGATCTATTGGCAAACAAAGGGGTGGTCATCTCTCAGGTCCTAACAGCAGGTCCCCTCTCCATTCTCAATGACAGTAAACTCATACAGGAATGCACCAATCTGGTGCTCAAGGACAATGAACCCCCGGATGCGGGTGTTAATGGAGTTTAATTCGGCTGGTACGTTCTGGAACGGCATGTGACCTAGTCACATGGCCACCCGCATGCCAACTCGTTGGCCTCCTCCTGCATTAAACGCTCCTCGCCGTCACCCTTTGGAGCAATTAATCCATTGTTTCGGTCGAGGCATGCACCTTGGATTCATAATGCCATCTGTTTGCTGCTCCCATTGGCTCTCTCTGTGATGATCCAGCCCCCCGCTGTAGATTCTATGCCGAATCGCATTCCTCCTTTGCGCAGTGGTTGCTCCCCCGCAGCCGCAGAGCTAAGCTCTCGCACATCATTTGGGAGGCGCTGCAGTCTTAGCAGCTGCATTGAATTTCTCCCTGGTACCCATTATTCACAAAGCCCCCATTGTCATCTGTGTCTCTCAGCCTCTTTTGGCCCTATCTCGCCCTCCACCTCTCGGCTTCTCCATGCCCACCCTGCCTCCTCCGCTGCTCGAAGTTGTGCACATCCCAATTGTGAAAACATGCCTCTCTTGCGACATCGAATGCGATGTTGGCGGGGCAGCAGCAGAGGCTGAGCTTCGCGAATTGTTTCTTCCTCCTCTCCCTATACCTCGTCTTCCTCCCTAGCACATTCAAGGGGTAGATATCCCGATACCCGCAGTGGTCGGGGCCGTCTCTTTGGCTCCTCGGCTCGCCACCCTACCTCTGAGCCTCCTTCGGTCCCTCAGCCCCAACCATTCCCGGCCTCAGCCCACTTTCAATTTCAATGCTCCTCCTTCAGCCCGCTCGTCGTGGCCATTGTATCCATCTCATTATGTGAAATCCCCGGTGCTAGCCCTGTCCCCAGCCAACCCCCTTCGCCACCTGGCCTGCATGGTCACCCCGGGCCCTCGGAGGCTGTAAAAGCTCCACAAACCTCGCCTATGCATACTTCTAGCTCAAACAACAGTGGCAGCTCGGGCTACTACAAAGAGAAGTGATTGCGGGATGAAGGAAAGTGTGTTGAAGCTGCTGCTCCTCGCCAGGATGCAATTGGATTCCAGTCTGCTGAAGATGACGAGTACAGGTGCTTGATCGTTGAATAACCTCCTCCAGTTTCTCCTGATGCTCAGATTACCAGGTCTCCTTAGGTCTCAAACCTACAGCTCTTTAGTTTGTTTTCTATTCATGCATATACTGAATATATCAACTTATGTCTTATGTTGCTAGTTTCCTCTTCTGAGGCAGCATTATATACTCTATTTGGGTTGGTTTCCCCTTGTGGGCAGCTCCATTTTTGGTCCTTTTTGCTATTTTTGTTGACATCATGGCGATAACTCATGCCATCACTACTGAGGCCCTAGCCTCTCTATAAACTATGTTCCATTATCAATAGAATCTTAATCTTACTTACAAAAAAAAAAGCTATTTTTTAAGGTTGGAATTTTGGAAATTCCACTTTTCGCATATGGTGGGCCCAAAAATATTTAAGACTTTGTCGTGCAATTTAAAAAAAAAAAAAAATCATTACCTTCATGCAAAAATTTACAGTCATTAGTTTGAAAATAATAATATATATGACTTATGTTTGAGATAAATGACATGAAATAGTTAAAACATCAAAAATACCAGGAATTTTTGGTGTTTTATTGGAATTCCTTTGTCATTCACCAAAAATGTGCATGTAATTTCCCCGGTTCTCTAACATGTGATGCTCGAGGAAATTAACCTATAGTGTCATCAGTTCTAGGGTCATCTCTATCACCACCTACTGCAGATATTCACTACGTTTTTTGCTCGGGGCGCATGTTCTCATGGGTCACAACTAATGGTGCTAACTCGATGGCATTACTAAGAGTATGACCACTCAGAGGTGGAGAATCAAATAGATGCCTTATGGATATATGTAGGGTGTTAGTGTTAGCTGGTCACTCATGTCGTGTCTTGGAAATTCCACTAGTACCAACACCGATATAAGGATTGGCTGATTGTTGTGGGAAACAAAGTGTCTCCAGATAACCATACATAAGAAAGAAAATTATTTTTCAATTAGATAATATAAAAAATAAAAAACAAACTTTCATAATTGAACTTATGACATAAAAAAGTAACTTTAAAATATGGTTATTACCTTTTATGTCTTAATATATTTTCTCAATTCCTTCATCCTAGCCTTATTCATAGGAATTTGATCCATACTGCAAATCAAATCCATAATTTTTTGGTCGTTTTCTTCACATACTTTTATATTGTGACTTCAAGGTCAGGGGGTGACCACAAGTCTTCCTCATTAAGAACATCATCATCGATATGAGGCTAAAACTACATATTTCAACAAAAGAAAAGTTATTTTTTTCGATTATATAAAAAATAAATCAAAATTTCACATTAAATGTAAATTAAAATTGTTAGTCGTTTACTTTTGACTGTGTAGGTGCTTTTCTACATGGAACAACCTGCCACATAAAAATATAATTAGATCCATGAAATATTTTAATTTTTTTTAAAAGAATAGGTATTAACATAAACATTTAAATGATGGACATATAAACACATAAAAACATGAGAAATAAAGGACTAGTCCTATAACATGAATGTGAGTAATTATGGAATTTTTGAACCTAAATTTTTATGGAAAATTACCTGCATAAATGGGTCTATGAGACAAAAAAAAATTAGCACAAATTTGAGTCAATATTTGGTAGATGCAACTAAATATATCTAAAATAAGGAAGTTATGGGCCTTTAGTTTTGATATGAAAATCGATCATCCTATGACACTTTGAAAGTTTTAAAAATTTTGGGCCTTTGAAAGTTAACTTAGTTCATAACTTGATCAATTGTGAATAGTTAATTTTAAAATAACTTAAAGATGAAAAATCATAATATGCAATAAGACACGGTAAAAATGAATAAGGGAAAAACCGCATGATAACAATTTTTTTGAGTGTGGACTATGTATCCGAGCCCTGCTCCAATGTCTAGGCGATTTATTGATCTCAAAAACAATAAAACAATACATTACAAATATTTGACTCATAGAGTAAACCTCCTTCTAGAGTGGCATTGTTTCTCCTTCAATGAAAAATTCTCACTCAAAGAAATTTCACTCACAATTTGACTCCCTTTTACAAAGAAACGATGGTGGCAAAAGAAAAGGACTCTCTCACTAAATGTGGCAACAGATCCTTATACTCATTTTGAGATCTAGATGCACAAATCCAACTACTTGATTATGAAGTGTTGAAATGAAATTTTCTCACAACCATAGTGAGAATCGACTCAAACAAACTTCTCTAATGAAGAAATAACTAATGCAGATACGTCTGAAAGGCTTGAAAACTCCTATCTAGGCTCTTTATATGATAAAAAATGTCTCCATATGGCATCAAAATAGTATTTGTATGCAATACAAAAGGACTTGGCTCTGCAAATTATCCAACTTACGATGCTCAAATCACAAAAATAATTCTTCCCTTGTGTCTAGAACACCCAAAAACCATTGTGTAGATTCTTCCTGGGCCTAAAAAGACTGAAAATTGGTCAAGTTAGGCCTTTTACTTCATTTCTATATTATATGTTCTACAAATTGGAAAAACTAGCTAACCAGGCAATGGAACTCCTCTTTTGGCAGAACACCATGTGACAATTTTTTCTCGGGACCAACGTCAATTCTGCTACAAATAGTGAAAATTTTCGAATGGTTAAATCATGCCATTAGGTATTAGTGCCAATTGTTTAGCTCCTACTGTCCATCATATGGAAGCCTATGTAGCGAGGGGTGTGGGCTAGAGGTCCCACACCCTCTGACTCTCCACCCTTGGTCGCATTAAGAGCCATGTTTCGTGGGGCTAGGTGATGCACCAATGCTCTAGCTCTGAGCCCTCCACTCATGGTTCCACTATGGTTATGATTATCATTCATGGTCAAGGGCTCAAGCTAATTCCATGCCCACTCTGCCATGCACCACTATCGTCGCACATCGCCATGGAACCCAGGGTCGGGGCTTCCGCTCTGCCCTCTTGCTTTGCGCTATGTCATGGTTGTGTGGAGTGAATGTGACCCAATGGTGGGGCTACCTGTGCCTCTCCCCCCCCCCCCATTCCCCCCTCCTCCTACACCTTCACTATGGTCACGTGGGATGAAATATGCTTGGATATGGGTCTATGTGCCCTGCCCCCTCCCCCAAATGCGCAAACCATTCAAATTAAAATGGAACCGCTAACCAATACGCTTAAGAAACAAGATACGTGGTGTAACAATAATGTGTGTTAGGTATATCTAGTAGGTCATGGGGTCAAAAACGGTAGAGGCCTACTAGTCAACAGATTAAATCTTTAACATGCATCCTGAGGGTAATATGGTGCCCTCCCATTGGGCCACATGGTTCCCCCTAATTGGACCACACCAAAACTCAATAACCGATCAAAATTTGACACCTTGACGTTTACGAGACTACCATGTCATAGCACATGACTCGTCCACTTGTGCATGGTACAGCTCAGTCTCCTGCTAAAGTTAGCGTATGACCTTCCAAGTCAACAGCGCATTTAACCCCACAAGCTAACTTTTTAGTTATTTGCCAAAAACTTTAGAACATGATAAGTTTCATACAAGGTGTTGGATTGAGGTGATTCATGCATTGTTGGAATTAGAATGATGTGGTCTATGATTTGACATAGGTTTCAGGAAATTTCAATCACTTTTAGTTTTGATCATATTTTTTATTCCCTTGATCATTCCTCCCCACTGCAAACATTTGGACCTCCAAAAGTTTCTATTTACTCAGCACGTAAGTGATATTAAAACTCCCTCACTTTCCTAATCTCAATCCACCTTTATTTACTCAGATTTGTGTCTTTGAGCCCCACTCGAAGATACTCCACATTTCCTCTACGTGAAGCCCTAATTTTGTTGTCAAGAATTGAGTCTTCCTTTAAGTCATCTAAAGATTGAAGGGAAAAATATTCAATATATGGAATCTAAAAATTCTCTTCATGATCATCAATCATTGGAGACTCATATAATCTTCAGCTTGAAGTCTTTCCTTGTTGATATACAAACAAAATTGATCTTCCACTTGGAAATCATGGTCAACTTGATGCTTGGCATGCCTTGCTTTGTACTTGTATTTTCTTTTCTCAATATTCTCTTTTACTCTTTGATGCAGTAGCTACATTTATTCAATAAAATACTTGGTTTTTTCCACATCACTATGTCCATCTACTACAATGTATTTTACCAAAGAACCAATCCAAAAGAGACTTTGGCAACTAACTGATGAGCTCCATCATTAGGTATATTTAGATGGGTTAATGGTCACCTTTTTTCCTTATTAATTATTTTCTTCTTGCATTTTAATTATATTATGGTCTTATGATGCTAGTGTAGGTCTTGATTGAGGCTTAACATACTTCGAGTACCTAACATAAGATTAAATGCAGGAAAATCATGAAAATATGGAATTTTTGTGGAGGTTTTGTCATAAATACTTAGAGTAGACAACAAGGAGAGATTATAGGGGGTTGTACACCCTCCTCAACTCCAAAAGGCAGCCAAGAGATCCTCAAGATTGCCTCCAATAGCACGAAATCAAAGGCATCCAAGCAAACTCAAGATCAAGTGCACTCAAGCGAAACTTCACGTGCAGTCAGGTGGACTCATCACCTATTTTCTAGGGAGATGTTGGTAGCTACCCTTTAGGTTAAATAGAGTTGAGCAAGAGCTCATTAGGATTTGAACTTTGGAGAAATCCATTAGACCCTTTGATCTTGTAATCAATTTTTCAAGACTTTTATAATGATGTAATGAGACTATCTTTTGAAATGAAATGAGTATTCAAACTTTTCTTTACTGATCTAGTTCCAGAGAGCTAGGATTGTGGGTTAGAGCCCAATCCATGTGCTTCTGCCTCTCTTGTGTAATCATTCTTTACTTTCATGTCATTTAGCTAGTTTTTCTTATGAATAGTTAGCTAGTTTGTTTTTATTTTCATTTACTGTTTTAGTTTTCTTCTATTTGTATTTTGTTGTAGATTTAGTCTGCTGACATGAGTGGTAGAATAGGTGATAACTTCATAAAGCTGTGATTCAAGCCTCCCCCTCTCATCTTTGTTAATAGATCTTGAGGAGGGTAGACCTTCCCCACAAACCAACAATGATTCTTAGTTTACGATTTCTTGGAATGGATGAGATTAGTTGTTGTGATTCCATGAATATATTTAGTATGTTGTGGTAGATATCTATTTTTAGATCAGAGTAGATTTTCTTTACAAATTCAAGTCATATTTTCCATTGTCTTTATCATGATTTGTCCATGTTTATTGCATGATTAGGTAGTTTGATTGCAAGAACATGTAGCACAGTCAAGGAGAACTTCACCAGCACCTCCAGATTCATCTCTCAACTTCCATCGGCCCTCTATTAATCAAAATCACCATCAGCCATGTTTTTAGATCTTTCATCTCTACACTGTGATAAAACCATAGGGGTGAAATACATGCCTCCCAATAGGTTCTGAGGTTGGACAAGGGGTGGGCCACCTCCCACTCATCTTCATCCACCTTCACACCACCTTCCCTACCCTTTTTCTAGTTGTTTTTGGCCTCGGATTTCCCTCGTCTTGTTTCCTATAGAAATTCATGACTTGCATGTAGCACTACAGGAAACCTATAGCAACACTTGAAATAGCACCTATGGTCCCCTTCTTAAGCCTAGATACCACCATCACCATCTTTTGAACCTACAAAAAATACTCATATACCTCCAACATTTCCCCCATATGTTCAAGCCTTCCATAAGGCACCTTAGCACTTTCTTCTCCTAGCTGCAAAACAACACATTTTCAAGCATAGTTAGGTCATCAATAGTTTCATGAGTAAAATCATGATAGATAGAGAATAGGGTAATTAGAGTGTGTTTAGCCATTTTTCCTAGCAAAGTGTGGTTAGAATAGTTTCCTTTATGCCATTTCAATTCAACACTTTTATTCATGCAAGATACCTATGTTTCTTTTAAATTCTTATCATAGTCTAATAAGTAGATTTATTTCATTATAGAATAGTTAGATGTACTTTTTTGCTGTAGTATAGTTTTGTATTTGATGATAGTGCCATGGCTTTGAATCACTTGTAGCCCTAGGCCTAATTTCAGAAGTGTGACAGACTTCAACTAGAAACCCTAGAAGTAGCACCCTTTCATAAAGCTCAGAAGAGGATGACATGAGTAGAATGCATCTAATGTGTATATAGCACTGTCACCTCCACGTTTTTATGGAACCCGAGTTGATAAAGTGAATTAAGGAAACCTCCGGGAGTTGCAACATTCTTGGTTAAATACGAGGGCTCACCACTTTTTGGCTTCGTTGCAGGGGAGGTGTCTAGTAGATGCTTTGATTTTGTTTTAGCATTCTTTATGCTTTCCTTTTTCATGTTGCTTCAAAAATATTGAAAAAATACAAAAAATATGATTTTCATGCCTCGTAGGAGTAGGGGCAATCAAGAATTTTTTTTACCTAAAACCCCCACATCACCACATAGTCACCTTTCACTCTTCTTTAGTGCCTGTGAGGTTGAACACACCATAGGTGAGCCTTCTGAAAATTTTGAAGAAACTATTGGGGAAGAAGAAGAATATCTTGTTTCAAGTGAGGGACCTAATTCGCCTATCTCAACCATCGCTTACACTGAAACCCAGGAAACCTTTCCCATTAGAGAGGAAGATGGGGAAACTAAGATGAAAAACATTAGCCCATTATCTCTTCCAAAATTTTATGGAATTACCTCAAAATATCCTGACACATTCATGTTTGAATTTTCTGTTGTCTATAGGACCTATGACTATGCCTCACATGATCAGAAACTAAATCTATTCCCATCCACCCTTAAGGATGAAGCCTTGTGCCGGTTAATGGGTATACCTAGGAACACCATCACTACAGGGGCACAAATGAAAGAGACCTTCAAAAACAAGTCTAGAGACTACTGTAGGTCCACGGAAACTAAGGATGAGATATTCAGGATGAATCTAGGGCCTGATGAATCCCTAGAAGAATATGAAGAGAGATTTCAGTTAAACTATAAGAGAGCAGACTGTAATCTTGATCCTGGATCACATAAACTAGTAGTTCTCTGAGGGATCATAGAGGAGGTGATAGAAACTTTAAATATGTTATCAGGAGGAGATATCTACCAACTACCTTATGAAACAATCAAAATTTTCTACAGGAACCATTCTAGGTCAGTCAGGAAGAAAAGCAGAGTTGGCCAAAGTACATCCAATACCCTTCCTCTTCCACCGCCATCAAACATGTTATTGGAAATATGCTAGAGGACTTCAAGAGTGACATGTTGCACACCTTTTCTTTGCAAATGGACACAATTCAGGTCAAAATAAAGCAAGAGGAAGAAGAAAGATATTTGGCTACATTTTTCCCTAGATGTATTAGAAAGCACCCTAGAAATGAATTTCCACCAAGTTTCTTAGAGGTTTTCTTAGTCTGTGAGGAGAATCATGCCACAGAAAAGTGTCCCTCCATACCTGGACTTAAAGCTATATATCAAGGTGGGGAAGTGGGGCTAGAGCAACTCTGTTTCATTAACTAGAGAAGGCCTCAAGGCCCTAGGTCATATCAACAGGGTATGCATGGTGCACCTTACTCTTACTATCACAATAATCAGAGTGCATCCATGCAATCTTGGTACACCCCTACCCCTCCATTTTTGCCTACACCTCCTACTTGGCCTTACAACCCTCCATATCACCCTAAGGCTGTGAAACAACAATTTCAGCAATATGTTCCTTAGCAACCTCAGTGGAACAATTCATCCCAAGGGTGGAGGCCTCAACACAATCAACCACCTGCTCTAATGCCTCCACCCCAACCTCAACCTCAACTTACTTATGCTGCTCCACCCAAGCTACCTCAAATTCCTGCACAGCCAAATCCGAACCCAAACAACAGATAGGGACAAAAAATTTATAGTGGAGAGACATCCTATCCAACTTATGTTGTGGAGATACAAGAGATTAATCTCATATCGAGAAGTGTACTCCCAAAAAACCACCATCCATCTCCACCTGTAGAGGTTGAGGAGGAAAATGAAGAAGGTAACACTCGGATCCAACAACCACCTTTTCCTGAGTGCTTGATCCATTCTAGTCAACACACCCAAGAGGAGATTGAACTTCTGGGAGAGTTGAAAAATTTTGTGTAAAGATACCACTTCTCCAGGCCATTAAGGATGTCCCTATTTACAATAGGCTCATCAATGAAAAGTGCTTCAAGAAACCTGGGAGAAATAAGAAAGATACCCCCACAATAAATGTAATAGGACAGATTTCCGACTTAATGATGGGAAGGATGATCTTTTGAAAGTACCCGGACCCTGGTAGTCCAGTTGTAGATGTGCACATAGATGGTGTCATAGTTCCCAATACTCTGATTGATCTAGGGGCTGCCATCAATGTCATGACGAATGAAACTACATTGAAACTCAACATCCAAGGGACTTTGAGGAAAACCACAAAATTTATGCAACTTGAAAATTGGTCAACAAAAAATCTGGAAGGAATTGTTGAGGATGTTATGGTTTCAATTGACTCTTGGGAGTATCTTACATATTTCCTGGTTCTGTAACCAAAAAACAAGTTCAATGGATATCCTCTCATCTTAGGGAGACCTTTTTTAGCTATGGCAGATGCTTAGCCCAGCCTTCCATTGATCATGATATACCTACATGGTTGGAGGATGAAGAAGATGAGGTATATAACACTACCCCCATTTGTACCATAGATGTTTTTCTTAGAGGAGGGTAGCTTGATGAAGATGAACTCATCGACCATGCCATTCAAAACTAGTCCCCCGCTAGCAGTCCACTTGAAAATCTAGTCAAAGAGTCTGAAAGCCAACTGTGGGTGGAATTGCACTCAGTCGATTCAACCTCTGAAACCACCATGGATATTGAGTTTAGACCATCTAGATCTCTTAAAATCAATTCAAACCTCTTTGATGAAGAAGAAAGGCAGTTATACCAGATTTTAAAATAAAACCTAGATGCATGTGCTTGGGATTACAAGGACATGAAATGGGCACATCCTTCAGTATGCAGACATCATATTTACATCAAAGAAGGATGTGAGTCTGTGTGACAACCCCAAAGAAGGATGAACCCATCTCTAAAGGACATAGTCAAGGAAGATCTGCAGAAATTTTTGGATGCAGGTTTCATTTATCCTATATCGGACAGTGAGTGGGTATCTCATCTTGTCCTAGTCTCAAAGAAGAATGGAAAATGGAAAATTTGTGTTGATTATCGGGAACTCAACAAAGCCACCAAGAAGGACCATTTCACTTTTCCCTTTATAGACCAAGTCCTGGATGGCCTTACAAGAAAGAAGTTAGTTTCCTTCTTAGATGTGTTCAATGTGTACAACTAGATCCAAATCAGCCCTGAAGACCAGGATAAGACTACTTTCACCTGCCTTTGGGGTACCTTCACTTACAGAGTCCTACCCTTTGGGTTGTGCAATGCCACATATACCTTCCAACAAGCCGTCTTAAGCATTTTTTCTGATCTATTCCATGACTTTGTTGAAATCTACATGGATGATTTCACACCCTATGGGGATGACTTCTTGGAAGCTCTCTCCAATTTGGGAAAAGTGTTGAGAAGGTGCATTGAGATGCATCTCTCCTTGAGCCCAAAAAATTGTGAATTCCTGAAAAAGAGTATTATTTGTAGTAGTACACTCAATCTCCCCAGCAGGAATATAGGTGGACTTGAGAAAAATCACTATTATCAAAAGGGTACCTGCTCCTCAAAAGCATAGAGATGTCAAGAGCTTCTTAGGGTTAGATGGTTATTATAGAAGACTCATCAAAGATTTTAGTAATATGGCTTCACCACTATTTATTTTATTTTCCAAAGATTTGTATTTTACTTGGTCCAATCCTTGCCAAGAGGCTTTCAAGCTCATTGAGGGAAAGTTGACTACTTTCTCCATTCTGTGAGGTCTAATTTGGAATATTCCTTTCCACATCCACGTAGATGCATCCGAAAAAGCTATGGGGGAAGAATTAGGTCAGTTAGAAGAAAAATTAGCTTATGCAATCTATTTCATTAATAAGAACTTGCCTAAGGCCAAGCTCATTATACTTTCATAGGGAAGGAGATGTTAGCCATTGTCCATGCTTTAAGCAAATTTAGACATTATGTAACTGAGTAGCATACCTTTTTTCACACTGACCGTGCAGCCATCAAATATTTACTAAAAAAACTAGATGTTAATGATAGGATAATTATATGGTTGTTACTTTTACAGCAATTTTACCTAACCATTGTTGATAAACCTGGAAAGGAGAATTTCATTGCAGATTTTTTATCCAGGTTATCTTTATCTATATGTGAAGAAGGAATGGTGGATTACTTGCTACCAGATGAACATATCTTTTCTATATCAACACTCTCACCATGGTTTTCTGACATAGCTAACTACTTAGTTGCTAGAAAGTTCCCTCTTAATCTCTCATTCAAGGAGAAAATTAATATCATCAGAAAAAGCGCCTCTTTCACAAGGATTGGGGGAAATATTTTCATGCTAGGCCCTGACCAAATCCTCAGAAGATGTGTGAGGGAGGAAGAGGTTTTTGATATCCTCACAGCATGCCATGATAGCCCTTGTGGAGGCTAGTTTTTTGCAAAAAGGACTTCCTTCAAATTTTTGTAGGTAGGATACTATTAGCCTACCCTTCACCAGGATTCCAAAAGATACACTAGCAGGTGCAACCAGTGCCAAAGGATGGGGAAACCTATAAAAAGGGATGAGATGCCTTTGAACCCTAGGGTGGACCTTGGGCCACTTGAAAAATGGGGCATGTAATTCATTGGACCTATTGATCCACCATCTCGACAAAAAAAAATATCATAGTTTGCACTTACTACCTGAAACAATGGGTTGAAACAAAAGCTGTGAAGGTATAAATCAAGGAGAAAGTAGCAAAATTTATGAGGGAGAATGTGTTTTAAAATTTTGGATACCCTAGAGAATTAGTCACTGATTAGGGGCCACAATTCAATTCTCATCTCATTGAGAATCTTCTAAGGCGGCACAAGATAAAGAATAAAACTTCTATTGCCTACCACCTTTAGGCGAATGGTCAAGTGGAAGTGACTGACAGAGCCTTGAAGAGTATACTCATTAAGGTTGTGAGCAGTTGCAGAAAATATTGGGTGGATATATTGGTAGAAACAACTTGGGCCTACAACACTACTTGGAAAACAACAACATGATTCACTCCTTCTGACCTAGTCTATGGCAAGAAAGCTCTGCTTTCAGTTGAATTTGAATTCAACACCTTAAAGATGGAAGATGAGTTAGATCTATAGATATAAAATGCTAAAAAATAGAGGTTGCTACAATTAAATGGATTGGATGAGTTTAGTATGAAAGAACTCCTTCACACAGAGATAATTCAACTGCAAAGGAAGGTCTGGCATGACAAGAACATTAAGGAAAAGGCCTTTCAAGAAGGAGATTCGGTGATGTTGTATGACTCAAGATTTAATGACTTCAAAGGAAAATGGATGAAAGATGGCTGAGAACCTACAAAGTGGACAAATGTTATGATAATGGCACAGTTCATATTAGAACCATAGATGAGGAACAAATTCCTCTACTTGTCAATGGTTACAGACTCAAGGTTTACAAGAAGCCCCTATCTAGGGCAGAATTTATAAATTCCATAAGCAGGGAGGTGTATTTCATGGGAAAATCCATATTTTCCAGTGCCTCCTAAAGAAATAAGAAATAAAAAATAAAGAGGAATGGGTTAAAACCTCTCTAAGTCACCCTAGGCCAACTCTAGGGTTGAAAACCTCCATGAGGCAGTCCTGGAGAAAGAAAAAGAAAAAACAGAGAATAAAATATCCTTGGGTGAAAACCTGAATACCTCTAGGTTGAAAAAAAATTTGGAGGCAGCCCACTTGCCTTCAAGAAAAGAGGGAAAAAATACAAAAAGAAAGAAAAAAGAAAAAATATATACCTATGCATTTATGTGTTTTTCTGTTTTGTAGGTTAACATTTGAAAATGGTTTTTAGGATCCAGAAGAGTGATTTCTCTTCATTATTTCTTATTCTCTCATATTATCTACTTGCACACTCCATAATCCACTCCATCATCCATCCCTTCATCCATTTCACCCATCATATAGGCAACAATTTCATTTTTTTCCCCAATCCATAATTGCTACAGGAAAATCAGGCATCTACATGATTTTTGTAGCACTATAGGAAACTCCTGTAAACATTACAATAAAATAATTTGTGAAGGAAAGAGGCTACCTAATGGTTTCTTAACTTTATTTAGGGCATGATAATTCATTCTTTTCCTATTCCTACAATCCCCAAACCCCTATTTCAATCCATGCACAAGGTTTCCCTATCTAAACCCTATGTTGCACCTTCGACAGCTAAACCATTGAAAACTTGGCATGGGATCCCTTTCTCTTTCCTATACTACACTCCATTCATTCCATGACTTCCTCCATAGCATCCCTAAATCATATCCTTCAATTTATAAAAAAACTGAAGCAAGAAGAGGCAAGAAACATACTACTACATGTATCAGAAAGTTTCCTGTAGCAAATATGTGTGTGGCACAGCAAGGCCAAAAGATGAAGGAAATCCAATGTAGATGACTCCAGGAGACCACCAACAGAATCTAGAGGGACAAGCAAATTGGACATAGAATTTGAGCCCTCCATGCATTACCTGCAAAAGAAATCAAACAAGAAAAGGGTGAGCACTCACTCAGGAAAGATAAGCAACTCACTCAGAAAACAAATAAAAAAATTAAGACACAGCAAATAAAAGACTCGGGATGCCACCACCAGCTCTAGCTCCTTGCACCATCTCCTTCAGCATGTCACCACCACCAGGTAAGCTTAGGTATGGCCTCTCACCCCTCGATGTGCATTCATAATGGCCAAAATACTTAAATGTCTAGATTTAGAAGTTTAAAAGGAAAAAAGGTGGCTAGTTAACTTGGTCACCTTCGTAAAGTGAAACTAGAGGAAAATTGAAAGTGCATGAAACTTGGGCAATTAAAATTGATTCAAGTAAGAGTGGATGACTATGAAGGGAAGTGATCACAAGGTCAACAATTATTAAGTGAAATGGGGGCCAATGGTCTCTGCGAGGAAACTCGAGTTAAGTATGAGTCACCATAACACTCCAAATTTGGTTAAAATCCAATAAAGGTAAGATTTGTCTCATTTCAACCCTTGCATTGAGAATTTCAAAGAGAAACAAGATTATGAGAGAAGTGGCAGCCATCAAAAGAGAAACATCAAAGTTTGGGCTTGCATGCACCATTGTGCTATAGGAAACAACATTTTTCTATTGACAACTTCAACAGTGGACTAGCATAGCCCTAGAGGGAAACAAAAAGTTACTTGTGAGTGAATTGGATTCCCAAAGCCTCCATATATCCAACCAAAATAGCAGAGGACCAAGGTAAGTGGATTTTCATCCTACAGCACTAAAATTTATCCATACAATTCACACACAGCAAAAGTAAATTTGATAGTTAAAGGGTAAAAAACAAATTCTTGCATTTTGCTTCAAGGCCTCCATCTCCAAGACATACCTCTAAAAACCTCTCACCACCTTCATCTCACAACATTAAAATTTGAGGGGGATTAAACAAAAGGGAGCCTATAGACATTGAGAGAATTAGGCAACACCCTCAGGTTATGGAAATCTTTCAAAATCACCAATGGCTATGGTTCTTTGAGCTATTGAAAGGTTCGGATGATGAAATAGCTAAAAAATTTGCAGTGCCTCTGGAGTCACATTCATAAGAAAGAGCCACCACTGTGATTAGAGGACTAGACATCACTCTATCTCTTGAAATCATAAGCAGAGTTACCACCTTGCCCTTAGGAGTCAAATGGGTCAAGGAGAGAATGCCTAGCACTGCACCCTGTTATCACCAAATTGATTCTGATAGGTTGCTCATCAATCAACTTAATGTAACTCTTTCAAACCAATTTTAATTGAAGATTAGCCTCTTCAGTTTGAGAGGGCTCTCTCAAAAGGGACTTATGATTTTCAATAGAAATTATATTAGATGGTTAACTCTATGAAATGTGACTTGATTTTGATTGATTGCAGGTTGAAAAATGAAAGGATTGCTACCATTGGCTTATAGGGACAACATCAGTAAACTCAATGATAGTAATTCTTGTTATGGAAGCTGAGGCAAATAGAGGTTTCAATAAAAGATGGTACGTACACACAACACAGGAAGAACACAGTAGTTTAACCTCTAAACAATTTCAGAGCATGTTATCATGAGTTCTGAGTAATTAGAGCTAAAAATAAATGTAGATTATTAAACATGAAAGATATATAGCATATAAAACATTGAACACCTCATTCGAATCCCAGGTTTAGAAGTAAAATATCACTGTATATTACTGAAACTGAAAAAATATTACAGAGTAGCAATTTGGTACAATATTCTCCAACCCTTTGAGATTCGTTGTTTTGCCTATAAATAGACTCTTTTACATTGCAAATGATCTACCCAGCTGGCTAGATCCTCGAACTATAACTTTAACACCTAACATAACCGAAAACTACTTTCTTGGAACAGAAAAAAGACAACTAACCTTTAAAGACTCGCATTCATAATAGGACTCTACTTCATATTTATTACATTCAATTTTTTCAAAAGTGAGATAGTTACATGATAAGGATCACATGCTCGAGAAACATTCACAATCACTAAGACATTTAATGTGCCCCCTAAATTTAGGAAACACAGTCCTACTTTTTCAGGAAAAGATAAAACCCCACTTTAATCTTGGTCTTCATGCTAAGCTAGATTAATGACACTTATGTCAAGTATTGAGTCTATGCTTGGATGGCCCACTATCATGTTGGATGTCTCCAGGTGGCTGACTGATCTTCCATGTGCTGTTTGAACCTCCAAAAATCCTTTAAAAACCTTTCACTACAAAACATAGCAGTTTAGGTAGTTTCGTAGCGTAGTTTCATAGCTAATTGATTTCTATATTTTCACCCATCTTTCTGCCACCTTTGCTGGTCAAAAATAGTTGTTATGACAAAATATCTAAATACAACCAACCTCCCTCCTTAACTCTTCATAAAATTTATTTAAAAGGAAAAATAGCATCTTAAAAAATTTCATAGTGTTTTTGGCCTTCAAGCCTAGAGCACGCTACGAAACTTCCTAATAAGGAAGAATTTGCAGATTTCGTGATTTTCTTCAAAATTTGATCTTCTAAGCCAAAATTTAAGTCCTTTGCAAGCTATGAACCTTAACAAAAATGTCTCAGCTCAACTCTTCAGTCTTTTGGAGTTTCATCTTCATTCACAATAGGTTGACCTATAGGTTCTTCAACCACTTTCATTGTCATCCTTTTCTTCTCCAGCTCATCTTAAATCATGTCCATTTGTTGTTGAAGGTATTCCACTTGATTTTTTAATGATCTGTTTTCAGCTTGCAAGTATAATTTCATCTTCCTTGGTATGTTTGACCACAATTATTAGAGGCTGAGTCCTTTTGATCAGTCTTTTTGCATTATCCATAGATTTTGAAACACTTGAGAGTTGACTATCCCATTTTTTCATCATTTGGTCAAATTCAACCTTTTTAGACCTATGCTTCTCTACCTCCAAATTCAACTCAAGTATTTCTTCACTTTCTTCCTTCAGTTGTTCTTTGAGGAATTATGTTTCTGATTTTTCAATTATCTTCTCTTTCCCTTTCTCTACCTAATGATAACTTCTTCTTCTGCTGCTGGATATGAATTTATGATGTTTTCTGTCTGCATAGCTTCACTGACTTTCTCCATCCTTTTTCTCTCCATGGCCTTCTTTGAAAACTTGGTCATTAGATTTCTTGGTTGAATAATGAAACCAGCATCTTCCCCTGCAAAATCCAATTTCATGACAGTCTTACCTTTCTTCAGTTTCTTTCCATCACCTTCAATTTCTTATGCTTGCACTATTCGGGACTCCTCAATGTCTATTGCATGAAGGATATCTTCCATATTTCCTTTGGATAATGTCTGAATCCTTGTTATTCTTTTACTTCTATGTTTGCTAATATTCTATTTCTATTTTGCAGGTGTTGGCTAAGGGATATCAATTTCTTGTAGAGCTTCTTCCTCAATGTCCATTGGTTCTATAGGAGATTGTCTTCTTTCTTCTTCATTCTCTGCTATTACAACTGGAGATGTAGTAGTTCTAGGTTTTAATATTTTCTTTGGATTCACTACATCTATTTCATACCCACTCATAAACAGAAAATAATTCCAATCTCTATTTAACCTTTTCAACTCTTCCAAGACTAACATTTTTATCAGACCATGGTGAAACAATGATGTCTCATTACCTTCTGAGTTGACCCGAACTCTATTTGACATCTTTCCCAAACTACTCTATAAAAATAAGGGTAGGTAAAGTGATTTATTACCAACAAAATGCAGAAGGAGTCTGATATGGTAAGAGTAAACCATGTTGAATATTCCCTCACAGGTGAAGTATTTTTGGATCACAAGCAGCAACTTTGCATAATTTTCCTTCATATAACTCCCGGGGATGCCATTGGTCATATCAACTCCTTTGTGCTCCTCCTTGAGAAACTCCTCACAACCCTACATTGTAAACTTTATTCCTTTAAACCATTCTTCACCACCTCTAGGGACTTCTGTAGCTTGTGATATGCTTTCTAGTGATACTGTGAGATTCAAAATCCCAACCTTTGATGTTGTCCTTGTAAAATTAATGGCAAATTCTTTTGAAATCTATGCATGGAAACATTGCAATTTCTAGCAAAATTTTACGCAGCATGTCCTCCTTAAAAATTCCATAGTTGTGGGGTCTTGATTAAGCAGTTTCAAATCCATGGGTTCATACTTGAGACAATGACCACCCTTGTTTGTTTTCTTTTTCGAAGCCATGGATGCTTTATAGTCTTTACTGCCTCGCTTGTTGGTGACACCTGCAGAATTGAATTTGAACTTAAACCTGCTTGGTGTGATGAAGCAGCTCTCCAAGAATCGACCGTGGGATACTTCACATGCAAGGATTACACAATAATATGACAAATAGCATCTTGGGGTAAAGTTTAAAAGGTTATTTGAAAACTCAGATTTTGGTAATAGCACATACGACCTTAAAAGATAATAATTACAGAAAATATGGCTATAAATGTTTGAAAATCATCATAACAAACTAAAGTGACCTTACCCTTTACTTCCCTTATCAAAAGCTGACACCTCACATCGCTCTAACACCTTTTGCTGAAAAACCTAGTTTCATAGTGAAAACAGTTTGGATGCTGAAAGACTCACTACGAAACTGTTAGGAAATTTCGTAGCAACATCTACTGATTTCATTTGTAATCGCTACGAAATTATGAAAAAATTACATGTGTAAAGTTTTGTGATTAAAATTCATGGGAATGACAGCTTATATCATGTGAGGTTGATTTGACTGAAATGACATGGCTAGAGGTGAGCTTTAAACTTAAGGTTGACATCATCAAATGCAAAAAAAATTCAGACATTTCATAAAAATGACTTATGAGACCACATTAAATTTGGTGAATGACATGCATGACCCTATAAATGAAAGTGTTAAAACTAATGATTTATAACACACCCAAAAAGAATTTCTTCCTACTAGGAGAGAACTATATTGAAGACAAAAATGGTGTGAGGAGAGAGAGCCTTCCATACCCCTGGGATGAAGTTGCCTTCCACATCATCAAATTCATCGCTTGTGAAGGAATATTGAGTGTGGTCTATGGATATCATTTCAAATTGTTAAATGAACTTAGGTTCCAAGGAGAGCTCCCACTGGAACATAGATTAAGTGTCCCTCACTTCCTCCTAAACTCCATCACTGACATGATCCATAAAGTGAGACAAAGGAAATATTAGCACTTGGCCCATCATGGCCTAATAAAATTAATTGTAAATTAGGCTTTGAGAAGGCTAAACCTACCTATATCATGGTATTATTTCATAGACATGGATAGGGAAGCCTTTATAGCTACCCAATTAGGGAAAACCTCTGCTTCTATCCCTAGAGAAGAAAAAGTAGAAGAGGAAGTAGAAGAGGAGGAAGAAGAAGAGGAAGAAGAGGCCAAAAACATAGAATAAAAGGAAGAGATGGAAATTGAGAAAGAAAACATAGAGAAAATAGAAAGAGAGCAAGAAGAAGCTGAGGGAAAGGAGGAAGAAAATACTGAGTAAAAAGAAGATGTGGACCCTATCTTAATACATGAAACCTCCCCTCAAGACACAAGCATGTCACCTGAAATCACAAACCAAGAGGTAAATACCACTCTAACTACTTTGAACACACCTTTCAAAACAAAAAGAAAGAGGCAGACACCTATGTACTTCAGAACTGGAAGAGTTAGAGGGTGAGATAGGGAAAACCACAAACTCCCACCAAGAGCCCTATCACCATTGAAGAATCACCAAAGAAGGAGGATGAAATCAGATTAGAGGAAGGAAGGGTGCAAGAAGTCACTTCACCCATAAGGACCCCTGTAACATATATCAGAAGACATTCAGCTAGATTGGAAGCCCATACACCTCATGCAACCTCCACATACCCTCCAAGGAGTGAAAAGAGTGAAAAATAAGGAGAAGAGGGTCTTCAGTAAGAAAAATAGAGTTTTCTACATCAAACTCAAGCAAGCATGGATTTGGAGAAAAATGCCTTGGTTGAAGAGGAAAATATAGCCAAATAAGGGCAAGAGGTCAAGGAAGATGAGGACAAGACACAAGAGGAAGAGAATATTGATGAAAAAGAGGGAGGAAAAGATAATAAAGAATTTTCCAACTCACAAAAATCAAATCCCAAATATGTTGAAATTGTGCCAAATCCTAGCTCTCAACCCAATCTCAATTCTTACTACACATACATTGAGGGAGGTAGATTAATTCCTCAAAAATTCACAATTCCTTTTTTTATCAGTTGGAGGAAGAGAGGGCACACACTCATCATTGGACGAATTTTTCCACATCTAAAGGAGTGTATGACATAGGGGTCATGTAAGGAAAATTAGTTTATTTGGGGAAGGATTTATCTGATGTGAGGCTCAGAGAGTCAGTTTTGAAGGAGTAGCTTCAGAAAGCACATGCAAAGAATGCAGCACTACAAGGCAGCTTCAGCAAAAAGGTAAATAAGTGGCCACTATGGCAGATTTGTGCATGGAATCCTTTTAACACAAGTATTCTTCAGATTCATATGCATTTTACCTCAAGGAGAAGTGGATCCTCTTTCAAATTAAAAATTTAGCCTCCCATGGATCCTTACCTTTCTAAAATTGTATACAGTTCATTGATTTCTGCAATCAAGCTAGCATGGATGATGAGGCGAAAATGGTAGAGTTTTAGATACATAACCTTGTGTTAATAGATTTAAATATTTGGGACCCGAATCCTAGGATGGGTGATATGCAATTAATGGCTTTGGCACCATGGATGGTGAATGAGTAGACAAGATCACAAGAGATGAGGAGGGTTATGAGAAGAGAAAATAAAGAACCCTTACACATTAGGGCTGAACTGTTCAGCCCCTAGAGGATTCATCTAACCATCTGAATATTGAAAAGGATATTGAACTAGCTGAAAGATACCTCCATACAAAAGCTCAAGCAATGGCCCACTTTGATGATTTTTCTAGGTTGTTGGGAGATGATTTCATTATGGATAGCCAAAGAAGATGGAAAAACCTCCCTCACAACCTTAGAAACATGGAGTACCATACACTAGAAATATTGAGGGGTGCCTTGGAGAGAACACCATTTTACAAGAGGGCCATGTTGGCTAAAAATATTTAGTGTCTTGGTCTAAATCTCAGTCCACCCTTGCTGCTAGGGCTAAGTGATGGGAAGGTCCAAGATGAGAAGAACATAGAATGGGAGGAAGAAGAAAATAATGATGGGTTGCAATATTCCCAAATGGGAAAGAAACAATATATCACATAAACATGGAAAGTAGCAGTGAATACATCAATACACCATTACATGATACAAATGTACAACCATATTATTAAATATATCAACAAATAATATGCAGAATATCTTGAGGATCAAGTCACTCAAGAAATGGGAAACAAGCCTCCAATAGGAAAATATGCCAATACATGAAAAATACTGCCATACAAGTGCCATGAGCCATGACAGCGCAATTTTTGGGCATAAATTGCTACAACAAGATATAACAAGGCGGATCTATTGTTCTATAGCACTAACAGTGTTGGGAGTGAAGATCTAGGCTCCCAAACACATTTCCAAAACAACCCGGGAAGGGTTTCCGAAAATACCCAAAAGTACAAAATGTCAGAATGCAGCCCTAGGGCTGAATTGCAGCTGCAACTGAATACTAGAAGGAGGTTTTTGTTTAGAGGGTGAGAATATACCAAAGGATTATAGGGTGATAATATCGCAATTATTTATGTCAGTAATGGTGCGATCATTTTTTTATTCTCTTAAAGGAATTGTTTCTAGACATGCACCCCATCAAAAATAAATCATCGAGTCAAAATGAATGGAAATGAATGAATAAGAGGGTGTGTCAGAGAGTGTCAGGCATGCCAAGGGGGGAGTGACAAGGCATGCTAGGGAATGCTAGGGCATGTCAAGAAGTGGCAGGGTGTGGTAACATGTGGCAGATAGTTCCCAAGGCATGCCAATGCATGCCAGCCATGCGAAGACATGAAATGTGTTAAGGCATGAAAATATGTGCCAGGTGTTAGGGTACGCAAACGTGTGTCAAGGAGCGTGAGTCGAAAAAAGGGAACACCAATTTAAAATGAAAATAAATGAACATATATGAGGGTTAGTAATTCAGGACCTTACCTTTTTAAGAGGGGCATGCTAGGCATACCAAAACTAGTGCCAATACATGCCAAGGGCCAAGTGATAGTGTGTCTTAAGTGCCAGATCATCCTCTACTACTTCTCTCTTAATTGTGAATAATTGATTTCAAATAAAATTTATCTTAAACCATGCCAAGGAATTCCAGGGCATCCAAACACATGCCAATATTTTTCAAGTGCCACCAAGTGCCAAGAGCCAATATGTGCCAGGGATTTATAAAGCATGATATGGAGTATCATTTTTGTTAGGGAGGGAGTGACAATATATTCTAGATAGTTCGAAGGCATGCTACAGTGTTAGGAAGCATACCAAGATGTGCCAAGTGCTAATGTGTGTTGAGTATTAGTGAGTGTCAGAGAAACACAAGGGAGAAATATGTCAAAATGCATGGAAATGAATGAATAAGTGTGTGACAGTGATTCTACGGAGGGAGTGACATGGTATGCTAGGCGGCGCCTAAGTCATGCTAGTGTGCCAGAGTAGCATGTGACCAAGATGTGCCAGGTGCCAGGGTGTGCCAACACATGCTAGGAAGTGTTATAGAGCCCCAAGGACACACAAGGGAGAACTAGGTGAAAATAATGCATGAAAATGAACAATTAAGAGATTGTGATAGGAATTTTCAATGAGTTCCATGTGTGTTAAGGAGGGAGTGACAAGGTATGCTAGGCAGTGCTCAGACATGCTAGAAGCCAGGGAAACATGCTAAGATGTGTCAGGAGCTAGTTGGGTGTGCCAATGCATGTTAGGGAGTGTTATGGAGTGTCAGGGAAACACAAGGGGGCACTAGTTTCAAATGCATGGAAATGAATGAATAAGAGTGTGTGACACAGATTCTTAGTGAGTTCTAGGTGTGTTAAGGAGGGAGTGATAAGGTATGTTAGGTAGTTCCAAGGCATGTTATAGTGGTAGGGAAACATGAAAAGATGTGCCAAGTGTGAGGGTGTTCTAATGTGTGATAGGGAGTGTTAGGGAGTGCCACAGAAACAAAAGGGAGAACTAGTTCAAAATGTGTGGAAATGAATAGATAAGAGTGTGTGATACGGAGTGCCAGCAAGTTCGAAGAGTGCTAAGGAGGGAGAGACAAGGTTATATGCTAGGAAATTCCAAGGCATGCTATAGTGATAATGCACGTCAGGGAATGGTAGGGTGTGTTAGGGAGTTCCAAATCATGCCAATGAATGCAAGGGATGCTAACACATGCCACATAGCGCCAAGGGATTGTTATAATTTCTAGGTGTTATGGCATGTCAAGATGTAAACTATGTTTCTTAGTTGTTTCATTGCCACGGTTGGACGTGAGCCTAGAATTGGTAACTTGTTGAGTGGGATGAGTTATGATTGGATATGAGTAGCCTAAGATGATTTATAAGCCATTATTAGGTGAACAAGGCATAGTATAGTTGTATTAAATGAAACTTCGCCAAGTTGTTGTAGTTGAGGTAGGACTTGGTTGGGTTCCCAAGTCTAAAATAAATAAGGGTAGCTATGAGGACATGATAGTTATGGAGTGTCGGGGTATGTCAATGAATGAAAATGTGTTCTAATTCATACCAGATAGTGTCAATGCATGTTGAGGAGCATTGGGGAGTGTCAAGGCATACCAAGGCAGAACTAGTTCAAAGTGCATGGAAACAAATGATTAACTAAAGTGTATATCAGGGAGTGTCAGTGAATTCCAGTTGTCCCATGGACAAAGTTTCTAGGATAATTTCATAATATAACTTGCAGTAGGAAATCCTATGATTTTTATAAGGGGATGGATGTAATATCCAAAAATGGAGAATGCAGTAATACTAAAATATAATATAAGAACTGCAACAAAGTAAACAATAAATAAATGCACATCAGAATGCACAGAAATAGCTGATCCATTTTATTATATAGGAGGTGAATATAAAGTACAAAAATGCTCAAAATATGAGACACTCAAGCCAAAGAGATGGCGTAGAATGACCCTGAAATGATTGCACAAGAGGGACTGCGTAACTGCTAAACTGCTGGAAGGTAAACTGTAATGTTCGTGTTGCAGCTAATGGGACTGCAACTACCAAAAATATAGAAATTCAGATCTAGGCAGTATGGGAGCTCCGATGATGCTGAAACTTTAGATCCGGGCTCAATGATGGATCCCCAAGGTAACCAAGAAAGGATTTCTTAGATCTATCAATCTAATAAAATCACCCTCTTAGGGCTTGCACATATATGCTACTGGGTTTGCAGATCTGTTTCATGAACTGATGATATGATGGTTGCAATGATGTAAAATCAACTCTATGCAAGAGGGGTTGATCCCTTCACTAGATAATTGTGCTAAAAGCTCAAGATATAGCTCCTCTAATCTACTCCACTGAAAATAGTTGTTGGATGAACAACAACTTCAGAAAACTAAATTGTAAGAGAGGGAGGCTCAATAGCTTGCTGCTATATATGTCAAATAAGCTCACGAGTGATGGAAACAATAGATCCAATGTGAGGAGATGATCCCTCGCAGGATTTCCAGTTGAAATACTGGAAACTTCCTTCCTCCAATAGATCTACAGTACTGGAATATGCAATCCTTGAAGGGACTGCTGCATGGAGGTAAAACCCAATGTCCTGAATGTCGGATATAGAACTATTGCTCATGGAAGACTGAATGTGAAGAATAAAGTGGTAGGATGAATCCTCCATTGGTTTCCTAGTTGAATGCTAGAAACAACCTCCTGAAGATGCCACCAATGCTTGATAAGGAATGTAGTACAACTGTCTTCCTTAGAGATCACCCTAAGAAAGAGGTGGGATTCTCACTCGGGAACACCCTGTGCTAAATAGCACTAAAATATTAGCTAAACAACTCAAGAATGCATATAAATGTCCTAAGATAAATCTAGATCTAAATAGATCAAGAAATTAATAATCCAAATCATACCTTCTATTGTACTTTCACCTTCATTATATATACATGAGCCTTCCATAGCCTAGGCCCACTCCAAAACTGCATTGTACATGTGGACATAAGTCTCCATGGTTGACTGCGTTGTTTCTCCATGTCCTCCATCATGTTCACATGGGGTGATCATCCTCTCCATCATGTGTGCATTAATTTCATCACTTCCTCCACTAACTTATCATAAGTGCTTTATGATCTTCTTTGAATGCACTATGATCTTAGTTGACCTTATCAAAGATCCTCATGATTTTATATTTAAGATCCATGATCTTATTTGACTGTTTCATGCTCCATAATCTATCTCATAAATGAGACATGAACAACTTTTACTTCATGAAAAATCCTTGTAGATTTTTTGTTAAATAATCGCTCTCAAAACCCCTTATCCTTAACTTTTGAGGACAACTAGTACAATTCAAGGGATTTTTGTTTTTCTAATATCAAAATTTTTCATTTCCCTCATCTATTTCCCTCACATTGCAGGGTTTTTCCAAGGAAGGAGGAGGAAGGGCCCGTCCATGCTAGATAGTATGTCTGATTTGATACACTTGGTTGAACTCAATAAATTAGATTCCTAGTGCCTCTAGTCACTGTGATTTCATTTTACAGAAGGAATTTGTCATTTGAACTCAAGAAATTAGATTCTCTATGCCTCCAATCATGGTAATTCATTTTACAGAAGGAATCTGTCACTTCAAAAATCTTCTAGACCAGTGCAATGAGGTACTCAAGAGGCTTTATGTTCAAGATTCCATAGAGAAAGACGAAGCCGAAGGCGTGGGTGATAATCTGTTGAATATTATTTTATTCTCCTCTGTTCATGAGTGATTCCTACAGAAAACAACCCATCTTGCAGCATGTCTACCATGCCTAAAATTCAAAATTTGATGCTAAAATGGGAATTTTCCAACACATTTTAGCGATTTGTAAGAACTATGGGATAACTATCACCACCCAGTGAATTGATATAGATTAGAAAGAATTTATGCACATTTTAAACCCTTTCGTGATTACAACCTGAGATGTCATGAGTGTGGGTGCCTCTGCTACTTTGTTGGTCTTTAACAATGAATTGGGATTCACCAACCACAACATAGAATCTCTCTGTAGCATTGGACGATATACAAAGAAGGGAAAAAGACCAGGAGGATACATTGGTGAGAAATGTATTCATTTCTTAAAACTTGCACTCATAAAACAAAAGGAAATTGGGGTGATAAGGAGGTTTTTCAATCCTTGACTATCTACTGTTTAGATAAATTGTAATATCTATTTCTAAATTTGAAAATATTGAGTTTAAAAAATTTGGGAATATCTGCTCGTATGTAACATGTTATGAAAATAATATAAATTGGGGTGATTGGGAACTTTTTCTAGCCCTGACTGTTAAGATAAAATTTTCACTAGGTATCTGAATTTGAAGAGTTTGGCTTTAACTAATTTGGCTCATGGTTGTTTAGATGAAATATGGTATAAGAACATAATAGAATTGTGGTTATTGGGAGCTTTTTGTAGCCCTTTATTTTTAGATAGAATTTGGTGTGTGTTTTTACATTTATGGAATTTGGGTTTAGGAGCTTTGGTCATGTTGTTTATATGATTTTTTTTTTTGAAAACAGGATGGAATGGGGGCAATTGGGAACTTCTTTCTAGAACCAACTGTTTAGATAGAATTTGTAGTGCATCTCTCAGTTTTTAAGTTTTGCTTTAACAACTTTGGGTTATGGCCATTTAGATGAAATATTTTATGAGAATATACTAGAACTCATGTGATTGGGATATTTTCCTAGCCCTAGATATTTAGATAAAAATTGTAATGTATTTTTCAATTTCTTAGTTTGGGTTTAAGAGCTGTCGGTCATGGTTGTTTAGATGAAATATGTACAAAATCAAATAGAATTGGGATGAGGGGGAGTAATTTCTAGTCTTGACTGTTTAGATAAACTTCACTATACATTTCTAAATTTGTAGATATTAACTATTAAAACTTTGGGTCATAGCTGTATAGCTTAAGAATGTTATGGAAAAAAAATAAAATTGTGGTGATTGGGAACTTTTTCTAGCCTTGACTGTTGATAAAATTTGTTTCATATTTCCAAAATATGCAGAGACTGGGTTTAAGAGTTTTGGGCCATGGCTATTGATATGATATGTGTTATACCTTTCTATATGTTCAGTGATTGGGTTTAAGAGTGTTTTCTTGATAACAAAATATCCTTACATATTCATCAGTCGATATAAGATAAGGTTTAATGAGATACCTCCACCTGGAACCAAAATTGGATATATCGTTCCAGAGTGGATAGATGAAAAGTTGAGCATTAAAGACCTCCAATAAGTGTATGGTTGTGAGCTTCCAAACTCAATAATAATACTCTCTTTGCAGCCTGAGAAGGTTGATGCTATGAAAGAGAAGCTAGCTAGTATTCATCCTGAAGCAATTATGTTTATGTCTAAAATCATAAAGTGTATGTTCGTGACAATAATGAAGACTTCGCACTGAGAAGGGTTAATGAAATTTGTGTTTCACGAGAAACAAAATTTAGAACTACCAAGAATGAACACAATCAATCATTTATTCATCACAATTAAAAAAAAATAAATAGAAATAATTTATAGAGATATTCACTTCAACTAGTCATGGAATTGAAACTCTAAAAACAAGTTCTTGGGATGGAGAAAATTTCATAAGGAACAGGCACATATTTCTTCCTTCCCATTGCATATTAGAGTGAAAACCCTTGACCAGAAATAAGCTTGAAGAAAATTGATTGCTAAACCACTTTCACTGGAAATATTTACTATTTTCCCACATTTGCAAGGCTTGATACATCATATGAGGTACCCCATTCTATTGGCATGGGATTGAGAGGGCCATGATGAATGAAGAAACTGATTAAATATTCAATTAAATATTTATGATAACATGGTAACATTTTTTACTGCAAGTTCTAATCCCTTTTATATTCATCTAGGCAACTGAAATGTCATTTTGGATGGTTTGAAATATTGTCATGGATATGGCACATCAAGAAATTTGTAGCAGACAAATTACTGGATGGTTAGTGAAGAAAATACATTGCACTGCTATCATCAAAAATTCCCTTGTGGATATTAAATAATCTTAGGGTGACAAATCATGGCTATGCCTGCATTCAAAGAGATTTTTTCAAGTTATTGACTATTATCTTTGTCAGGAGTTCCATTTTAGCAAATAAACAAAATTGAATTCCATGAATACTATTCATAGTTCAATCTCAAAATAAATACCCCAAGCAAACGCATCACAACACGAGTTGAGCAAGCAATCCCAGAAAATAGCTTATAGCTCACTCCAGCCAGTGGCTTTTGCTCTAATGCTTTTCTACTATCAATTTCTATCCTGTCTTGCTAACTTCAATCCCAAGAAGTTAATCTATACCAAAAATGGGTTGAAATATCCCTTGAAGATTATATATACATGTCTAACATTAAGTTATAGCCGTTTCTATAAAGACAGGCCTAAAATTCAACTATTTGTGTTGTAAGGAGTTTTCAAACAACAAAGAAGATTTCCATGTCCATGTTTTTTAGACATTTAGCATGAAAAGCTAAAGGCTAAGATGTAACTCCATGTTTCTTAGCTATGTATGTTTAGCTGCATGTGGTCTCACTATGGCTTGGCTGGTCCAAGCCAATTTCACTCTAATTCAGAACCCTTGGTGGTAATGTTGAGTACACAAACAATACAGCTTCAGCAACAAATCAGGATGTAACTTAAAAGGGAGTAATAATTTATCCATAATATTTATATACAGAGTTCAGTGCTTTGAACCTCAATTAGTTTCATACCACAATGACTTATAAAAAATGAAATAGCATCTCTACACCAAATCTTTCTATATCGGGAGAATTTTCCAGAACAATTTAGCTATTTGCAAGAAATATAGGATAACAATCATCAACCAATGAATTGATATATAGTAGAAATAATTGATGCACATTTTAAATCCTAGTGGAATTCTGAGACACATTCCTTCCTTGAAAAATTCCTTTTTTTGACAAACTAAAAATTATGATTTATAATCTTGAAACTTCCTTTGTACTAGTTGGATTGGTTATATTAGTCCATTATTAGTCTTGGAACTTTGTCCTATTCCATTACCTCTTGGCATATAAGCAAGAGTTGAATAGGATTATTGTAGATGACATTTATAGATAGAACACATTACTTCTCCTCCAGTGGACCTTAGAACTATGATGGATTTGTACAAGGAGCACTCCATGCATACATATGGTTTGGATGCATGCTCTTGGGTTTTTCTTGGCAATTTTAAGGTCTTCTATGAGAGAAACAACAACATAATCAACCCCAACATTGCTAGTATGACGTGTTCACCTTATCTGAAATTTTGGTTATAATGAAATCACGGTTATAAGAAAAGACATACTAGAATTATGAGTTTTGGGAACTCTCTAGATATGTTAAATTTTCCTCTGATATTCAGCAGAGGAGAATCCCAGAAGGCGGAATTTGTATCTCCATCCATGATAGTGTTTTCTAGTTTGGCTGAACTGGCTATATCTTCTCATATAAGCAGAATACCCATTTTCTGTATCTATTGGAATAGTTAACAAAAATATTGCATTTGTTTTTTATGCTTCTTTCCTGGTTCTTGTTTGGGTTTTCTTGATTTTTTGAGTTTATGTTTCCATTTTGTTACTGTATGAAGTCATCAAAATACTATGTATATTGTCTTTGAATATACCCTTTATAAGCTATGCTCTGCACCTTATTTGGAAGCTTTTTTGAATTCATTCAAGTGGAATCTAATGGATCTTCAAAAATAAATTGATTATGGTTGTAGGCAAAATTCAATGTTGAGACTAGCCATTTTCTGCATATGGATGGAACTACCATTGAATCAAGTCATTGTTAGAACATATGGATATGGTTCCTCAGCCTATGCATCAGGATCTTATTTTGAATCGACTTTGAACCCACTGGATATTGATCATTCCTCCCTTCCATGAGAATGGTGGTTGCCTAATAGTCGTGTTGTGTTGGGTGTTTGATTTGATTATCATGTTTCAAATATACCATTGGTTGTGAATTTTCATTTGGGTCTGTATTGTTAAGTATGGTGGTCATATGAGTATGTCTTTGTGTTCATAAGGGACAAATAATTTATTGGGCGCTAACAAAATGAGTTCTTCAATATGCTGCATTTCTGGAATGATACTGTTGTTGGTATCTTTGTTCTTCTAGGCTTTTCTCAAAATTTTCCAGAAAAATATCATTTGCAGCAACTGGACATTGTATAGTGGGCATATGAATATATTATTTTTCTCTCAAAAGAAAAATAATTTATTGGGTGCTAGCGTATTGAGTTCTACAACATGATCCATATAAGTTTCAGTGATATCGTTGTTGGTGTTATTTATATTCTAGGCTCCTGTCACATCATTCCAGAAATTAAATTATATTTTTTCATCTACTCGAAAAAATGGTAAATGCATTTTTTCCATGTATTAATGAACTAGCCTGAATGATCATTTGTTGCTTGATTGCTATGATATTGTTCAAAACCATACTCATGTACATCACAGTATTTTTGAATTATCATTATCTGTTCGCCCAGCTATGACATTTCTCTACTAGCATTGATGTCTATCATCATCATGTGCTGTTGTTAAAGTTTTTCATGGGCTGATTTGTGTAGGAGGATTTTAGTAATTTGGCATTAAATTTGCAAGAAATTTTGTCTTTGGGACTTTTACCCTTGAGAACCAGATATCATACAAATATGATTTGGAGATAGGAAATAGGGCTGACAGTAGAGATGCGAAGAAGCATATTTTAGAAAAAATAAGTAGTCGGCGTAGAAGATCAAAATCTAGTCATCCTAGTGGTAAAGGGGAAAAAGTGCAGATGTTCACTCCTTTTGTTAGCATCCTATAATAATAGGATCATAATTTTGAATTGGATATGTTAAGTCGTGTAATATTGTACATACCTTTGCTTTTTGCAAATGTTTTTCATATTAAAAAATGAAAAGAGGGTATTTCCTAAAAGAATAATCAAAGGACCAAAAGAAATAAAGATAAAAAAAGATATAAACTATGAACCCCACAAAAAAGAAACAAAAATAAATTCTGAAAGTGTTGCACATTCAAATGCCACTACTCCTAGTTTACTTTACTTTTTGCAAATAAAAGTATGTGCAGCTTGGCCAAAATGTCACAATTCATGATGATCATACAATCTAATCTTGGTCATTCATTCCTTTAAATTTGATGTTATGATAGTTAGTGAATAAAGATTTGACCAAACCATTTAATCTTGGTAGATCAGTAGTTAGGTAGAGAATAAAAATGAGCTCATAATTTTAATCTGAGCCATTGGAAGATATAAGGTTAGAAATAAGTTAGTTTTCTTATCAAAAGAAAATAAAAAGGTCAGCAAGCTCAAATTCACCCAATAAAGGAAATACAAAATGTTAGGATGAATAAAAGGGTAGGTAGAGTACTTTTCAAATATTATATAAGCCTCATTATGCTTATCCATGATCAAAAATATTTTCTAACACCTTCCCCTTGTCCTGACCCCTTTTTCCTCTCTTGGAAACCATTTTCCCTTGCTAAATCCATTTTTCCTCTCTTGGAAACCATTTCCCCTTACAACAACCCTTTTCCCTTTCTAAAAACCCTTTTCCCTTTGAAAATCCCCTTTCCCTTGCTAAAAAACCCCCTTTTTTCCCTTAATTAACTTTATGCTTTCAATAAAACAACAAAACCCACTTTTCAATAGTTCAGAGTGCTAAATATTAAGTGGGCCTTCCCTTTTGACTTAACCCCTCCTCCTAATATATATATATTTTTTAACACCCCGCTTAATATATTTCATAAACTCCCCTGCTATCATATTAACCCTCCACCAATCAATTACCCAATCCTACCTCTTTGAAAACCCGTAAATTCCATCTACCACCTGATCACCATTGATCAGATCAAACAGTCCATGATCCCTTCCGCACTACCTGTTGTTTGAAGTTTAAAAGAGACGAGGAGGGGGTGCGAAATGGGTGGCTTCATTCCCCCGCCCCCCCTACCACATGGTGCTACCTCATTCTATCGCACCCCCACACTCTCAAACCACCAAACCACCTTTCGACGTGCGATAGACCATGCAATAAACCATCAAACCACTTCCGCACCCTGCGAAAAACCACCAAAATTCAAAAATTCAAAAACCTTGCCACTTTACCATCATTTCATTATCTCTGTTGATTTGCGAAAAAGACCAAAATCCATTGCCGACCAAGATTAAAGCCCCTATTGCCGCCTGAACCCTTCTACAACCAAATTCACTATATTCCAGGTAATTTTGAATACGCGACGACATCTAATTTTCTTATTAACTCAATAATTGAACCAAATTAATGGTTTCTTAGAGAATCCTAACTGTAAACCATTTGCAACCACCACTGTTAGATGTTGGCCACACTCCTTTGGCCAATAAAGACTTCAAAATACATGACATTATGACTGATAGAAATATTTTGGAGCTCCATTGCTGGAGCCATGACAAATTTGTTGATCAGGAAGATAATATTCATCTGTGGGACTCTAACTTTCCCAAGTATACATTTCTACAAACCTATCAGTTCCCTGAACTAATCAAACTGTGCCAAATTAGCTATATGCTCAATGAAAGAGCCATAGTCATCCCTAACCAGGAAATCCTATTTACCATCACTACTCAATCTATTAATCAATGCTATAGATTCAATCAAAACATAATGAAGTGCCTTTCTCCATTGAAACCCTTACTGAGCTTTACTTAAAGCTGGACTTCCCTAAAAGGTTTCAAATATTTCAGAATTTCCTCCCTCCATCAGTAGAAACTCCTAAAAACAATCCTCCATACTCTACTATTGTTAACACTGGAAAATCATACAGCAGAAGATGACATTAATTAATGTCAGGCCAAAGGATTAGAGGATGAGAATATCAAAAAGGATTAGAGGGTGAGAATCTCGCAATTACTTATGTCAGTAATGGTGTGATCATTTGTTTATCTTCTTAAAGGAATTGTTTCTAGACATGCACCCCATCAAAAATAAATCATTGAGTCAAAATTAATGGAAATTCAAGAATAAGAGGGTGTGTCAGCGAGTGTCAGGCATGCCAACAGGGGAGTGACAAGGCATGCTAGGGAATGCTAGGGCATGTCAAGAAGTGGAAGGGTGTGGTAACATGTGGCAGATAGTTCCCAAGGCATGCCAATGCATGCCAACCATGCCAAGACATGAAATTTGTTAAGGCATGAAAATATGTGCCAGGTGTTAGGGTACGCAAATGTGTGTCAAGGAGTGTGAAGCGAAAAAAGGTAACACCAAGTTAAAATGCAAATAAATGAAAATATATGAGGGTTATTAATTTAGGACCTTACATTTTCAAGAGGGGCATGCTAGGCATACCAAAACAAGTGCCAATACATGCCAAGGGCCAAGTGATAGTTTGTCTTAAGTGCCAAATCATCCTCTATTAATTCTCTCTTAATTTTGAATAATTGATTTCAAATAAAATTTATCTTAAACCATGCCAAGGCATTCTAGGGCATCCAAACACATGCCAAGAATTTTCAAGTGCCACCAAGTGCCAAGAGCCAATATGTGCCAGGGAGTTATAGGGCATGTTATGGAGTTCCATTTTTGTTAAGGATGGAGTGACAATATATTCTAGATAGTTCGAAGGCATGCTAGAGTGTTAGGGAAGCATACCAAGATGTGCCAACTGCTAATGTGTGTTGAGTATTAGCGAGTGTCAGTGATACACAAGGGAGAAATATGTCAAAATGCACAAAAATGAATGAATAAGTGTGTGACAGCAAGTGTCAGCGAGTTCCAAGTGTGATGAAAGAGTGACATGGTATGCTAGGCAGTGCTAAGTCATGCTAGTGTGCTAGAGTGGCATGTGACCAAGATGTGCCAGGTGCTAGGGTGTGCCAACACATGCTAGGAAGTGTTATAGAGTACCAGGGACACACAAGGGAGCACTAGGTGAAAATAATGCATGAAAATGAACACTTAAGAGATTGTGATAGGAATTTTCAATGAGTTCCTTGTGTGCTAAGGAGGGAGTGAAAAGGTATGCTAGGCAGTGCTCAGGCATGCTAGAGGCCAAGGAAACATGCTAATATGTGTCAAGAGCTAGTTGGGTGTGCCAATGCATGTTAGGGAGTGTTATGGAGTGCCAGGGAAAAACAAGGGAGCACTAGTTTCAAATGCATGGAAATGAATGAATAAGAGTGTGTGACACAGATCCTTAGTGATTTCTAGGTGTGTTAAGGAGGGAGTGATAAGGTATGTTAGGTAGTGCCAAGGCGTGTTATAGTGGTATGGAAACATGAAAAGATGTGCCAAGTGTGAGGGTGTTCTAATGTGTGATAGGAAGTGTTAGGGAGTGCCACAGAAACAAAAGGGAGAACTAGTTCAAAATGAATGGAAATGAATAGATAAGAGTGTGTGATAGGGAGTTCCAGCAAGTTCCAAGTGTTCTAAGGAGGGAGTGACAAGGTTATATGCTAGGCAATTCCGAGGCATGCTAGAGTGATAATGCATGTCAGGGAATGGTAGGGTGTGTTAGGGAGTTCCAAATCATGCCAACAAATGTAGGGGATGCTAACGCCACATAGTTCCAAGGGATTGTTATAATTTCTAGGTGTTACAACATGTCAAGATGTAAACTATGTTTCTTAGTTGTTTCATGGCCATGGTTGGACGTGAGCCTAGAATTGGTAACTTGTTAAGTGGGATGAGTTACGATTGGACATGAGTAGCCTATGATGATTTATAAGCCATTATTAGGTGAACAAGGCATAGTATAGTTGTAGTAAATGAAACTTCGCCAAGTTGTTGTAGTTGAGACAGGACTTGGTTGGGTTCCCAAGTCTAAAATAAATAAGGGTAGCTATTAGGACATGATAGTCAAGGAGTGTCGGGGTCTGTCAATGAATGAAAATGTGTGCTAATTCATGCCAAATAGTGTCAATGCATGCTGAGGAGTGTTGGGGAGTGTCATGACATACCAAGGGAGAACTAATTCAAAGTGCATGGCAACGAAAAAATAACTAGAGTGTATATCAGGGAGTGTCAGTGAATTCCAGTTGTCCCATGGATGAAGTTTCTAGGATAATTTCATAATAGGACTTGTAGTAGGAAATCCTACGATTTTGATAAGGGGGTGAATGTAATATCCCAAAAGGGAGAATGCAGTAATGCTAAAACACAATATAAGAACTGCAACAAAGTAAAAAATAAATCAGAATGCACAGATATAGCTGAGCCATTTTATTATATAGGAGGTGAACAGAAAGTACAACAGTGCTCGAAATATGAGACACTCAAGCCAAAAAGATGGCCTAGAATCACCCTGAAATGATCCCACAAGAGGGACTGCATAACTGTTGAACTGCTGGAAGGGAAACTACGATGTCCTTGCTACAACTAATGGGACTGGAACTGCCAGAAATATATAAATTCATATCTAGGCAGTATGGGCACTCTGATGATGTTGAAACCTTAGATCCAGGCTCTATGATAGATCCCCAAGGTAACCCAGAAAGGATTTCTCAAATCTGTCAATATAATAAATTCACCCTCTTAGGGCTTGCACATATATGCTACTAGGTTTGCAGATCTGTTGCATGAACTAATGATATGATGGTTGCAATGATGTACAATCAGCTCTATGCAAGAATGGTTGATCCCTTCACTAGATTCTTGGGCTAAAATCTCAAGATCGAGCTCCTCCAATCTCCTCCACTGAAAATAGTTGCTAGATGAACAACAGCTTCAGAAAAATACATTGTAAGAGAGGGAGGCTCAATAGTCTGCTACTATATATGTCAAATCAGCTCCTGAGTGATGGAAACCATAGATCCAATGTGAGTAGATGATCCCTCACAGGATTTCCAGCTGAAATACTGGAAACTTCCTTCCTCCAATAGATCTACAGTATTGGACTGTGCAATCCTTGAAGGGATTTTTGTATGGAGGTAAAACCCAATGGCCTGAATGCCAGACATATATTTGCTGCTCATGGAAGACTGAATGTGAAGAACAAAGTGGTAGGATGAATCCTCCACTAGTTTCCTAGTTGAATGCTAGAAACAACCTCCTGAAGATGGCACCAATGCCTGATAAGGAATGTAGTACAACTGTCTTCCTTAGATATCACTCTAGGAAAGAGGTGGGATTCCCACTCGGGAACACCCTGTTCTAAATAGCACTGAAATATGAGCTAAACATCTCAATAATGCATAGAAATGTCCTAAGAAAAATCTATATCTAAATAGATCAAGAAATTAATAATCCAAATCATACCTTCTATTGTGCTTTCACCTTCATTATATAGACATGAGCCTTCCATAGCCTAAGCCCACTCCAAAACTACGTTGTACAAGTGGACATATGTCTCCATGGTTGACTGCGTTGTTTCTCCATGTCCTCCATCATGTTCACATGGGGTGATCACCCTCTCCATCATGTGTGCATTAAATTCATCACTTCCTCCACTAAATTATCATAAGTGCTTTATGATCTTGTTTTAATGCACTATGATCTCAGTTGACCTTATCAAAGATCCTCATGATTTTATATTTAAGATCCATGATCTTATTTTACTGTTTCATCCTCCATAATCTATCTCATAAATGAGACATGATCTCCACTAATGGAGCTGCTCCACTACTCCATGATTTTAAATCTAGATCTAGAATATCCACATACACACATTAAAAGTGGATTTTATTCATCTTTGAGGTTTGTGGGTCCCTCCACCATTTTATTTACTTAATTAATTAAGAAATTCAAAAACTCTAATATTCCAAATATCATGTGAAAATTTGGGAATATTACAGTCCTCCCCGACAAAATGTTGCTTTTCCTCAAGAAACTGCAAAAGTAGATGCAAAGCCATCCATTCCCCTCCAAATGTCATCGACATAAGGAAGGCCTCCTCCTTTTGCTACAATGTGTCATGCATGTTTGGTTCAAAATGTGTCTCTCAAGAATGCATATAATGACCTCCAACTGTACAGTTAGATGCTCTCCTTCCACCGTGAAGTACCAAGTGAGAACCATATGATGTCCAACATCATCATCAATACATGAGATACATAAAATAAAGTGGTTCTTTCGACAAAGGAAAAGCTCCATCTCGAAATACATCTCTTCATTCCATGCTTTATGAAGTAGATTGAGCATTGTCATGCCCTCATCCTTAGCCCTGTTGTCCTTGTTGGATCCAATCATCACTCCAACATTATGCAAAAGAAGAAATAGAGATATATGGGTAGACAAAGATGTCAAACCATATTCTCCCAATAGTAACCACCTAAGTAAGGCCCTTTTTTTCCATCTGCCATCTCCCCCATGAAAGATGGATAAGCCAAACTCCCCCAAAAGTAACCAAAGCAACAAGAGATCTTGTTTCTTTCTCTCCTCCTCATGTGCATCATGGAGTAAAAACATACTGATAGACATGTGGAATGTCACATCAGCCCAATACAATCAAACACCATTAATACACATCATGAGAGTACCATGCCAAGATTTACACAATACAAGACACATAGACATAAGGGATGTCATGTGATAGCCAAAATCTCCCAAGGAAAACCAAAATGAACATGCCTTTCTTCGCTGCATACTATCATTGATACACAAGGCATGAGTCAAGAAAATATGAGCTATTGGGTGGTAACCATACTCACCCAAGAGAAGCCAGCACAACCATGCCTCCTTCTTCATTTCATGACTGTTTTTCAAGGCAAAAATCAAAGAAATAGGAGCCTTTGGGTAGTAACCAAACTCACCCAAGAGAAACCAACGTAACCAAGCTTCTTTCTGGCCCATGTCATATATCTGCAAGTGGTCATACAACCCCTTTCTTATCATCCTCACCCACTCATCCCAATGTGGATGATGAATGATGTACTGCATAAACATGGTATCCTCCCTTTGTAGAATAAAATTATTCTCAAACTGATGAAGAAATTTTCACTCCATGAAATGTTGAAGTGCACCTCTAATGAGATCTCTCAATGAGACCTTCTTCTCATCAGTGGCCCACCAAAACCAATGAGGTTCTAGATCTTCTGTAGGTAGAATTTTATCTTTGAGTTGTGAGATGCTCATTGAGAAAGTGTCATCTATAAATGAGAAAAGATTCATCATCTCAAATGTCTACCATCTATCATCTTAACCTCCATTGATTCATGAGTAAATCTACCTTCAGAATGCTCCAAGAATAATGAGGCCCCTTCATTATCACTGCTACTAAGTGAAAACGTTGTATATCTACATGGTAATACATATGTTGTCTCAAAGCAAGGCATGATGTTGATCTCATAACCAGTCATTGTACATAGGATCATGCTCATCCCATCTTCTGAAACTCTATAATTTAACTAAAAGGGTTGAATGTAGCTCAACAATGTTGAACTGGGATAGCTCTTCTTCTCCTCCTTTATTAGATCAAGGGTCCTCTACGCTGTGATATATTGCTGCTTCAAATCATCATTTTTTTCTAACCCTTGGTTATGCATTGGCCTTGATGGCATGCCCTCATAAGTTCCAATAAGATCTACTAAAATAATATGTGATTAATATGTATGCATAGCTTGGATCAACTAATCTCTTGCAATAACACAAGAGTTCCTAAAACCGGGACAATGGTGTCTCCAAATACTGGTAAGAGTGATGGCTGCTCTTCTACCAATGTTCCAGCAATGGAATATTCCTCATCTTCCTAATGCATCTCCTGAACCATGCATGGGACTCTATGTGTCAAGAGCTCAAGACTATCTTGCAAAGTTGACAATGCCTCTTCTCCGGATGTAAGTAATTCTGCAGATGGTGGTGAATGTAGTGACTCTTTGTCTAGAGTGACAAGATTGACATCCTCCTTTGTTTCCTTAGGAAATTTCTCTTTGTGACATATCTCTAGTTTTCTCACATCAAACTCCATTCTCAACTTGTGAAAGAAATATGAATATTTAGTCACCTTTGCATGCTCCATGTGACCAAACCACCAATCATTGGCTTGACCATGAAGATGAAGTGCTACAATCTGGAGAGCCTATTTTTCAGCCACAGGATGTAGCCTAAAAAATGTATCTAACTCTTCCCTCCAAACCTTAACAGTGCTTGAGGAAGAGCCATCAAATGTGGGAAAATAAAATATGTTGTGCCTCTTTCTTCTATTGCTGCTATATGATCTTCTTTCTTCTTTGAGTTCGAAGAATTCTTGGAGAGTTATACACTCTTTGAATGATCTAGACTATGCTTTGTACTCTTCAAGGTACAGACTGAGAGCCTCAGGGTCTCAGAATTTTTTCTTTCTTCATTTTTATACCATTCACCTTTTTCAAATAAAGTGGGCATAGTAGATCTATGAGGAGATCTATGATTCTCCAATTTCTTTTTTTCTGATAGGAAGTACTTGTACCTTCCTCATCAAATCTTCTTTTTGGATCCTCATTTTTCCTTTCCCTCTTCATTTGATTGACCTCTTTGGAGAGATATTGCATGGATCTAAAGAGAGGAGTGGAAAAACTATAATTCTCCTTTATGATAGATCTCATCTATATGCTTCTTCTTTTGATGCAAAAGATGAAGTGTCCACAAGATGAGCCAAAGATCATGCTCCAATACCACTGTAATATCCCAAAAGGGAGAATGCAATAATACTAAAACAAAATATAAGAATTGCAGCAAAGTAAACAATAAATCTAAATACACATCAAAATGCATAGAAATAGTTGAGCCATTTTATTATATAGGATGTGCATAGAAAGTACAAAAATGCTCGAAATATGAGACACTCAAGCCAAAGTGATGGACTATAATGTCCCTGAAATGATCCCACGAGAGGGACTGCATAACTGCTGAACTGTTGGAAGGTAAACTGCGTAGTCCCTGTTGCAACTAATGGGACTGCAACTTCCAGAAAGATAGAAAGTCAGATCTAGGAAGTATGGGAGCTCTGATGATGCTGAAACTTTAGATCCAGGGTCTATGATGGATCCCCAAGATAACCCAGAAAGGATTTCTCAGATATGTCAATCTAAGAAAATCACCCTCCTAGGGCTTGCACATATATGTTGTTGGGTTTGCGGATCTATTGCATGAACTGATGATATGATGGATGCAATGATGTACAATCAACTCTATGCAAGAAGGGTTGATCCCTTCACTAGATTCGTGGGATAAAAGCTCAAGATCTAGCTCCTCCAATCTCCTCCATTGAAAATAGTTGTTGGATGAACAACATCTTCAGAAAGTTGCACTCTAAGGGAGGGAGGCTCAATAGCCTGCTGCTAGACATGTCAAATAAGCTCCTGAGTGATGGAAAAAATAGATCCAATGTGAGGAGATGATCCCTCACAGGATTTCCAGCTGAAATACTGGAAACTTCCTTCCTCCAATAGATCTACAAGACTGGACTGCACAATCCTTGAAGGGACTGATACTGCATGGAGGTAAAACCCAATGGACGGAATGTCAGATATATATTTGCTACTCCTGGAAGACTGAATGTGAAGAAAAAAGTGGTAGGATGAATCCTCCACTAGTTTCCTAGCTGAATTCTAGAAACAACCTCTTGAAGATGGCACCAATGCCTGAAAAAGAATGTAGTACGACCCTCTTCCTTAGAGATCACTCTAGGAAAGAGGTGGGATTCCCGCTCGAGAACACCCTGTGCTAAACAGCACTGCAATCTTAGCTATACATCTCAAGGATGCATAGAAATTTCCTAATACAAATCTAGATCTAAACATATCAAGAAATGAATAACCAAATCATACCTTCTATTCTGCCTTCACCTTCATTATATATACATGAGCCTTCCATAGCCTAGGCCCACTCCAAAACTGTGTTGTACATGTGGACATAAGTCTCCATGATTGAATTTGCTATTTCTCCATGTCATCCATCATGTTCACATGGGGTGATCACCCTTTCCATCATGTGTGCATTAAATTCATCATTTCCTCCACTAACTTATCATAAGTGATTTATGATCTTATTTGAATGCACTATGATCTCAGTTGACCTTATCAAATATCCTCATGATTTTATATTTAAGATCCATGATCTTATTTTACTTTTTCATCCTCCATAATCTATCTCATAAATGAGACATGATCTCCATTACTGGAGTTGCTCCACTAATCCATGATTTTAGATCTAGATCTAGAATATCCACATACACACATTAAAAGTGGATTTTATTCATATTTGCAGTTTGTGGGTCTCTCCACCCTTTTATTTACTTAATTAATTAAGAAAATCAAGAACTCTAATATTCCAAATATCATGTGAAAATTTGGGAATATTACAATGGAAAAAGTAGTTTTAGACAAAGGGAGACTTTGGGCTAGACACAAGACTATTTTTTCAATGACTTGATTGGGTTCCCAAGTCCTAAAAAAAGTAAGACTATCTATGTGGGCATAACAATTGGGGAGTGCCAAGGTGTGTAGGGAATCCCAGGAAGTACTAACACATGCTAGAAATTTCCAAGGCATGTTAGGCATTCCAACATGTGCTAGGTTCTAGGGTGTGGTGCCAATGCATGCAAGGGAGTCCCAGGGAAACAAAATGGAGGACTAGTTTAAATTGCATGGAAACGAATGAATAAGTGTGTGTGATAGGGATTCTTAGCAAGTTATAGGTGTACTAGGGAGGGAGTGACAAGGTATGATAGGCAGTGACAAGGCATGATAGAGTGCTAGGAAACTATGCCAAGATGTTCCAAGTTCCAGGGTGTGTCAATGTGTGCCAATGAGTGTTATGGAGTGCTAGAGAAACACAAGAGATCACTGTGTCATAATGCATGGAAATGAATGAATAAGAGTGTGTGACAGCGAGTTTCAATGAGTTCCAAGTGTTTTAAGTAGGAGTGAAAAGGAATTATTGGAAGTGCTCGAGAATGATATAGTGATAGGGCGGCATGCGACCAAGATGTGCCAACACATGCAAGGAAGTGTTAACTAGGAGTGCTAGGGAAACACAAAGTAGCACTATGTCAAAATGCATGGAAATAAACAAAAAAGAGTTTGTGATTGGAAGTTTAAGTGAGTTCTAGTTGTGCTAAGGAGGGAGTAACAAGGTATGCTAGGTAGTGTTAAGGCATGCTAGAGGCTAGGGCGACATGCCAAGTTTTCCTAGGTGCTAGAGTGTACCAACAAGTGGCAAGGAGTGTTAAGGAATGTTATGGAAACTCAAGGGAGCACTAGGTAAAAATGCATGGAAATGAATGAATAAGAGTTTGTGACTGGGAGTGTCAATGAGCTCTAGGTGTGCTAAGGAGAGAGTGGCAAGGTATTCTAGGTAGTTCCAAGGAATTCTAGAGTGCTAGGACGACATGCAAAGATGTGCTAGGTGTTAGGGTGTGCCAATGCGTGCTAGGGAGTTTCAGGGAGTTTTATGGAAATACAAGGAAGAACTATATCAAAATGCATGGAAATGAATGAATAAGAGTGTGTGACAGGGAGTTTCAATGAGTTCTAGGCGTGTTAAGGAGGGAGTGACAAGGTTATATGCTAGGAAGTGACAAGGTATGCTAAAATACCAAGCAATGTTAGGAAGTGCTAGGGTGTTTTAAGGTGTGTAAAATCATGCCAAGTAATGTAGGGGATGCTAACACATGCCACATAATGCCAAGGAATTTAAGACATGCTAGGTGATATGATATGTTAAGATGTAAATTGTGTTTCTTAGTTGTTATACAACCACATTTGGATGTGATGAGCCTTGTCTTGGTAACTTGTTAAGTGGGATGAGTTGATATTGGACATGAGTAGCCTAATATGAGTTACAGGTAGTTCTTAGGTGAACAAGGCATATGTTGAATTTCCATGACATACAAGAATTTTTTCTTGGTCTTAGAATCTTTGATGCAAACACAGTCAAGTGCCACAACACATCTACTTTGCACAAAAAAATCTACACACATTAGGGAATCAACTAGTGCACATGACAATTTTTTTCTTTTCAAACCGTTATTCATTAAATTACAAACTATAATAGAATAGGCTAGAGCTTTCGTACTAGAGATCATGGCACTTTACAATCACACTGATACAAGGAATACAACTAGGGCTTGGTGTTAGTCTTTTGATAACCAATCTACCTCGAACAAGACAACACTTGACCCACTTTTTTATGGTGGCCACACGTTGCCCTTTTAGTCCACATGTCTCGAACACATCTAGAAGTTTCTCTTGCTCCCATTATGAAACTCCTCAATTTTCCTCTATAAATGAACTCAACTCTTTTAGGTTAATGAAATCGGCTCGAATTTTTTTCCCTATATCTACCTATTTTTTTCCTTTAAGGTCTACAACACTTAGGGTTTTTGATCAGTTGTGTTATCACTCCAGTAAATTCTTAAGTTGTGGGATTTTGGTTTTTAGTCAAATAATACTAGAGGTAACCATAAACCTAATTCAAACTCTAGGATCTAGACTTCCTAGGGTTCATAGAGGGCTCTCTCTTTCAAGTTTAACTTTGTTTTAAGTTTTGAATATTAGGCTAGTTATTAAAGTGCAGATTTGGTTTTGTTTTGTTGGATTTGGTGGGAAAATTTCACTTGGAGGTTAGATAGAGGGAAATATACTTTTCCATTGGGATATGGAGTCTAAGTCAAGCTAACAGAACTGGGATCAAAACCTAAAAGGTCAACTGTCTTCAGGGCAAGGTAGATAACCCTTGGAGATCTTGGGAAAAATTGTTTTTGAGATGGTATGATCGGGATAAAGGGAACTTAAGAATCCTTTGATCCAGAAAAGGGAAGTAAAAGATATATTTCAAATAGGAGAGGGAGCAATTAAGAATTCCCTACATCGGAAATCAGACGAAAACAAAGAAATGATAACTAGTTAAAAACAGGGTGCTATTAACATGTCCTATAGTAATACTCCTAGTTATACATTCAGATTTAGAATTAAAACACAAATGTATGCATGAAACAAAAGAAGATAACAATTGTTGAGATTGCAACAAGATGATGAGCTTAGTGGAAAGGAGTCGCCTTCACTAAGTGGGCCCGCAGGCTATTTTTGGCGCAAAGTCTATTTTTAGACATATGGATCATGTTCTATGAGTCGCAGGATGCTATTTGTGGATGGTTGGTCAAGTCGGAAAAAATAGATGGACTTCTATTTTTAGACATATTGGGCGGAATCTATTTTTAGATTGCCAGTCTAAAAATAGATATGTCGAATATTATTAGCTCTTAATAATATTTGGACTCTAAACATTATCTTAGTCTCTTGGAGCACTTCAGTTAAGTGCACAGATGTGGCACAGGAGCTGACAGAAGGAATTACGCTATTCCTGAGGGTTAAGTGGAGCTATTGCATGGATACTTCAGTTAGAACTCATGTGACAGAGTTTGGTGGAGTTGATTGAGGAAGTTAGTGGAGTTGTATTCGGTTTAACTAATCTAAACATAGTTGAGCTATTTGTATTCAGTTTAACTAATTGATACAATTAGTGAGAGTGGTGTGAATTAATTATTAATTAATTCACTAATTATAAACTCATTAATCAACTAAAGAATACATCAGTTAACTTCAGTGCATGAACAGTTTCAGTGGAGACCAGTGCAGAAATAGGTGAAAGAGTAGTTTAACTATCAGTTGTGACTATATAGTTGCTATTTGCAACACAAAGATAGGTGGAGAAGCCCATGAGGATTGCATAGTAAAAGCCAGGTGGTTTATCTATTTAATGAAGCCATCCCATAGCATTGATTATGCAATAGAGGCTGGCTATCAAGTGGCAAAAGATTGGAGCATGTGTTTTGCTAGATCTAGCTTGATAGTGTGTAGTAATTGAGGGTGTGCATGAGAGCTTGTGAGGAGCTTTTGTACTATGATTGTTACATGATATCCATGACATATAATATACAGATAGTTGGGGTTTTCAGCTTTAATCTTTCCCATTAAATACGGTGTTCATATGTGTGATTGTTTGTGGTTTTAATGTATGCATGCAATTGATTTTATTTCCGCATGTGATGATCAATGGTAGAAGAGATTCTATATTATGCATGAAGCTAAAATAGTGTGTGATCAGGAGAATCTTGGTGAACAATATCTCAGTTATTCAAATTTCTACATGGTATCGGAACGATATTGATCATTGGAGAAATTGCAAAACATTGAAGCGATTGAGTTTTGTGCTGGTGGAATTTGAATTTGTAGCAGTGTTTTCTTGGTGTCAAACTTGAGATGTCTTTCAACGGATTGCGATTGGAGTATGCCCTTGAGGGCAGCTCAAATTATATTGCATGGAAGGACAGGATGGAGGTGGTACTAGATGACAATGGGTTGAAGGAGTTCATAGATGCGGAAATTCCAAAGCCTACTTCTAGTGATGTTGCCGTACTTGACGCATGGAAAAAGAAGACAGCAAAGTGTCGAAGGATTCTGTTGGAGGGCGTGAAGGATCAAATAGTATCTAGCCTTCATGGTAAGGATTCTCCATTCTTGATGTGGAAAGCTTTGACAGATTTATTCCAAAGCAAGAGCGACCAAAGGAAGTTGGCACTCAAGGACAAACTCAGGAACATAAAAATGGAGAAAGGCGACAGTATGCCCAAGTACCTCACGAAGTTCATCCAATGCAGGGATGAGCTAGGAAGTGTGGGGGTGACTGTAGATGATGAGGACTTGGTGAGCTTGGCTCTCCTTGGGCTTCCGAAGAGTTGGCATTCCTATCAGGACTCTGTCAATGGTCGGGAGAAATTGCCAGGATGGGAGCGACTTTGGTCGGATCTTGTGCAAGAGGAGATAAGGCGAAGTACTAGGGACAGATCTTCATCAAAGAACTCTGATGAAGAGAATTGCACTTTGGCTGCCAAAGCAAAGAAGGGGAAGAGCAAGAAAGCTTCTCAATCCGGTGTGAAAGGCAAGAAGCAGGACATGTCCAAGGTGAAGTGCTTTCACTGTCACCAACACGGACATTACACCACTAATTGTCCACAGAAGAAGAAAAATAAGCAGGCTGCTGGATCTGCAGCTGGAGAGGCCTTAGCCTCACAGTTTGAGCTGGATTTTTCACTGATCGCATGCTTGGTCTCAAGTGTGATGGGTTCAGTGTGGTTTCTTGACAGTGGTGTGTCTTTTCACATGACAGGAGATCGAGATTTGTTTACTGATCTGGATGAGAAAGATCTTGGAGTGCACATCGAGATGGGCGATGATGGTAGATACAGTGCGACCGGTATCGGTACCATTTCCTTTGAGAGGGAGTCCGGTAAACCCTTCGTATTGAAGGAAGTGATGCATGTTCCAGGATTGAAGAAGAATCTGATCTCGGTGGCCATGTTAGAAGACAAGGGATATGATGTTGTCTTTAGCGAGGGAAAGGCTTTCCTGCGCAGTAAGGCAACTGGTGAAACCCGGAGGATAGGGGTTCGAGTTAATAACCTTTATCAGTTGCAGGTATATGGTTGCACAGCAATGGCAGGCAAGGCAGAAGGAGTGGTGAGCCGTGATGATGGCGAGTTGTGTTGGCACCTATGGGAGATTGGGCCACCTTCACCATGGAGCGGAAGATACTACAATGCATTTCATCGGGTTTCCGAGGCACTTCAAGACAATGATCAAAGGCAAGGGGTGTACCTTGGGAAAATTTGTGAAATCCACCTTTCACGAGAAGGATAGTCGCGCCACGATGATCCTTGAGAGAATTCACACAGACGTGTGTGGACCTTTCTCAGCAGCTTCGACAACAAAGCACAGGTATTATGTGATATTTGTTGATGATTTTTCTCGTAAGTGCTGGATCTTCTTCATGCAGAAGAAGAGCGAGACATACTCAAAGTTCTGTGAGTTCAAGGCACTGGTTGAGAAAGAATCGGGGAAGCAGGTGAAGGATATAAGGAGCGACAATGGTGGTGAATTCATCTCTGGCGAATTCAAGGACTTTTGCAGCGCAGAAGGAATTCGAAGAGAGCTCATAGCACCTCATAACCCACAGTAGAACAGGGTTGCTGAGCGGAAGAACAGAACTATCATGGGTGTTGCAGGGGCGATGTTGCATGATCAAGGCCTACCCATTCACTTGTGGGCAGAGGAATGCAATACTGCAGTATATGTGCAAAACCGTTGTCCTCACGAGATATCTGGCATGAGTACACCCGAGGAGGCGTTTTTTGGTAAGAGGCCTGATATTTCCCATTTGAGGATTTTTGGTTCACCTGTTTACATTCATGTGACGAAGGATGCCAAGAATAAGCTGGAGCCGACTACGGAGGTTGGGATATTTGTGGGGTACACTGATACACCCCATAACTAGCGTGTGTATTTTCCAGATAGTCGCAAGACTGTTGTGCGACGGGATATCAAATTTCAGGAGGACAAAGCCATGAATTGTTCGCTTGAGAGGGAGCCACACTTGCATGAAGATGAGGAGCTATTAGTTCCTAAGGAAGAGTCTCAGGATGTGGATAAACCACAATATGAGGTTCATGGAGTGGAAGAGACCACTCAAGCAGCGCCAACCATCAGAGGGCGGAAGCGCACTACAGAAGCTGAGTGACTGGCTCAAGATGTAGAGAAGGTTGTAGGAGAACCTACATCACAGCGTAGACAGAGACAGTCACCTGATCGGTACACTAGACACATGGCTCTTGTGAGCAAGTGTATCGTGATAGAGCCATCCTCTTTCGAGGAAGCTGTGGAGGATCCCGCATGGGTAGATTCCATGGTGGAAGAGTATGATTCGATTGTTAGAAACAGTGCATGGGAGATTGTCCCGAGACCGGAGGGGAAATCAGTGGTGGGTTCAAAATGGATCTACAAAGTGAAGCAGGCAGCTGACGGGAGTGTGGAGAAGTACAAGGCAAGATTTGTTACCCGAGGCTTTTCATAGATTTAGGGGATCGATTATGAGGAGACCTTTGCACCTGTCGCAAGGTATTCTTCCATACAGACGATTCTTGCTCTCTCAGCGCAGATGGGGTGGCAAATTCATCAGATGGATGTGAAGACTATGTTCCTCAACGGAGTCATTGAGGAGGAGGTGTACATAGAGCAGCTCGAAGGTTTTGAGATCTTCAGCAGCAAGTTGCATGTGTGCAGGCTCAAGAGAGCGTTGTATGGGTTGAAACAAGCACCTCGTGCTTGGTACACACGGATAGACAGTTATTTCACCGGACTTGGATTCTCCAAGAGTGAGGCGGATCCTAACCTATACCAGATTGTGGTGGAGGGTAAGTTGTTGATCACTGTACTTTATGTAGATGATTTGATTTTGACAAGTGATGAGCTGTTGATACTCTCATGCAAGGATGATCTTGCAAAAGAGTTTGAGATGAAGGACTTGGGCCTCCTTCATTATTTCCTGGGATTGGAAATTTGGCAGCGCAGTGATGGATTGTTTGTTTCTCAGGGTAAGTATGCCCGGGAGATACTGGAGAAGTTCAACATGCATGGATGCAAGCCTGTTGATACTCCTCTTCCTGGAGGTTGGAGGAAGGAGGATGCTACTTCAGCGGAGGTAGTGGATGCCACTGTTTATCGACAGTTGGTGGGGTCGCTTATGCATCTGGTCAATACACGACCTGATATATGCTATGCTGTTAACCAGCTTTCGCAAGCTATGGTTAAGCCTACCAAGCTTTTGAAGTGTGTAGAAGCAAACGGAGATATCTCGCAGGCACATCATGATATGGATCAGAAAAAGCTAAGGTGGCTAGATTGAGGTGAAGCTATGTGGCTTCATGGATGCAGATTAAGGTGGAGTCCAACTACGTAATTTTTACATCTGTGAGGGGATTTTGACGGCCGACAAGCAGCTGTACAGTTATAGCGTAGATCCGTGGCACTAGCCTTATCAGAGGCTACATACAGAGTTAGCTGGCTGCATGCGAGGCTATATGGATGAGGAAGATCCTGGTCGGGTTGTTCGGCTCACACTTGGAGCCTACTGTGATTTATCAGGATAATCAGCTTGCAACAAACTCGGCTTAATCCAGCAGATTACGATAGATGTAATCCACATTGACATCCTATCATCATATCATAGATTGTGTGTAGCTGGGTCATGCAGCATTTACATTCCTACGGAGGATCAGGATGCTAATATCTTGACGAAGGCGCTCACCAGGAGAAAATTCGAATACCACAGAGGCAGGATAGGGGTTGCAGATAATCCATATCTTGTTGAGAAGGAGTGTTGAGATTGCAACAAGATGATGAGCTTAGTGGAAAGGAGTCGCCTTCACTAAGTGGGCCCGCAGGGTATTTTTAGCGCAAAGTCTATCTTTAGACTATGTCTATTTTTAGACATGTGGATCATGATTCTATGAGTTGCAGGATGATATTTGTGGAGGGTTGGTCAAGTCGGAAAAATAGATGGACTTCTATTTTTAGACATACTGGGCGGAATCTATTTTTAGATTTCCAGTCTAAAAATAGGGATGTCAAATATTATTAGCTCTTAATAATATTTAGACTCTAAACATTATCTTATTCTCTTGGAGCACTTCAGTTAAGTGCACAGATGTGGCACAGGAGCTGACAGAAGGAATTACGCTATTCCTGAGGGGTAAGTGGAGCTATTGCATGTATACTTCAGTTAGAACTCATGTGACATAGTTTGGTGGAGTTGATTGAGGAAGTTAGTAGAGTTGTATTCAGTTTAACTAATCTAAACATAGTTGAGATATTTGTATTCAGTTTAACTAATTGATACAATTAGTGAGAGTGGTGTGAATTAATTATTAATTAATTCACTAATTATAAACTCATAAATCAACTAAATAATGCATCGGTTAACTTCAGTGCATGGACAGTTTCAGTGGAGACCAGTGCAAAGATAGGTGAAAGAGCAAGTTAACTATCTACAGACTATAAATTAATACATTTGCAACACACACACATAGGTGGAGTATCCCATGAGGATTGCACAGCTCGTCAAATAAGTTTATCTATTTAATGAAGAAATCCCATACAGCATTAATAACACAATAGAGGTCGGTTATCAAGTATAAAATATTGAGCATGTGTTTTTGCTAGATCTAGCTTGATAGTGTGTAGCAATTGAGGTAGGGCTGAGAGCTTGTGAGGAGTTTTGTACTATGATTGTTAAATGATCTCCATGACATATAATATAAAGATATTTGGGGTTTTCAGATTTAAGATTTCCCATTAAATATTGTGTTCATATGTGTGATTGTTTGTGGTTTTAATGTATGCATGCAATTGATTTTATTTCCGCATGTGATGATCAATGGTAGAAGAGATTCTGTATTATGCATGAAGCTAAAATAGTGTGTGATCAGGAGAATCTTGGTGAACAATATCTCAGTTATTCAAATTTATACAACAATGAAAATTTTAAGAGAGTACTTCACTCCATATAGCTTATCACAGGGATCCTGAAGTATGATGCCAAATAGGTGATTGTAATGTTCCCATTTTAGCACATGGCTAAATGGAACATTAAAAATTTTTCTTTTATCATATTGTAGCTAAATAAATGGGTAAGGAGGCCCATGTTTATTGAAAACATGAATAAAATATCTCACATGTGGAAAGGCATCATTAGAATAGCTTCATTTTGCACCCCCAAGTGTGAAAAGGGGCAAATGAATGAAGATAAGGTCATGTTTGACCAAGTCAACAACATTTCCATAGGAGGAGTGGCTTACTTTGGAAGACAGCGCAGTGTGAATGAGGAAAAGTATATTTGGTGGAGGAAACCCTAATGTATGGGGCCCATGGAGGGAAAGCTTTCATTGTATAAAAGGAGAGCAAGGCAACCATTGTTATTCATGTTATGGATTATTGATTTCATTGTATATTCAGACAATTGTGCATTCTCTGTTGTTTAGCAAGAATTTATAGGAGGAATTCCTGTTTAGGATTCTTTCACCTTCTTGAGAGGTCTCTTGAGGGATTGCTCAGGTTTTCCTCACATCCAGGCTTGAGGCCAAGCATCCTCCATCAAGACAACGTTATTTCTGTAGCAGAGTAATGTTGTGTTGCTGGGTGTTGCAGTGAGGGTTCACTACATCACTTCCATCAGCTATTTTCAGAGGAGGAGCCTCTCTTCCCTTTGAGGTATCAGATTGGATATACCTCGGAGCTTATTGCAGACTTTGGCATCAAGGCAAAGCATTTCTCTTCACCAACAGCGCAGTCCCATCCCTAGACTATGTTATTTCTAAGTGTGTTTGTAGTGGAGACTTGCTCCACATATCTGGAGGGTGAGATCTTACGTGAGAGGATCAGCCTTTCATTCTATAGATCCATTGAATGAGATTTAGCCACTTATTGCATCATCATCAGCTATCTACATCTAGTTCTATTTCTGAGTTGCAGCTGCTGCCCAGCAACTCTGGCATTTCTGCATATTTTTCACTTTGTATGTATTGCAGTAAATCCTTCTAAGGATTGTGTATTGTATGTTTTCAGGGGTTGAGATCTTGCTCCCCCTTATTTATTTGAGCTATTATTGTCAGATCCATGTATTATTGACATTTTTCAGTAGTTCCTCCTTAAGGATTGCACAGTCATAGCCAGGGCCTCTTTTATATAGCAGCATTTCTCTATATTTCATGTACATGTTCCATTGAGGAGGCATTGTTTGATTTGAGAGATCATTTCCTCAAGATTTTTTATACATTTGTTGTTGCTATTATCTAATGTAATGGTTATGCAGATCTTTATACATTCTTGGTTTTAATGCATTCACTGCTATTTTCGAGCTCATGTTTATGTATTGTTGAACCCCTGAAGGAGAAATAATTCAAGCTCTATAGATAGAGTCTGCAGATGGCCAGGTAGCCTCTGGATCTCATCCTTTTTTTCAAAGGTGACATATCCAGTAAATTCCCCTGTAGTCAATCTCTGGAATAGAAACTTGATATTCCTAAAAAAGGGATATTACAATGATCCGGTCTGCTACTCAAAATCGATATCCAAAGCCTTCAAGTCAAAAAAATATCTATAGTAATCTCCAGCAATTTTATTCCACACCAAAAATACTTCAAAGAGTGAAGTATTTATAGAAAATGTCTTACAAAATATCCTATATGACTTTTGGGAATTAACTTAGGAAAATTAAATATCTTACAACAATAATAGTGACAACTTGCTCAACAAAATAGCAAGTTGTCCTATTTGATTCAAGATAAATAGAAACTGTTTTAAGATAAGAAGCAATTAGCTGCTTATGTGTCTTCTCTGCTAGCCTTTTAGATATTTTTCAGATTCTTGTTGCCTTCAATGATACTCTTTCACTTTGGATACTCTTTACCTTCAATAAAACTGCCTTCTTGCTGTAAAAATATGTTTTGACAGTAAAAATCAGCAAACAGATTTTTTCTTCTTCATTTGTTTTCCTTTCATTATTTATAGCAAATTAGTCAATGCCTGCCACTCCTCATTTTTAGGAATTCTAATATTCTTGAGTTTCCTAAAATTCTCATCAGCCTCAGTGTACCTGGAAAATGTAGGTTTGACGACAAACAAATGTTTGATTTCATACTGCAAATAAAACAAATCCTCAAAACTTTTCAACAATATTTTTCATGTGGGAATACCTTAGCCTGTTGGCTTGTTCACCTGCTCTTTGGCATGTTCTCTTATCTTTTTTTCATAATAATTCTGAGGAATTAGCTTTTCATTAATCACCATAATATCTGGAAGTCCCTTTTGTCTTAAATTGGTGAATTTAACCATGAATCTAGTGACAGATGTGTTCATTCCTTCACATTTCTCTTCAAGCTGCCTCATCAAATTTCTTTTGGTGGTTACTTTCCTAATTTCTAGGATAGTAGCTATCCTGTCATTTATTTTCAATTCTTCAAGTTGATGTCTGTTCTTGTTGTTTAGGAAATTGATTAACCTAACAGCCCGTTCTGGTTTATTTTCCAATTCTTCTTGTGCCTTTTGGATCTCTGCCTGAGCTGGCAATAGTAACGCTCTCTACTAAAAAATTACTTGAATTTATGGCCAAACATCATGAATGGCTTCAATTACATTATTCCATAGGTAATTTTTAATATATGATATTTGATCCTTGAGATTTAACTCTTTCTGGAGCTTCTTTACTTCTTCACTCAATCTGTGGGCATTTTTCTCATGTATTTTAGCATCTATCTGAGCTGATTTGCTTGTCTTCTCAAGATTTTCAATTATCTTAGTCAATATATTGATTTCATTGGTTTGCAAGGACATATCTTCCATTGCTTTTACTAGTTGATTGCTTTCATCTGTAGGTGGCAACACTATTGTAGAGGATTCAGTTACTGAAGTTGTTGAAGAAGTCACTGGCACTGCAGTGGCCAGTGGCTCTTTTGGTGCCAAATTTTCTCCTAAAGTTGATGGCATTACTGCTGTAATGACTGGGATGACAGTGGGAATGACTGGTTCCTTAACTGTCTCCTTTTCTTGGACAACTTGGTCCATTTGTACTTCCATTTCTTTGATTTGAGCTATGAGCTGAAGTATCAAACTCATCATTTCATATTTCTCATTTTGATCATGTAAAAATTCCTTTGTTTGAAGATTCTCACCTTGAGGAAGCTTCAGCTGTTTCCTCAAGGCATCTATGTCCTCATTTTTCTTTTTAACCGATGCTTCAATTGCTTTGATGTTTATTGGATCATATCCTACCTGTAATACTAACTCTTCTAAGGCCTTTATCCTCAAATCCTTTGCATCTAGTGAAGTTTTATCCATCTTCATTTGGTCTTGCATATTAGAAATGGTATTTTGAAGTCTATGAGCACTCATAAATTTTGTTGTCACTGTGGAATAGAGCATCTCTGATGTTTTCCTGTGAAATTCAATCTGATCCAACTCATGGATTTTATCTGTGGCTACTTCCATATCAAGTTTTTTATAGTCAGCCACTGTCTTTGGCACTGGTACAGTGGGTTGTAAAACTAACATAATCAATTTTTGAGTTGAATAATCAAATTCTGATAGGAATCTGTTTTGGTTACCTGGCTTTTGCATCAAAAACTGAGAATATATTTCAGTTTTTATTTCCTCATTCTTTAATTTGATTTTCTTGTACTTTTCCTTAATATCTAAATCCTTCTCCTTAGCTGAATGTGAGGAAGAAGCCTCCATACTTTGTTGCCTCTCCATTATCTGTGCATCTTCATTATTCAACTATTCTTCATTCTGATTTGGCTCACTGATGATTACAGTGGCTACATTGGTCTATGTTTGTGCAGTGTTGGTATTCAAGGTCTCTGTCTCTTCAACATCTATTGTTACTTTACCTTTAGCTGTTGTATCCAATTTTTGCCTCTTATTGTAAATGATTTTAAAATTTGTCTATGTTGTAGTCTTTGCAGCATAACCTTCTTCTTCTCTGATTCTTTTAGTGGATGTCTCTAGGTGTTTGGCAACTTCCAAAGGGTGACTAGTACTCCTTTGGTTTACTGCTGCTGTTAAAGTATTCTCAACCCACTCAATTTGATTAGCAAATTTCTCTATATTTAGCTTTGACTCATGGATAAAGGGTGTCAATTTACATTTTACCCTTAGTTTACTTAAGATATCTTGTGGATCATAATTCCATGGGAAGCTTTCTTCTAATTTATATTCAAGTAGTTGACCTGCTGCTTCCTTTTCTGCCTCTCTTTGAATACATATGAAAGGCCCAATTTGATTTTTGAGTTTAAATTGGGTCTTTTTCTTGGCTGCCATGAAATTAATTGAATTTGAATTTAGGATTTTTCTAATGTATTCTAAGGCAAAGATCCTCATTGATGGTTTCTTTGGTGACTTGTAAGGCAACAAGTTAGAACCAAAAACTCTGATTTCAGTGAATTCCTTATATAAATACCAATCACCTACTTTGCTTTGCTCCGATAGTTGCAATGTTTTCTTCATTTCCTCACTGATTCTAGGTCGCTCTATTTTTGTCAAGATGGTGGTCAATTGATGTACAAGCAACTCTATAAACTCTGAATATTTGAATTATGTGCCTTCTTTTCTGAGTATAAATGTCCAGAATACAACTGATAGAGGTTTTCCTTCTATATCCAAATTTTGAAGTGAAATTGGAAATCTCTCTAATTGAAAGAATATAAACAAGTGGAAAAGATAGGAGGTATATCTAAATACTCCTTCCAGCTGTAAATTTGTTAATTGATAGTGAATGCTATCAGCTATAAAACCAGCATAATCAAATATAACTGAGGGTGACTGTCTTAGAGAAAAGGTGGAAAAAAATCCTAGGATCAACTCATCAGTATGCTCATTAGTGAAATACCCAAGTATGAAGGAAAGCATGGAGATTACATGCCTTGAATCTTCAGGGAAATTGGCAGTTGAATATGGAGGGTTTAATTTTGGAATTTCAACATGCAGAGGCATGAAAGTTTGGAAAATCATAAAACTTTTAGGAAATTCTAAGTTAATGTATAACTTAGTGAGGGCTTCAATAGATAATGGGACTGCTTGGGGGTTTGGTTGAAGCTGCAACATTTGGTTTATTGACTCTGCAGTGATGGTAAAAATGACCTCTTTATTTGCATTGACAATAGCCCTTTGTTCAGGAATGTAGTACTGGTGACATATTCTGATAACTTCTTGACAAGGATGAGTCAGGGGGACTACATAATTGGGTAAATTAGATTCCCAAATGTGAAAATCTTCTTGATCATCTAGGGATTTTTCAAAACACTAGCTATGGACATCTAACAAATTGAACTCAACTATAGGATCAGCTATTTTGTAGTCAATATCAGCTAGAGGAATATGATCAATATCAACAACTGGGGGTTGTAATGGGTTGACTACAATGGCGATATTTGAAGTCATGGCAGGAGTAGCTGTAGGAGTCTTAGAACCTTCATATTTGTTTCCACTCTACTTTTTAGGCATTTTGTTTGGCTTCTGCAAGTTTAAACTATTTGCAGAGGCAATTTTACTATAACAGAGGCTTGATTAGGCAAATTCAGCAAAATAAAATGTCTATTTGGATTTTATGCTCAATTAGGTCTCTCAAATGAAGTTTTGAGGCTAAAAACTGGTCTAAAACAAAAAACAGGGGTTTTCTAAGTCTTTTGACTGCAAATTGGGCTAAAACTCTGATGAAAAAAGGTTTTTCAAAAGATGTAGGGCACCTGCAGAGGATTTTTGGCCTTTTAAAGCTTGAAATTGATCAATAACTGTGAAAAACTGATAAATTTCCTTAAAAATGGTGCGCAGCAGACAACTAGGGTTCCTGGGAAAATTTTGCCAGGGTTTTGCCTGTTTATGGGACTTTTGGGCAATTTTCTTGATGAATTTCCTAATTCTAGAACATTTTTCTTTCTTTTGAAAGGTTTTTAAATTTGACTGTAGGTTAAATTTTGATAAAAATACCTGTTTTGATGCAAGTATTTGTTTTCCGGAGAGGTTTCTAAGGTTTCTTGTTGAATTGATAGTTTTAGTGGTTGAATTGGAGTGATATAGCTCCTTAGCAGTCTTTTACAGGCTTCCTGGGAAAAGGTTTGCAAGATTTAGGCGAAAAGATGGCAGAAAATGGCTATCGGGGGCTTTTTGCAGGTTTATATAGTCGGGGAGGTGAAAACACTGATAAAACGTGAAAGATATTTAAATAACACATTTTGCCAAGTTTTAATTAAACGTATGCATCTGCATTGAATGCAGATCGTGTCATAGCGGGAAGTGGTTTTGGAATTACAAAAGCGCATAAAACTGGCGACTTATCGCGTAGATTTTGAGTGGTAAGTGGTTTTAGTGAAAACCCACACGATCGAATCAAAAGGGGCCACGTGGAGGGGAAGGATTAGCACGAAACTGCCTATTTCACGTGGATTTTGCATTGGAGCGGTCGGGCATGTTGTTTACGCGATATCACTCCTCAACCGTCGGATTAAAAGCTTTGAAGCGAACGGTGGAGATTTGTTCGAGAGGTGCATTGTAAAGTAATGGTGGGACCGGGCTTTAATTTGATAAGCGGAAGGGTTGGGATAGGTTTAAACCTTTATAATAGGGTTGAGGGGTAAAGGTTTAAAAATGTATGCAATGGTTTATTTATATACAGCGACGAGATGAATGGTTTTTAAAACATATGATAATATTTTAATAAATATACAAGGTGCGGGCGCAATATATAAGCTCAATAGTTTATTATGTGGCGGGTTAGGAATATTTTATTTTAAAACATTTGTAAAATGTTTAAAATATGAGGGCACATTTAATTATATTATATAGTTTTTTTTAACTGTTTGGATAGTTTAAAAACTATAGGGGCGGGATAAAATCAATAAAGATAATATTTTTAGACCAAAGGGCTTTATATCTTGGGTTTTTCATTTATGCACATGGGATAATATACTTTGGTCAAAAGTTTATAATAGTGGGTTTTTTGGGGGTATTTCGATATAATGAAATTAATAAGTAGGAAAGGGTATTTCTTAGGGATTTTAATAAAATATGTTAAAAGTTAATATGAGAGGGGAGTGAAATGTAAAACAAAATACACATTATCTCTAAGTATAGTACAAAATCAAGCATTGCTCATTTTTATAATTTCTTTCACTAACACTTAGGAAAAATGTAACTTTGTGGGTTTTTATGAATTCTTATGAAGGGATGAAATTAATTGTTCTAGGGTTACAATTTTACTAAGCAAGAATGTGTTTTTACTTATGAAAAAGGGGTTTTAATACATTAATGAAGGGTAAATGATGATAAATGAGGATTTAACATAAGAACTCAATATTTTCAACTAACCTAGTAACCAGTCATAGAGCCTTGGGTCCGGTCCCAACAAAAGTCAGAGAAATGCTTTGAGCCTGTTTGACAGATAGCTTAGAATACTGAATACTCATGAGGGAAGGGAAATTAGTGATTTTTCCCGATGATGTATTATTTACATGATTTCTCCACTGCTTTCCACCTACCCAATCTTGTATTTCTAACATTTTTTCTTCATTTTGCAGGTGCATTTAGGCTTGCAACCTTAAAACATTTTCTTTCAAAGAATAAAACTAATCTAAATCTACCTTATTTCATCTAAGGGCTCAGATTAAACTGTTGAGCTCCTCATTATTCTCTACCTATCTACTTATTTTTCAAGTTTAAAATGTTTGACAAATTTGTATTCACTATCTAAAACATGAAATTGAAAACATGAAAAGTTAAGATTAAACTATTTAACTAATCATGGATTATGGCATTTATTGACACTCTCCACATAATCATTATTCTTGCAGTAAAAAGTAAAAGTAGCGGCATTTGGATTTGCTCACTTTTAGGTTTTATTTATTTTCTTTTGGGGTTTATATTTTTCTAAGTCCTTTGATCTTTCTTTTAGGACATTTTACCCTCTTTTTGATTTTTTAATATTTTTCATTTTTTCAAAATATGGGAAAACAACTTGCAGAATGCAAGTTATATACATATTTACAAGACCATCAAAGTCAATTCAAAATTTTATGAACCCTATTATTATAGGACCCTAACAGTGGCTCCACATGGGGATGACATTTCCTGGTGAAATATCAAGAACTCTGAGACTTAGTAGCCTTTGAAATTTGATTGTGATGACCCTGTAAATGTCTTTTGATGTCTGCAACTTATTCATATTTATGATATTTACTTCTCAAAGCTTAGGGCCTTCTCTTCGGGCTTCAACTTTGCTAAGGAAACATCCAATCCAATCTAAACTTTGTAATGTATATGTACAATGATCAAAGTGAATAAAAACTAACTATTGGTTAACTCAGGTGAGTAGTAGTGCTTCAACATTCTGCCATTATCTGGTCCTTCTTGTAGGTTTGTTCCATCCAATTCTTTCAAAAAGAAAGCATTATTACCTCTATACCCATAAATTACATAAGTCCCTTTCCATAGAAAATCAAATTTTCCATTTTTTCCTTTGTCTTCTCTTCTGGAATCCCATTTTAACAATTTATCTCCTATGTAAAAATCATCATCTTTAGTCGTTTTATCATAGATTTTCTTGATCTTATCCTGAATGACTTGAGATTTGACACAAATTTCTTCCCTTGTTTGTTTCAAGTGGATAGTTTGATTTATCCTTCTTTGAATGTCATTTGTTTCAACATGTAATTCTTGTATCATTTTCATCACTGCTACACCTAGGGAGGAAGGAAAAACAACATCCATTCCATAAACTAGTTGGTAAGGTGAAGTACCAATGAATTTCTTATTAGTAAGTCTATCTGCCCATAAGGCATTGACTAACTTTTTATGCCAAGTATTTTTATTGTCTTCAAGTAATTTTTTGATGATATTTACTAGGCTTTTGTTTGAGGATTCAGCAAGGCCATTACCTTGGGGGTAATATGCAGTAGAGTGGCCTAGGGTAATATGGTATTTGTGTCAAAAGTCAATAGTTTTCTTGGATTTGAATGTTGTTGCATTATCAGTAATTATCTTTTGAGAGCACCTAAATCTTGAAAGGATGTTGTTTTCTACGAAGGAAATAATGACAGTATCAGTGGATTGTCTGGAAGGTATGGCTTCAATCCACTTGGTAAAATAATCAGTGGCTGTCAAAATCCAATTATGTTGGCCTGAAGAGGGGGAGTGAATTTCACCAATGAAGTCTAAACTGTATTGTTGAAATGGCACTTCAATTGAAATAGGCTTTAAAGGGAGGGGTAAAAATTTCTTCCTTCCCTAAAAAATTTGGCACTTATGACATGAAGTAACATATTTTTTGACATCAACAAACAAGGTAGGCCAGTAAAAACTAGCTCTCAGAATCTTGTCAGCAGTATTTTTCTAGTATAAATGTCCTCCGCAGTCACCTGCATGAAATTCTTCAAGTATTTTGTCAGCTTCTTCCTTTAGTAAACAATTTAGTAAAATCCCACTATGATCTCTCCAAAAAAGTACCTTATCTAAGATACAAAATCTTACTACTTTAATTTTTAAAAATATAGCTTTGGTTCTTGACAACCTAGGAGGAGCTTGTAATTTTTGGAGTACAAATATGATATCTGCATACCAAGGTGAGTGTGAAAAGGCTTCACTGATCGAAGGAGTTTCCATCTCTTCCTAATCATCAACTTGAGTAATAAAATTTATATCTAGGGCATTACAATTGGATTCGACATTAATTCTGGCTAACCCTTGACCTTTAATGAGATTGGTGGGTTTTATCTCTATGTCATATTCTAAGATAGTGGCAATCCACTTACCTCTTCTTCCATCAGGACCATCCTGAGTAAGAATGTCTTTAACTACATAATTTGGGGCATAGGCAATAATGTGTAAGTAGATAATATAAACTCTGAAGTCTTTAATGGCCTTAACCAATGCTAAGGCTTGTTTTTCCATAATGTTGTACTTCAAAGGGGCATCTCTAAGGGCCTTACTGAAAAAATATATGGTTTGTTCAAATCCTTGGTCATTTTTCTGCAATAAAACTGCAGCAATGGTGTGTTCTGAAGAAAATGAAAAAATCATGAAATATTTCTTAAAATCAGGAGTTATTAGGACTAGAGTTTTAGTTAAGGCTTGTTTGATAGAGTCAAATGATTATTTAGCCTCAACAATCCATCTAAGAACTGAATCTTTTTTGAGCATGTTATTCAATTCTCTAATTATCTCAGTGAGATTAGATATGAATCTTCTTAAAACATTTATCTTACCTAAAAAATCTTGTAATTCTTTGATGTTTCTTGGTGGGTTGATGTTCATAATTGCTTCTATCCTAGAAGGATCTATCCTAATTCCTTCTTTTGAGATTATATGTCCAAGTAACTTACCTTCCTCTAATCCAAAAAGACTTTTCTTAGGATTTAAAGAGATGCCATATTTCCTACACTTAATAAAAACTTGTCTCAAATGATCCAAGTGTTCATTATCTGTTTTTGAAAACACAGTAATGTAATATAAGTAAATAAATAATAACTCATGTATTTCCTTTGCAAAGGGTATGTCCATAGCTCTTTGAAAGGTTTCTCCTGCATTAATTAGTCCAAAAGGCATTTTTACATGCATAAAAGTGCCCCAAGGAGTAGTAAATGTTGTTTTAGCTTGGTCTTCTTCTTGAACTAGGATCTGGTTGTATCCTAAAAACCCATCTAACAATGAAATCCTTGAAGAACCTACTACCCTTTGTAAGATGTGGTCCATTTTAGGTAAAGGGTAATTATCCTTTAAGGATACTTTGTTAAGATTTCTAACGTCGACACACAATCTAATTTCTCTTGTTTTCTTTCTTATTGGAACTAAGTTTGAAACCCAATCAGAATATTTGATTGGTGCAATGATATGGGCATCATACATTCTTTTAACTTCTTTTTCAATCAAAGGTAATAGCATAGGGTTAATACTTCTCAACTTTTGTTTGAATGGCTTTTGATCTTCTTTTATTGGAATTTTGTGTTGGATTATGTTTGTATCATAAGATTTTAAATCTTCATAACTCCAAGCAAACACATCTTGATATTCCTTTAAAATCTCAATATATTTATCCTTTTCTTTTTGAGGTAAAATTTTGGACAGTCTGATTATCTTTGGTTTTGATTCTGTACCAATGTTACATTCTTCTATGTCAGATCTTACTGCCTCCATTTTTGGTTTTCTTGCTACATCATTAGAGTCAAAAAGATCCTCTAAGGGAGTTAAACCTTTAGGTAAAAAATTGTCCTTAAGATTCACTATATCTGATTCATCTTTAATAATTTCTTCAATCTCTAGTTTTTCTAAGCTATCTATGTCAGCTTGACTAAATCTAGTGGGTTTATCGAACTTTATTTTATTTACATGTAAGTCATTTAAATCTATTTCACAATCTAAATCAAGATTTACTGTACAATCTGTATCTATAATACAATTATGAAATTCTCCTTCATTGTTCATAAACTTGTAAATCTGTTCATCCTGAGAAAAAATTTTCCAATACTTAAGATTGTTTGGAATTATTGGCCTATGTTTGACTTCAGCAGTATCTCTGTGATTAGGTTGGAATGGTAAATTTCATGTACTAGCAAAATTTGCAAGACAATGAGCTTGTATATTTTTCTTTCTAGGTATAACAACAAACTTACATTCCAATAAATCATCAGTGAAATCTATGGCAGTGTCTCTATATCTGCTTAGTCTAGGATTGTCAACAGAATAAACTCCATTTACTTGTTTTATGATCAAATCTGAATCTCCCATGATTAAAATTATTTTTCCTCCTGAGTTTTTGATGATTTGGAGTCCTAGGATAAGGGCTTCATACTCGGCCATATTGTTTGTACATTTGAAATTTAGCCTGCAAGCATCACCTTCAGAATGATTGGTTTCCATATTTTTTTATCCAGACTCTTGCTCCTTCTCCTAGCTTATTCACTGAACCATCAAAGTCTAAATGCCATTGAGATTCATGAAAAATGTTATCATTGTTTGGTTCTCTCTTTTTATCTACTAGTTCAGTTTGGATTTCATTTGTTACAGAGTTAAAAAGGATGAAAGAATCAAGGTCAGTTGGTGTAGAGTAAATTGGGTAGTTTATAGATCTTTCAGCACTACTAACCATCTACTTCATTAATGTTTCCCTATATAACTTTTAGGCTGGCCAAACACCGAGATAGTAGCATAAGACATGTCCAATTGTAGAGATCCCTGCAACTTTGCTCCCCATGAGAGAGAAAGTAGCATACCATATTTTGGTGGGATATCAGCTACTACAATGTCCATTAATATACTCTTACCAGGGTATTGAACTAGTGTTACACACAAATCCTTAATTAAACCTAAGCATTTAACCTTACTGGAATAAAAAAAAACAAATCTTTGTATGGCCTTGTAATTTCTAGATTAAGAGTTTCTATGATGGCATTTGGCATTAAGTTATGTGAAGCTCCTGAATCTAGCAATGTGTTATGTAGAATTTGATCACGAATGGTGAGACTGATATAAAATGGAGGAACTACACCATCTGCATGTTTTCCATTTACATCTGGGCCAAAAATCAACTCTGGCTGATCATCATTTAGATTTATGGAGTCTTCTCCATCATTCATATTTAATGTTTCAGTTATGGTTGATTTATACAAGTCATTCTTTACCAATTCAGTCAAAGGAATTGGTATTTTGAGTTTTGAAATTTCTGATTGTATGTTGAATGTAGGTTGAGATTTAATGATTTGAATCAGTTCTTCTTTGGTAACTGTAGTTTTTGTTGGTTTGTCTTGCTTTTATACAGTTGTTTTTTTCATTTTCAATTGTTTTAGGATTTTCTGTTTGTGTTTCCTATGTTTTACTACTTCTAACTTTCTTTTCAAGGGTTGTTTGTGAAGCAATAGATGTTCTTTCTGACTTAGAATTTTCAGCAGATGTTTTTGAGGCAACAGTTTTTGGGTCTACTGTTTTAGGATCAGCAGAAGGATTTTTGGGATCTAAATTTGTTGTTTTTACTGAATTAGGAGCTTTAGTAGCAGTAGATTTTTGAGAATATTTTGTAACTTGAGCAATTTCATCAGTGATATCAACAATTTTAGGGCTTGATGCTTTCTTAGGACTAGAAATGTTTTGGGAAGAATTTAAGTTTTTCTTATTTTCTCTTGGGAGAATTTGTAGAACTTTTGTTTTATGGGCTTCTACTATTTTCTGATTTTGATTTTTGGAAGTTTTCTTAGTAGAAGACTCATTATTTTTCTTGTTTCTAAGGTTATACTGGCTGTGTATTTCATTTATTTCATATTCATAACCTTGCTTATAATTGAAGGATTCAATAGAATCTAAGTTAAGTTGTTGAAGCTCAAACAATTCCTGATCTTCCTAAGTAAGGAAAATAGTATTGTTGTCATAAATTCCCATTAGATTAATAGTATCCTCATCATCATCATTATTATTCTGAGAAATTTCAGCATAGTTCTCTTGGAATGGTGGCCTAATGGTTTGGTCCGGGGATGTTTCTTTTGCTTTTCCAGAATTTATATTTTTTCTAAAATTGGGATTTCTAATCTGTTGTTCGTTATCCCACTGAGGTCTTCTCTCCATATTATCTAATCTATTAGTCACTATTTCTAAGGTTTTAGCTATAACATCCAATTTTGTGTCTGAATTTTCATTTTCTTCTTTGATAGTCACTCTTCTTTCATTTCTAAGTCTAGATTTTCTGGCTAGAATGTTCACTTCTACACTTACTATATCAGTTTGCGTTTTTTCTAAGGTATCTGCATCTCTTTCCCTCAATTGGTAAGCCATATCTGTATCAAATCCATCAGGTAATTTGAGAAGAATGGAATAAGGAGTAGGTTTCAGATTTGCATGGATTGAATTATAGACACTATTATACCTAGTGCAATAATCTTGAACTGACTCATTTGGAGCTCTTTTTAGATTATCAAATTCAGACAAAATTTTGAGGGGGTTCCTTTTCTTTTCCCATTTATTAAAAAAAAAATTAAAAAAGATAGATAAATCAGTTACACTACTAGCAACTAAATCTTTAAACCACTTCTTAACTACTCCTATTAAAGTTTGAGAAAACAATCTCATTTGAACATATGAATCATCAATTTCATAAATTTCAAATAATTTTGTCATCTTAGTAATGTGTTGTTGAGCATTATATTGAGTAGTGCCATCAAAAAGTGGTATTTTGTTTTGATAGTCTTATGGCATATCATGAAGTTGTTGGGGTAGGACAAGGGGAGCATATCTAGCAGCCATAGCTTGAAGCTTAGCTTGATTAGGAGGTAAGGCTGAACTGCTTGGAGTTGTGTTGGAAATGATAGTGGAAGAACTATAGATGGTATTTGAAGTGTTGGGAAATGAGGATGATGTTTTTAAGAAATCAAAAGGTGAACTAATGGATATAGTGGATGAAGTGATTGGTGGAAATAATACTCTGGGTTGTAGAGGTAGTTTAGCAATAAATGGATCTGTAGATGAGCTGGTAGTAGAATTTATGAATGATGTAATAGTGTAAAGTGATGAATCTCTAGCTGGAATTATTGTGGCATGTAATTGGGAAGCTGAAGGTCTGTTTGCATAAGTCAATAAATGAGCTAATTCAATAGCTTCATCAATATCCTTTAGAATAGAAACATTAATTTCCTCAACTTTGGTCTGATATTCAGCTTTCTTAGAACTTACTGCAATAGATTTCTGTTTTACATTCAAAAATGAAATAAAAGAAAGGTCTTAAACAATAGCTTTTAAATCATTTTCAAATTTAATTTTAAATAATTATTGCTCAAATTTCAGATCAAAATCAATGTCTCGCAGACTTTCTAATTCACTTGGTAATGAATTGACTCTTACTAATGAGATTTTAGCTTCTAAATTTTCTATTTGTTTTTTCTTTTTAGAAATTCGGTCTGGGTCATCTACTATGATAGCAGGCTTAGGATCCGGGTTAGACCTGGTATAATAGGCTTTCCTAGAAGCCAAAATTACAATTTTTCAATACCCAAAACCTATAAAAGAAATCTTAAAGTAAAATGATGATTTAAATGATTACTTTAAGACTAATTTTATGACTGAGGATTGGTTATTTCCCCAGTGGAGTTGCCAGTAATGTTATCACTCTAGTAAATTCTTAAGTTGTGGGATTTTGGTTTTTAGTCAAATAATACTAGAGGTAACCACAAACCTACTTCAAACTCTAGGATCTAGCCTTCCTAGGGTTCAGAGAGGGCTCTCTCTTTCAAGTTTAACTTTGTTTTAAGTTTTGAATATTAGGCTAGTTATTAAAGTGCGGATTTAGTTTTGTTTTGTTGGATTTGGTGGGAAAATTTCACTTTGAGGGTAGATAGAGGGAAATATACTTGTCCATTGGGCTATGGAGTTTAATTCAAGCTAACAGAATTGGGATCAAGGCCTAAAATGTCAAATGTCTGCAGGGAAAGGTAGATAACCCATGGAGATCTTGGGAAAAATGGTTTTTGAGATGGTATGATCTGGATAAAGGGCACTTAAGAATCCTTTGATCCGGAAAAGGGAAGTAGAAGATAGAGGTAAAATGGGAGAGGGAGGAATTAAGAATTCCCTACACCGAAAATCAGAAGAAAACAAAGAAATTATAACTAGTTAAAAACAGGGTGCTATTAACATGTCCTGTAGTAATACTCCTAGTTATACATTCAGATTTAGAATTAAAAACAGATGTATGCATGAAACAAAAGAAGATAACAATGACAATTTTAAGAGAGTACTTCACTCCAGATAGCTTATCACAAGGATCCTGAAGTATGATGCCAAATAGGTGATCCAGTCTGCTACTCAAAATCGAAATCCAAAGCCTTCAAGTCGACAAAATATCTATAGTAATCTCCAGCAATTTTATTCCACACCAAAAATACTTCAAAGAGTGAAGTATTTATATAAAATGTCTTAAAAAATATCCTAGATCACTTCTAGGAATTAACTTAGGAAAATTAAATATCTTACAACAAAAATAGGACAGCTTGCTAATTTGTTGAGCAAGTTGTCACTATTATTGTTGTAAGATATTTAATTTTCCTAAGTTAATTCCTAGAAGTCATCTAGGATATTTTGTAAGACATTTTATATAAATACTTCACCCTTTGAAGTATTTTTGGTGTGGAATAAAATTGTTGGAGATTACTATAGATATTTTGTTGACTTGAAGGCTTTGGATTTTGATTTTGAGTAGCAGGCTGGATCACCTATTTGGCATCATACTTCAGGATCCCTGTGATAAGCTATCTGGAGTGAAGTACTCTCTTAAATTTTTCATTGTTATCTTCTTTTGTTTCATGCATACATCTGTTTTTTAATTCTAAATATGAATGTATAACTAGGAGTATTACTACAGGACATGTTAATAGCACCTTGTTTTTAACTAGTTATCATTTCTTTGTTTTCATCTAATTTCCGATGTAGGGAATTCTTAATTTCTCCCTCTCCCTTTTGATCTCTATCTTCTACTTCCCTTTTCTGGATCAAATGATTCTTAAGTTCCCTTTATCTCGATCATACCATCTCAAAAACCATTTTTCCCAAGATCTCCAAGGGTTATCTACCTTGCCCTGTAGAAATTTGGCATTTTATGCCTTGATCCCAGTTCTTTTAGCTTGAATTAGACTCCATAGCCCAATGTACAAGTATATTTCCCTCTATCTACCCTCCAAGTGAAATTTTCCCACCAAATCCAACAAAACAAAACCAAATCTACACTTTAATAACTAGCCTAATATTCAAAACTTAAAACAAAGTTAAACTTGAAAGAGAGAGCCCTCTCTAAACCCTAGGAAGGCTAGATCCTAGAGTTTGAAGTAGGTTTTTGGTTACCTCTAGTATTCTTTGACTAAAAACTAAAATCCCACAACTTAAGAATTTACTATAGTGATAACAAATTGTTCACAACTCCATTTGTGAACAGCTCTTTGGTTTGCCGACTTTTTCTATACCGCTGCTCCAATATGAGAAGTCTAGGGCTATGGAGGTTTTCATTCTTCTCACTGACTCAATCCTCTACAATACATTGAACTAGGGCTATTGGCTAGCTAACTTGTCTGTTACTTTAGTCCTTCAAAGTCTGCACATCCTTAGGCCCAATACGCCTACCCTTCTACCAATCTTGTTTTCCTTCACAAGTACACGAATTAGGGCTCCTCTTTGAAAATTACCTAACAACCCTCCAACTGTACTTTTATTTCCATAAATTTTCCCAACCACATTCAATTCGTTTACTGATATTGTTCCCACAACACTACCCTCGTCTAGGGCTCTTCAAATATGCCACCTAATAGTGATTTGAGTGCTCTCAAAATCACTATTATTGTGTACCAATTTCTTTTTTGGCCAATCTATGAACTAATATAAACTACTCCTCTTATCATCCTTCTAAAAATTTGTATATGACTGAACTAGGGTCACAAATCATCCACTAACATTCCATTGAATAACTGTTTATAGGCTGATTTAGATATATGTCTAAAACTCTATGGGTAGTCCACCAAAATCAACTCCTCTTCATGTCAATCCATTCCTCATATGGCACATTTCTTCAGCTCAATATTCTACTCAAGTTCCACATTCCTTTGGATTTTATATCTCCACGGATACTTCTGCAAACCATCTTCCAAATATGTGGTATATATTGTATAGATAAACCTATCTCTAAGGGTCACAAACCCTCTTCTTCTACGCATATTTGTCACGGTATTAAGGGCATAGCTTACTGATTTAACATGCTAGGAAACCTCCCTAACTATGGTATTCTACTTCTATTCTAATTTCTTTAGAACAAACTCTATCCACCCATAGAAAAAACAAAAATTCTTTCCTCCATAAGAGACTCGACCTAGCTCATACGGATCCATAGATTAGGGTAATTTCTTTGACTGAATCTTGACTTGAATTTTAGATATCTACGACCCTCTAAATACGGTTACCTCAATTAATATTACACCTGTGGTTACTTCTGTTCTGGAATAAATTCTAGTGCAAACCCTCCTCCAGTTGTGTTGGTATTTATCATAGACCTTGCAGCTTACTAACCACCACAAGATAGGGTCTCAACCCTTTGTACTATTTCAAAATTTTATGTGGCCTTCACACAGAAACACCACTGAAATCACATGCCCAAATTTTCATGAGTTGCCTCTCTTGAGCTCGATCTTCCTTAAGAGAACCAATAGTATGTGATCCTACTTCCTATCACAAACCCATTAAGGTATGTGACATTCTTGTGAACCCTCACATGATGATCTTGCTCTTGGTGGATGATCATGGCCTCCCTTTAGAAACCCTTACTCAACCATCTAACTCGACCTACTTTAGGACTACATCTCTCCTGACCTCCTTGATCAAATGAGATCCTTCTCACTTTATGTTATTTCCTTCATACTAAGGCCTCCTTAAATATATTTTCCTAGCTAGGCCTATTAAGAACCTTTTATAACTTACGAGCTTTATCCACTTAGACCTTAGGAAATATTATTTTTCCACTTTAATTTTCTTTTAGATTTTAAACCCCATCTTGGGTCTAAAAACCCTTCACCCACAAAGCCTTTTGTGACCAAAATCAAACAAAACCACCTCGCTAGGCTTGTGTATTACCTCCAAAACTACAAAATTCAACAACATTTTCTAGTTATAGTAATCGTAACTTGGTCAAGCTCTTGTAGTCAAGTGAGGACTTGGTTGGGTTCCCAAGTTGCAAATTAAGTAAGGGTAGTTGTGAGGGAATGATAGCTAGGGAGGGTTAGGGCATGCCAAGGAATTAAAAGGTGTGTTAACACATGTGAGAAAATGTTAATGCATGTTGAGGATTTTTAAGGAGTGTTGAGGCATAACAAGGGATAACTAGGTCAAAATGCATGGAAATGAACAAATAAGAGTGTGTGACAGGGAGTGTCAGTGAATTCAAGTTTTTCAAGGACGAAGTGTGTTATAAGAAGTTCATAATAGTATTTGCAAGAGGCAAGCCTATGATTGTGATAAGGGGATCAACAAAGTAGTTTTAGAAAAAGGGAGACTGTGTGTTGGGCACAACACTATTTTTCCTTTATATATTATTTTTATATGACATGTGGCACACTTTGGCTGAATGATCATGTTTTAAACTATTTTTTACAATTTCATATTGTACATTGTTATCTATAAGTTTTGGGGCACTCGGCTTGTTCCAACTTATAGCTTGTGTGTCTTGTGTATCTTATGGTTCTTGCAAACTCTCAATTAATGCACTATTGTTTATATGAATTGGACACACATGTGAAATATTTCCTATGTAAGCTATGTTTATTAGTTGTTTTATGGCCATGGCTAGATGTGGTCCTTGTCTTGGTAAGTTCTTAAGTGGGATAAGTTCAACATGGACATGAGTAGCCTAAGATGAGGTGTAGGCAGTTCTTAGGTGAAAAAGGCACAATCTACTTGTAGTAGGTGCAATTGGTCAAATATTTGTTGTTGAAGCAGGCCAATGTCACATGAACTGTAGTAGCTAAGGACTTTATTGGGTTTTGAAGTCATGAAAAAATGTAAGTCTAGTTGTGAGGACATGAGTGGCAAGGCATGCTAGGGAATGCTAACATGTGCCAGATAGTTTGAAGGCATGCCAAATATGTTAATATGTGTCAAGTGCTAAGGCATGAAAATATGTGAAAGGGTGTGACAATACTTTCCAAGGACTATCGAGGCAAAAAAAAGGAGAAAAAATTTAAACTACAAGGAAATTAACACATCATATGGTTAATAAGTAATCAATTTACCTTTTCCAGGAGGGGCATGCTAGGCACACCAACATTAGGTGGAAATAGGTGCCAAGTGCCAAGTGTTAGTGAATTAACTCATTCTAAGTGCCAAATCATCCTCTGTTACTTCTCATCTACTTTCCAATAATTGATCTCAAATAAATTTAATATTAAACGATGCCAAAGCATACCAAGGTATCTTAATGAATGCTAGACATGCTAATACTTTCCAAGTGCCAACATGTGCCAAGTGCCAATATGTGTTAGGGAGTGATACACTGTTATGAAGTGGAAGGGCACATCGAAGGGTGCTAAGGTGTGACAGAGTGTGCTAATGCATGATGAGGAGTGTTAAGGAGTACTAGGGCAGCATAAGGGAGCACTGGGTCAAAATGCATGGAAGTGAATGAATATGAGGGTGTGCTAAGGAGTGTCAATGAGTGTTAGCTAGAAGGCCAAGGAGGGAGTGACAAGGTATGTTAAGCACTATTAAGGCATGCTAGGGAATATCAGGGCATTTCAAGAAGTGCCATAGTGTGTTAGGGAGTTATAGTGTGTGTTAACATGTTCTAAATAATGCTAAGACATGCAGTATGTTAAGGCATGCTAGGATGTGCAGGGTGCTAGGGTATGCTAACATGTTTCAAGGAGTATTTAGGCAACAAAAATAAGAACCAAGATAAAACGCAAGGAAATGAAAAAATAAGAGGGTTAATAATTCAATACTTTATCTTGTTTCAAAAGGGGCATGCTAGCCACACTAATAATAGGTTCCAATACATGCCAAGTTCCAATGTGTGCCAAGTCCTCATGTATGTTAATGCATGCCAAAGTGTTCTAGGGCATGCTAGGGACTACAAGGCATGCCAACACATTCTAGGAGAGTGTCATGTTATGATAGGACTTTTCAATATGTGCTTGGGTGTCCTAGTCATGGCAAGATGTTCTAGGTATACAGATGTTCTAAGACATGCGAGGTGACAAGGAATGTTAGTGTGTGCCAAAACATGTTAATATATGCCAAGAGTGTTGAGGAGTGATAGATATCTCTCATTAATCGAATTTACAAAGCTTGATTATGTATTAAATAATATATTTCTGCACACACTAGTGGAACTTTATATAAAGAGAATTTTTTAGATAATAAACCTAATAGAGATGAATCATGTATTGACTCATAGGAAAAATGTATTCTCATTACTCGAGGGAAATGATACACACTAATTAATTCTTAACAAATTGATTGACTCTAACACTATATGGCCTTGGAAACATAATGAAAATTAATCCACAACAATGATCTTAAAACATTATCTTTTGAAAAAAGATAAAGTAGCATGCACATAGCGTCATCAAAAACACATTGGAATGATCAATGATGACGAACATTTTTTTACCATCACCAAAAGTAACCAAAAAGTGGAATGATCAATGATGAAGAATGATTTTTAACCGTCACCAAAAGTAACCAAAAAGAGCATTTGTGAGGGTCAATAAAAGAGTGTCACTAGAAGTGTCACCAAAGAGAGAATTAGTGACGGGCCTTTAACAACCCTCACCAAAAGTGTCACTGAAAATGACTTTGGTGAAAAACCTTAAAGGACCATCACTATATGCACTTACAATAATGCTTTTTTAAGGACCGTCGCCATATGTGACATTGGTGACAGACCTTAAAGGTATGTCATAGGCATGACCCTCACCAATTCCATATTTTCTTGTAGTGATTCTTACACTCTTCCTTCACCTGTTGACAATCCAAACACCTAACCACAAAATCTACTACATCCTTCTTCATATTCAGCCAATAATAAAACTTCTTCACTTTGGTCAATGTCTTCTAATAGCTTGCATGACCTGAATATGGTTTCACATGAAACTACCTCAAGATGACCTTCTTGAGCTCAATATTGTTTGGAACATATATCATTTCTCTAAACCTAACCAATCCATTTGTTGTGAGATGATAAGTCCACATCCTATACACCCATGCCTATACCTGTAACTATACCACTACCTATACTTGTACCTATATGACCACTACTTGTAATCTTTTGAAAACTATGCACAATATCCATATACCTATCATCATGCTGACTTGCTCGCAAGATCCTATCATGTAAATATGTCCCATAGGAACTCATAGCTGCTATGTGATTTACCTGTATCCACCTACCAAGAGAATTTTTGACGCTCTTCTCCTTTCCTTTGAAGTACGTGATCTCAAAGTCAAACTCACTTATCGCGACCAACTATATAGCTTTCCTGACATTCATATTCGGCTGGTCAAAAAATTATCTAAACCCACTGAGATCACTCATCAGTACAAAACTCCTACTAAGAAGATAGTGCCTCCACATATTTAATTCATGGATAACCGTTGCTAGATCAAGATCATGCGTCATATATTTATGCTCATGTTCATTTAGTTTTTGTGACTCATAACATACCACCTATCCTTCCTACATAAGGACTCCACCAAGTCCTCTCTTGCAAGCATCTGTACATACTACAAATGCTTCTTCCGGATCTGCGATATTTAACACTGGAGAATGTGTCAACAACTTCTTAAGCTGCTAAAAAATAGCCTCACACTCTTGTGTCCATTCAAACTTCTTACTTTTCCTCTATAATGATGTAATATGATAATCAATCTGTGATAATTTCCTGATGAAACTACTTTAATAACCTGCCAATCCCGTGAGGGATCTCACCTCATCTTCATTTCTAGGATTTGTCCACTCCATGATAGCTCTTGCATTTTCTAGATCCACTTTTATGCCCTCTGTGGAGACAAAATTTCACATGTAATGTACCTCAATATGAAAGAAACTATACTTGCTAAGCTTAGCATACAACTGATGCTCTCTCAACAATATCAAAATTGTTTCCAAATGCTCGACATACTCTTCCTCATTTTTAGAATATACCAATATGTAATCAATGAACATAATAAATAACTTTTCCAAATAAGGACACAACACAATATTCATCAAACACATAAAGGTAACTAGAGTATTAATTAAACCGAATAGAACTACAACAAACTCATAATTCCCATACCCGGTCTTGAAATATGTCTTGTAAATGTCCTCTTCCTTAATACGTACCTAGTGATATTCGTATCTCAGATCAATCTTCGAGAAAAATGTTTCTCCCTTTAGCTGATCAAACAAGTCATAAATATTTGGCAACAAATACATGTTCTTTATGTTCACTTTGTTAAACTTCCTATAGTGAATGCACAATATGAGAGTACCATCCTTCTTATTTACAAACAATACTGGTGCACCCCAAGGTTATACACTTGGCCTAATGTATCCCTTCTCAATAATTTCCTTCAACCACAACTTTAACTCTACCAACTCTGGCATGCTCATCCTGTAAGCTGCCATAGATGATGGCGTCATCCTCGGTACCAATTCAATAGAAAATTATACTTCCATGTGAGGTGGAAACTATGAAATATATACAGAAAATACATCCTAAAATTGTTGTAGAACTGGGTAGCTTCTCAAAACATTTTCATGCTCAAATTCCTTACCTTTTTCAATAGAGATATGTACTTAAAATAGCACACACTCTTTCCTATGACTACACTTGGCCTTCATAGCTTTCACCATCCTAACTGATATGGATTTCTTATTTCCCTACAAGACTCTTGTTTCCCCATTTCCATCCAAGCAGTCAATGGATTTGTCATAACAATCCACCTTGGTCCTGTGAAGGTATAGCCATTCCATACCCAATAACATATTATATGATCCCAATGACAATATGTTCAAGTGTGTCGATGTTGACATGCCATTCAACTCAAATGGAAAAGATCTTACCCAATGATGAACTCTTTTCTTTGTTCCTGTAGCCAAATGCACTAACCAAGATTATGCATGCACTTCTTTATTAAAACCACACTTATCCACCAAGTCAGGACTAACATAAATATAATATGATTTACGGTCAATCAAAATAGAAACAACTTGATCACAAAGCCTACTGTCCATATCAATGATAGATGGATGATGGTATGCTTATATGTTGTCCAGTGCTGTATAGATATGAGGAATGATCTGCCAAACATCCCCAACAGTCTACGTCTATTGTGCACTATATATCCGAGGTGTACCACCCTGATTCTGTGGGAAATATCTCTTAAGGTGTTCCTTACTGCATTTTTAACACTCCAACCATCCAGTACTATCATCTCTATGATGCTTCTATGATCCATGTCCCTATCGAGTTGCATTAAACGTCTTTTGTGGTGCCACATTTTCTTTATATTTTTCATTATGATTCCTTTTTCTTTTTTTGGTTGTCAGTTACCCTTACCTTTATCTTTCCCTTTCCATCATTGCTAAGATTCATTCTTACACTTTGACTATTCAAATAAATGATTCAATTTCCCAATAGCTTCTTGAAGTGACTGAGGCTCATCATTGTCAATCTGATATCTAAATGCTAATGGAAAACCATTGAAAAATTGTTGAAATTTATCCTTCTCATATTCAAGATATGATACATAGGTTAGTAGCTCCAGGAACTTGGTCGTATACTCCTCATTTGTCATCGATCCCATATTTAGCTCATATAATTCTTTGGCATTACCATCATAGTATCTTTCTGACAAGTACTTCTTCCTGAAAAGCCTCTTGGACTCATGCCAACTCAAGTCCTTCATCCCGATGTATATGACCTACTTCACATCTTTCCACTAGATATCTGCTTTACCTTTTAGGTTGAAGATAGAATTGTTTTCTTTCATATTTTATGTGAACTCAAGCAACTCAAATAAACTATTCATCCCAAGTATCAAAGCATTTTCATCCTCTGGTTTCTTCAAGTCTCCATCAAAATTAGGTGGATTTTCTTTCTTAAATTTATCTATCAAGTATCCCCTATCACTCCTCCTATAAGGATGATAATGATGATTGCTGGGCCAGAATTGTGAATTACGGATAAATCATGCTTCCCTAGACATGTGCTAGTCTATAACAACAGGTGAAAGACTATACAACTATTTTTCCTAACTCAGAATAGATACACAGAGAGGATTGGAGGCTTACTTGATCAGTTACTTCCAAATGGCTTCTTCTGTCGCTTCTTTTGCAGCTTCAAATTCAAGCGGTTTTTGTGTTGAATGCTTCTTGCAAGAAAGAACACTGAAACAATATAATATGCAATAATATAGATATCTATTTAGGATAGTTAGCTAAATCAGTAAAGCATAAACCATATACATCAACCAAGATCTTGCAATATGGAAAATCAATACAGATGCATATAGGAAAAAATAAGCAGTATTATTTATTGATGATAGAAGGAGAGGTTACAACCAAATGACTAATTTTAAGTGACCCTTCCATCAACATCCCCAAGCCTCATCATAGTATAAATCTCCCCAGTAGCAGCTATACAAATCTAGCTCTCAATTGAAAATTCTCCAGCATTTCTCTACTCAAATTCTTCCTTTTCAAACACTTAGATCTGTGCTCAATTTATAGATGAACTGTAGGTTTTTTTGCAATAAATGACTTTCCAATAATAGGCAAGACATGTTTCCAGTCATGTAGATGTCAAATGGACACTTGGATCTGAAGCTTGACACATGTGAACTCTTCTAGAAGGCACTGGCCAAGTGGAGATTCCGAAACAATGAGAATTTTTCTCCCAATGGGACCAAAGCACCTGTGAATGTCGGGAAGTGCTTTGCAAAGAAGACTTGCATGGGGCTACCTACATATGCAATGCACTTAGGCCCCTTATAGCCTGCGTTAGTGAGCTCTCATATGCTATATTATAAGCTTCAAACCTTGCAAACCTTTGCTTGATGAAAGTCTTGCTTGATTTGTTTTGTTCTTTGTCTTAGGGCATGTAGCAACTGAATTGATAGCGAATGATAGACCCTTATTCATTGGTCCTGGAGATGATGCCCAGTTAACCAGGTAATTGGGAATGGTGCCCAAATTGACCTATAACAATTACCTGCTAAAGCATGAGATCCAAATAATAAAAACATTTGATTGAGATGCTTTACACTGTGATGAGCCTCGAAATGAAGCGGAGTGGTCACCTACGTCAATATTACAATAAATTACATCATGATATATCCTCTTTGATCATAATTGCTGAGGGTAGGCATTCCCATGTTCAGCACATAAACAATCTAATAACATGTAAATAATTCAGAAAGTCGTCTTCATTGGAATGTTGCCCAAATGTAGACATGCCTACAGATATAGGCCCATGTTTGGATGACAATCTATATGTAAGGTCACCGTACAGATGATGTGTACAACAATCCTAAAATCACAGTTCAGATGGATGAAACTAGATCTGGGGTCTTCTTATCTCGTTCACTCGATCATTCGGGTACAAGTCTAGCCATGCGAATATATGATTTGTAGTCAAACATGGAAAGACATCGTTTGATTACTAGCCAATGATGTGAGTTGTTAACAAATGCAAGAGAACCACCATTAATGTCAATGGCCCTCAAGGTACTGCAGTACATTTCATAAGGCGTGAATAGATGATTTGATGTCGAACGCCAAAAAAAATCTTTCGGTCAAAGGTCCGGAAGCGAGGATCTTGTCAATGCTGTAACAAGCCTCATGGTACTAGAATATGATGTTTCTAAGTGAACTTCTTGGATATTGATTTATTGTCGACAGGAAGTCACCTTATTGAAAAACAAGAGTTACTGATTTCGGAGACAAGGGTATGACTTGATATAGCAATTTTCAGGGATGACGATCGTGAGAATGAAGGTTTACGAGTATTGCAGAAGGATGAGTTTTTAAATCATTGGATGACTTCTCTTGAACATATCGGCGACACTGTGATGATTTTGGTAGCATTGACCCAAAATCGAAGTGAAGGTATGATGAACCATAGGTGTGAATGAACCGTCAAGATGATTACCCAACCCAAACAGTCACGGACATGTAGTGAAAGAAGTGTCATGTTCAAGAGTGACTTGCTACCAAAAAGAAACTTTTCTCACTTTTCCCAAATTTTCCCCAGTCATTTGTCGAGCAGTACCTCTTTATTTTTTAACAAGCTTGAGGAGGATAACATTTTCTTGATCTATAATTCAACCCTTCGAGTGAATAAAGTACATCTATTTAATAATTTAATGAGTCTAGCGATGAATGAAACTCGATTCTTTCCATGATCAACAAGCCCGTCGCTATTTTATGTTTTAACGAGCTTAACAACAGTGATATCCCAGTCCTCTTTCATATTTAGAGCGTTTGAAAAAAGAGGACGAAAGAAAACTCCATAAGTACTTTTTCGTAAATTTTTCTCTCAGACCCGAAAAAGTGCAAAATAATATTTGAAAGAACCTCTTTGGTCATGTTTAACCAAGGTATTCCTTTTTCGTAAATAATCTATCTCAGTCCGAAAAAGGGTTAAACTTATACTTAGTAGATATCAATTCATTTAATTTAACGAGCTCGAAAAGACAAGTGCTCGGAAATATTTTCACATTATCGGAGTCTGAAAAGAGCTGAAAGAAGACTCCACGGGTTCCTTTTTTGTTGTTATCGAAGCTCGAAAAAGAGATAAAAGTGTGCTTCAAATCCTTTTTTGTTTTTATCAAAGCTCGAAATATAAGGATAAAAAGTATGCTTTGTGTCTAAGTCATTCTTTGAATAAATCTGCACGACTAATCTATTCATCGATTGTATGTCCAGTTTCAGAGCAACATAAAATGGATTAAAAATACCTGTTTCATGATAAAAACATAATAAAACCATAATCATAGCAATAAATTTAATTTGCAAATAATTAAATGACTATAAAAAGTAGTTTCACTATTCATTTTTACCATTCAATAATTACCATTTGCAATTTGGAGCTCTGAACCTGATTTTGTCCCCAAACTTCAGTCATCGATTATGGTCGTTTTTTTAGACGGATTTCGTCGTCGTTTGATCCAGGTTAGTACCATGAACCTCCTCTTCCCTTTGGTATTCATTTCATCTCCAATTTCTGCAAATTTTTAGGGTTTTAAGGCCCCTAGGGTAAATTTTGCCCAAATTGAGGGCAACGCACCCCTAAATGTAGAAACCTACATTGCATAGCAAGTACAGTGAAGGGTATCTGCATATGTAATGCACTGTCTCAACCCAGGGAGTGCATTGGGTGCAGTTCAAGTTTTTGGTTTTCATGTTGTGCCCAAAATTTGCCTAGTTTTTTGCAACGAATGGAATCTAATGGATCTCATGGTTGTATTTTAGGTTTCCATCGGATTATAATGATGATTACATGGAGGGAAAGAGAACATGAAGAACAATATATGATTGCCTTGAATGATTTGGGTACTGTAAGAGCCCTAAGATATTGTGGACTACTTAAGTACTTTAAATTGTCAGGAATGAGGCAACAAATAGAACTCTTGGAGTTCTTAGTTCGAGCATGGGATCCGGTGATAGAGTCATTTCACATTAAAAATCAAGTGGTTCCCATAATAATTGAGGACATGTATTTTCTCACAGGTTTTTCAAGGAGAGGTTTGCCCATTTCTCTCATAGGGTCTATCGTTGAAGGAGAGACAGTGAGGGATTATGTTATGCATTATTGCTATCCAGGGGTAGAACCTAGCAAAGATGGAAAAATAAACATCTGGGATGTCAAGGATTTTCCTTTGTGAACCATCCTTTTCACGATCACTAAACTTTCTAGCACCGTTACACTACATGTAGCGAACAGATCGTATATGCAGTATGCACTAGAGTGTTTAGAGCCAATAGTATTTAACTGGTCTGAAGTTCTTCTATCTCAGATAAAGGAACAACTGAACAAAGAAAAGGGAGGAAGGAAGAATAATTTCAGTTATGGTTCAATCCTTATCTGCTTCGCTTTGGAATGGATTCCACTGATGCAGCCACAACATGTAACACTGGATATATCTAGTCCTAGAGATCCTCAAATGCAGATATGGTTAGAACTCATGGGTCGGCATGCAGGCCAATCGATCGTTGTGTTCTCTATTGCATTCTTCACCTGGTTCCGACTACAGATTATCGCCATCAGTGAGTACGCATACGCAGGTGTTGACTTCCGAGGAGATCCAGATTTAGTATTACCAGAAGGCGCTCAGTGGGGTGCAATGGGTAAGAATGTTTTGACCATGTTTTTTGATTTTTCTAAGGTTTATACGATATTTTTTTTGTTTTTATTTATTTCCAAGACTAAACTAAATGTTTGATGTAATGCAGATATCGGTCGTGTTCAACCAGTAGAGGAACCAGAGCGCGAAGCAGATGCGCCAGCAGAGAGGGCTGTTAGGAGAGCAGTCCTTTAGGACCTTGATATGGCTGAGACTTTGGTTGAGCTTCAACAGCACATAGAGGGTTTGACCTTTAGAATTCCATATTGCTAGGTCCAAGAGTTACCCATGCGACTACAAGGACACACTATTTGGGTTCCTAACTGTTGGATGCGGTTGCTCCGTAGGATTTCTAGATCTATTGCATGTTACCATGAGCACCACTAGTTTAGTTGTGACATTTTTCATACATTTTGAGGTCAGATGACCAATGTGTCTTGGACACAAATTTTGTAAAAACCTATAACTATCTATCTATATTATTTCAGAGTTTTTCCTATGTTTATTGTGCAATCCTATTCAATGATGTGAATATTTTCTTTACATATGTTGCAAATGTCTGTCTAAAACTTGATTAGCTAATGAATCAATCAATGCATTCAAATTTCTGGAAATATTTTGGTATTTAATGAAATCAAAATGTCTTTCCAAAATTCAAACACTTAGGAACAATCTAAGAAGCGTTGGATTTCTAACAGTATAAAAACTAGTAAGTTGTAATACCACAAGTTGTGAGTATACCCTTATGATTATGCGGTTAATACCAAATGAAATGGCATCAAAGAGAATTTCAATCAATGCGCTATACGCAGCGATATTGTTCGTTGATCTACCAATACAAATCCATTGAAAACTCACTAACTCATCGTTCGGAGCGAAAATGGCCCACGCTGCAGAGGATAGATTTTGCAGACTACAACTAGCACTATCAGCATATCCAACAAATGGTTTCGAAGATTCAGACATCTGCAATGAAATTGTAAAGCGGATTACTAATGTTAAGAAAACTCTAAAAACAAATTAAGATAGTGAATGCAAATCAACAACATATATACAATATAATAAAAAAAATTACTACGCTCATGATTAAGCATAGTAACGTTTAAAATACAACCCATTTCTAGTTTGTGCCAATGGAATTCCATCGTAATCAACTAATTCGTAGGCACCCTTAGCAAGAACTCTTTTGACAATATAGGGGCCATGCCACAATGGCTTGAATTTCCCCATACCTATTACATCAGCTTCTTGATTGTAAAGAAGGACCAAGTCGCCCTCTAAGTAGATGTGAGCCTAGAAATTTTTGTCGTATTGTGCCTTTATACGTCTCCTATGCACTTCGTTGGCCAATTGGGCTTCACGATGCATTTCATCAAGATGGATGAGGTTAAGGATACACGCTTCTTCTTCTGAGGTGTCAGGTAACAAGTCTATCGCAAGTTTTAATGATGATATTTCGCATTGGATTGGTAAGATAGCTTCCAGACCATACACCAATTGAAAAGGAGTAAATCCAATTACGTTTCTCACTGAGATTCGATACGCCCACAAGGTAGAGTATAGGATCAAATGCTAGTTCCTTTTACAGACTCCTATCATTCATTGAAGCATCCATTTAAGAATTTTGTTAATAGCATCAACTTGTCCATTTGATTGTGGATAATGAGGAGTAGAATTATCATGTGAAAATCCTAACTTAGCAGTCAATTCAGACATCATGTGGTTGCGAAAATGCTTCCCATTATCTGTAAAAATGGTCTGTGGGAACCCAAACCATGCAATAATGTGGTTAAAGAAAAACAATGTAGTTTTCTGTCCTATGTTGTTGAATGTAGGCATCGCTTCAGCACATTTGGTAAAATAGTCGACTGCGACAATAATATAACCATGCCCCCCCGGACGAAGGAGGGTTACAGGCCATGAAGTCAATACCCCATTTCTTAAATGGTCCAGCAGAGACAATACAATGCATTGGTGCTAGTGGTTTGCAGATTTTACGATAAAAAATCTGGCATGCATGACAACTTCTAACTGTGAGGATGTAGTGTCGAAAAATAGTAGGCCAAAAGTAACCAACACGGAGTATCTTCTACAAGGTAGCATATCCAGATAAGTGTCCACCACAAGCTCCATCATGACAATCATTTAACACTTTTTTGGCCTCCTCATGAGTGAGGCACCTCCTTAAAATTGTATCAACACCACAACGATAAAGTGTATCGACGAAGATCAGATAATCTTTGGCTTGGTATCGAATACATCAATGTTCAAAGTGAGAGGTATTAGATCGAAAAGTTTGGTTTTGGAGATAAATGATGAAATCCCCATATCAAGGATCAGATGATCTGATCAGAAATAGAGACTCGTCGGGAATTAACGGTTCCGACGTAGTTGCAGCGCTATCAAAGGGAAGGTCATAGAGAAGCTCAGCCAAAACTAAAGACTTATTTGACTTGGATTTGATGAATTCAAAATCAAATTCCTACAAAATGAAAATCCATTTTGAATATTTTCCCCCCAAAAATTGACGTGATAAGATATAAGTCATGGGGTTGCAATCCGAAACTATTATTGTTTTTAGGAGTAGGATATAATGACGAAATTTTTGGACAGCTTGAACAGCTGCCAAGGCAATCTTTTTCACGTACGAGTACTTAACTTCCATATCATTGAGATTACGACTCAAATAATAGATCGGATGTTCAATTCCATCTTCTCCTTGGACCAAAACCATAGCGATGGTCGTTTCATCCATAGCGATATATAGGAAATAATCATTTTGATAATTAGGAGGATACATTAATGACGCTCGGACAAGAGTGTCCTTGACAGCATCAAAATAAGCTTGCGCAACTTGGTCCCAATGGAAGGGAACCCCCTTTTTCAATAATCGAGTAAATCCTTTAACCATTTCGGCGTAGTTTGGAATGAACCTTCTCAGGAAGTTAGCCTTTCCTTGAAGTTTCTGTATCAAAAGTAAATTTGATGGTGCAGGCAAATCAAGAATGGCCTATACCTTTAGTGGATCTATTAAAATTCCTTCTTTTGAGACTACGAATCCGAGCAATCGACCAGAACCAACATAAAAAAACATTTATGTGGATTAAGGCATATTTTGTAGTGTCGGTAGCATAATAAAATGGCTCTTAAATGCATTGGGTGATCAGTCTAATTTCGTGAATGCGTTGGTAAATCTTCTAGATATGGTTGAATAATACACTTGATGTCATTGAAAGCATCATCCATTGCTCTCTAAAAATTTGCCCCAACGTACTTTAAACCAAAAAAAATTTTCCTATATGAAAATGTGCCCCAGGGATAGATGAATGTTATATTATGTTGGTCATCTGGGTGGATATTTATTTGATTGTAGCCAAAAAATCCATCCATGAATGAAAATATTTCACATCCAACATAGTCATCAATAATCTGGTCGATAAAGGGAGTAGGATAGTTGTCTTTTGGACAAGCCATATTGACCTCCCGATAATCGACGCACACTCTAATGGTTCCTTGTTTTTTCATGACAGGAACGATATTGGAAACCCACTCAGTTAGCGGAACAGGGTAAATGAAACCAGCATGCAAAAAATTTTCAAATTATGCTTTGATGGCAGTGGCTTTCTTTGGATGAATAGGATGAAGTCGTTGGCACACCAATTTGACACCAGGATACATATTAATAGTGTGTTCAACTATACTAGTATCTATGCCTGGAATTTCCTCGTAAGACCAAGCGAATACGTCACGAAATTCACGAAATAAAGAGCGATATGAATCAATTTCTGATGGGGAACAAGATACACTGACATGAATATTTTCTAAAATTCCTGGTTTGGTCGAAATATTGATAGAAATCGTTTCTTTCATATTTGATCATTTTCGCTCAGAATCAATTGCATTAATCAGTAAAGAATTCGAAAAGAAAGCTTTGATGGATGGGTGATATAGTTGAATAAGATTTTTTTCTTCATAATCAGGAATATGGGAACGATGATGATAATCTTCCCATGGTTCTCCTTCTGAAATCATAGCTTCCAAAATATTTTCATCTAATAAAAACTTTGAGGAAAATGGATCAAATGGAGTACCAAAATCTAAGGAATGATCAACCCAAACACTTGGCGACACTGATTTTGGATTTTCGGCCCAAGCCAAATAGATTGATTGCTATGCCATCTCAATAGGGATGGGCGGTAAAAATAGATCCAACATAGAAATATCAAAATCACCCGTACTCTCCCTTAAGCCAGATAGAGTGGAAGAGATCATGTAGCAGGTCTCTATACTTGCAATTTCGGTCGACGTCACGGGTGGTGGTAATGCAAAGGTTCCCATAAGAGTGGAATCCTTTAAGAGTCCCACACCAATGTTCTGAATTTCTAGTTGGGGTAAGTGAACAAATGGAACGCTTCCAGTTACCTGCGAAGCGAAGGCAAAAAAGGATAATTGATTAATGACTATGATTGTACCTTTATGTGGAAAGGCAATCATTCTAAAGTATGTAGAAACAATGGCAGTCATTGCATATACCTGTTGAGTCCCGAATTTGCATCTTTTCCATACACTTTTCCATACCTTTTTCACTCACCTAAACCTCCAAAATTGTCAATATCATGTGCAAAATGGTATCTAACATGGTTTTTAATTATGTTTTTGTGTTTTCTATTTGATCAAGATTTTGTTCATACAGTTGCGGAAACTTGCCACTTTCCGCAGCTGCTGCAACTTTCCGCAGCTATTTTGTGGAACTATATGCTACAGGTGTCTACAAGGGAAACGAGCCACATGGGAAGGCTAGGAATGACGTGGACATGGTTCGTGTCCTACTGGTTCAAGCAAATTCGTCCAAAGAAGCCGCGGTCAAAGCCGTCCACGTGGAAGTCAACTATGGAGTTTCATGTCGGCCGGACTCTGTTTCGTGGCAAATAAACATCCATACGGCCGTTTCTAAGCTTGCGGAGGTTAATCGACATCTGTGCAGAGCTCTGGAGTTGAATTCAAGCATCCACCTTCCGTAGATTCGCTTTCCAACATGGCCATACTTCTATATCCGTGGGCGTAGTGGTCTATGTGCTCTCTGCCATCATGAACTTTAGGAGACAGTTACAGTTTATTGTTATATATAGAGCGTTTGCATACGCACAGAAAGTTAGTTGACAGTTGTTAGTTGATAGTTGATGTTCGTGAATAAACTCTGTTATCTGTTAGTTTGCTTTGTAGTGTTTACGCTGCCCTTGAGCCGTAACACTACCATTCTGTAATGAACTACTTTTTAATATGAAGACTCTGTTTTTCAACTAAATTCGTGTTTGAGGATCGTTACCAAAGCTGTGTAGAGGGCCCCTGCTCAGCTAAGGTTTTGTGTATTAGTGTACATTTCTCATTTCATTTCTTTTAAAAGTCATTGTATCATAATCCATCATATGTTCATACTTTGTAGTTGTTTCATTTCTGTTTATACATTTCCATAATTTCCATTTCATTTTTGTCTTACATGTTTTATGATTGTTAATCACTGATCAGTTTTCTTGTGCAGGTTTTAGGTAGACAGCCCGGGCATTTTTATAGCATTTTGACTAATGACATGAAACTAACATTGTTCTGCTGCTAATTTGCTTTTCATAGCTTTTGTTTAACTTCAGTCTTGCTTTGTACATTTCAGTTTTGCTTATCTGATTCAGTAGTTAAATTTAGATATATTAAGCTGCTCATAGCATCTTCAGTTGCCTCCGAAAGCCACAGCTGGACTGATGGTGAGGGAGTGCATTATGAAATGTGTAGTTTAGTATTAGTTTCTTTTCTGCAAATTTAGATATATTAAGCTGCTCATAGCATCTTCAGTTGCCTCCGAAAGCCACAGCTGGACTGATGGTGAGGGACTGCATTATGAAATGTGTAGTTTAGTATTAGTTTCTTTTATCCAAATTTAGATATATTAAATCATGCATGACATCCTCGGTTACCTCCGAAAGCCACAGCTGGACTGATGGCGAGGGATTGAATCATGAGTGTATGGTTTATTATTAGTTTACTTTCTGCAAATTAAATATCAGTTACACAAGTTGTTTATGATTACTTCCGAAAATCATAGCTGGTCTAATGATGAAGGGTCAGAAAATGAATTGATGTAATCTGATTTAGATTTATTTTGTTGCAATTTTGAATTTCCTTAAGCATAGTTTCTTTTTGTGTTTAGTTGGCAGCAAGAATAGTTTGGTTTTCATGTTCACTAGTTTACTGTTTTGATTCATTAGATTAGCAGCATCTTTTCATTTCAGCAGTACACTTTTACTTTCTTTCAAGTCTTGTCATTGTAATTTTCAATTTTCTTTTAAAGTTTCAAGTTGGTAAATCATTATAGGGGATATCACTTCCTTGAAAAAATATAACCAAACTTGCTTTTCATTTTAGAATTTCCATTTCACCTTAGAAAAACCAAAAACGACAAAAAGTTAAGAAATAGGTTATCTTGCACATATAGTGCGCCGCACTTCATCTGCTTACGATTCCCGGATTGACAAATTAAATGCAGCAATTTAGGACACACTAAATTTACAAAACATTTTGGCGCCGTTGCCGGGGAAGTGTAACTAGGTAGCAAATTTCTTAAAAAAAAAAACATAAAATCATAAAAGAAGGGAAAACTTGATAACTTCTTGAAGTATGCTCTCCTCTTGCACCTAGTGTGATCTGGAGGATCAGAAAAGAGAGTCATTGGTTCAGTAATTTCTTAATTATGCTCTCTTCTTGCACCTAGTGTGACCTGGAAGATCAGAAAGAGAATTGTTAGCCCAACTTTTTAAAAAAATAAAAAAAATGACATGCATAGAGCAAGAGATTCTAGGGGAAGGTTTATAGCTAAAGCCAAGAGTTTGATTTTCACAACTCCATCTTCTTCAAAGCATAGACCCGATTCACCACCATCTACCCCTAGCCTTAAGATTTTTGGAAGTCAAGGAACAGCTGAATTAGAGGATTCTCCTATACCACCTACTAAAACCCACTTAGAAAACAAAGAAACTTTCTCTCATCCTTCCTTGGTAGAAGAACTAGAGGAATATAAGGACTCTAAAGAAACTATCATGGCAGAGGAAGTAATAAATAGAGGTGGAGGTAGAAGAGGAGGAGATAATGGAGATAACAATGGTGAAGGAAATGATGGTAGAAATAGGGACAATTTGCTTGGATTCCCTATATTTGATGAGGAAACTCATGCAACAATGAAAAATATCTCACCATCTGTTCTCCCTAAATTTTATGGATTGCGAAGTGAAGATCCTGAAACATTTCTTTTTGAGTTTGAAGTAGTGTGCCGAACTTATGACTATATGGAAGATTCTCAAAAACTCAAACTGTTTCCTTCAACATTGAAGGGATCTGCTTTGAAATGGTTCATGGGATTAGCCACTCAATCTATCGGGACTTGGAATGATATGAAACAAACATTTTTGGATAGATACTTGGACTATTGTATGCCCACCAATCACAAGGATGAGGTATTCAAAATGATGCAAAAAGAAGATGAAAATTTGGAAGACTTAATTGAAAGATTTCAATACAACTTGAAAAGAGAAAAAATGAGCAACTTAGATAATGAAACCTTGAAAGCCCTCCTATTAAAAGCCATTAGAGATGAATGGATAGACATTTTAAACATGATGGGAAAAGGAGACATTTCTCAACTTTCATTTCGTGATATAACAGAACTATGTATCCATCTCTCAAGAGGAAAATCTAAAACTGGAAAAGGGCCTAGGGATTCTTCTCTTATTAGAGCTAACAAATCTGCAACTGGATCAATAAGTAGGGTAGAGATTGGTAATATGCTTGATGAGTTCAAAACTGATATCTTAGGGAGCCTTAGTGAACAACTAGACACCCTTAAAATCCAAAACAAGCAGAAAGCAGAAACAGATGCTTTAGCCATCTTTTGTCCGAAATGTAGGAAGAAACATGCTTTAAGGGAATGTCCCATGGATGCAAAAGTTGTAGAAACATGTATGATTTGCTCAGAGAATCATGAGATCAAGGATTGTCCTTCAATTCCTGGACTCAAAGCTGTCTTTCAAGAAGACCCAAATTCAGTGGAATCTCTCTGTTTTGTTGCAAGGAGACCTTGGCAGGGACAACAAACTCAAGGGTTTAACAACCCTATGAATCTTCAAACCCCACCAAATTGGAATCCTTGGCAACAATCTTGGCCCCAACATCAAAATCCATATCAGCCATGGGTACATGGGATGCAAAATCCTTATGGGAGATTTGCTCAATTTTATCAATATCCTCCATCTTTTCAAAATCAACAAGCTCCACAACTTCCAAGCCCAAATCCACAACTTTCATTGCCATTTCCACAACAACAACCTTCTCAACAAAATAAAAATCCTCAACTCATGCTCCCATACCAACAGAAGACAAATCAACTTCCAGCTCAGCCATTGCCAAATCCTAACAATAAGAATTCTCAAACTACTTATATGGTAGAAGGACAACAATTTCCTACCTATATGATTGTTCCTCTCAACGATGTACAACTCAGATCTGGTAGAGTTTTAGAAAAACCTTCTATAGACATTCAAGAGCAAGATACCTCTGAAGAGGACTCTCTTCAAGTCAATAAGGGTTCCGAGGAAGAATCTCTTCAAAATTCAAAAATTCAAAAAGAAAAAGAAAAGCTAACATCCACAACTCCTATAGTTGAGCAACCTGTATCTTCATCTACACCTCCTTTTCCGGAAAGATTACAAATTGATAAGGGGGTGGAAAAACAAATCTTGTTGCCTAACTATGACTTTCTAGATGAATTGAAGAATGTTTGTATCAAGATTCCATTGCTACAAGCCATTCGAGAAATTCCTATTCTAGCGAAAACCATAAAGGAGTTGAGTTTCAAAAGACCAGGAAGGAAACTAAAAGACACAAGAAGAATCCACCTGGTAGGAAAGATTGCAGATATTATGATTGGAAAAATTACCATGCAGAAGTATGTAGATCCAGGAAGTCAAATTGTCAAGACACATATAAATGGGACAGAAATTCCAAACACATTGATTGACTTAGGGGCTGCTATCAACATTATGAGTAGACAGACTATGGACCAGTTAAAACTTCCTAACCTTCTTTTTACACCTACTTTATTGCAACTTGCAGATCGATCGGTTATTAAACCAGATGGTGTATTAGAAGATATTTCGGTCTCCTTAGATTCTTGGGAATATCCAGTAGATTTTATGATTTTGACTCCCAAAAGTAATCTAGGAGGACATCCAATTATCTTAGGAAGACCTTGGCTGGCCACAGCTGATGCTTTTATTAGTTGTAGATCTGGAGACATGTACATTTCAAATGGTAATTCGACAAAAAAATTCAATTTGTATCCTCCAGCAAGAGCAATCACAGAAATAGGAGACAATGAATGGGTCGATGATGAGAACACTATACAACCTGTCTTTACCATTTCTGAAATTAGTGAGGATAGTCAAATTCTGAACACATTAGAAAATTTTGAGATAACCTCAGAATATGACCCCACACAATTTCAGTTGGAATCTGACATAGAATATTTATCATCAAGACAAATGTCTCTTTACTCTATGGAAGAGTTTGGTAATTCTGCTATTGAGATTTTTTCAGAAAAGACATTGAATATCAACAAACATTTGGAGAAATCACAACAAGAAGAACTAACCAGAATCTTACAAAAACATTCTACTGCATTTGCATGGGAGTATACTGACATGAAGGGTATTGATCCTAAGACTTGCATCCATCATATCTATATTGAGGAAAATAGTAGACCAATCGGACAACCTCAAAGAAGGATGAATCCAAATCTTAGGGAGATAGTGAAAGAAGAGCTCCAAAAACTTCTCAATGTAAACTTCATTTATCCAATTTCAGATAGCCGATGGGTTTCTCCTTTGGTTATAGTACCTAAAAAGAATGGTAAATGGAGGGTATGCATTGATTACAGAGAATTGAACAAAGCAACTTTGAAGGATCACTTTCCTTTGCCTTTTATCGATCAGGTATTAGACACATTAGCAGGTAAAAAGTAATTTTCATTTTTGGATGGTTTTAGTGGCTATAATCAAATTCAGGTAGCACCTGAAGATCAAGATAAGACCACATTTACTTGTCCATGGGGAACTTTTGCCTACCGGGTGCTTCCTTTTGGGTTATGTAATGCACCAGCAACATTCCAAAGAGCAGTACTAGGAATTTTTTCTGATCTAATCCATGATTGTGTAGAGGTTTATATGGATGCTTTTACAGTTTATGGTTATTCATTTGAAGAGGCATTAGAAAATTTGGAAAAAGTTCTCATAAGATGTAAAGAAACAAACCTTTCATTAAGCCATGAAAAATGCTTTATGATGTTTGCTGAAGGGATTGTTTTAGGACATCATATTTCAGGAGATGGAATTAAGGTTGATAGATCAAAAGTTGAAGTCATCTCCAAGTTGCCTATTCCAAATTGTCAAAGAGATGTTAGAAGTTTTCTAGGATTTACCGGTTACTATAGAAGATTTATAGAAAACTTCACTAAAATAGCATCTCCACTCTTCAAATTGCTTACAAAAGACTGTGAATTTAAATGGGATCCTGATTGTCAATCGGCTTTTGAAACTTTGAAAACAAGAATATCTGAAGCACCTATCTTGAGAGGACCAAATTGGAAACTCCCTTTCCATATTTCTACGGATGCTTCAGATACAGCTCTAGGAGCTGTGTTGGGCCAAAAAGATTTAGTTCCTTATGCCATTTATTATACCAGTAAAAATTTGACTCCCACGGAGTTGAACTATACTGTGACTGAAAAAGAGTTTTTAGCTGTTGTTCATGCAATTAATAAGTTTAGACATAACATAACAGGCTATGAAACTTTTATTCATACTGACCATTCTGCAATTAGATATTTAATGAACAAACCTGTTACTAATGGCAGAGTGACAAGATGGCTTTACTTTTGCAAGAATTCAATATTACTGTGTTGGATAGACCAGGAAAACAGAATACAGTAGCTGATTTCTTGTCTAGGATTCAGAATACTAAAGAAGATTCTCCTGTAGAAGATAAGTTTCTTGATGAATACTTGTTTGCAGTAACTATTAAGACCCCTTGGTATGCAGATATTGCTAACTATTTGGTTACAGGGAAACTACCTTCACATTTATTTCCAAGAGAAAAAACGAAAGATTATTCAGGAGAGTTCAAAATATTCATGGATTTCTAACGAATTGTTTAAAACAGGGCCAGATCTTGTGATCAGAAGATGTGTCAGGGAAGATGAAATGTCTGATATTCTTAAGGCATGTCATGATGAACCATGCGGCGGACACTTTTCGGACAAAAGGACGGCCTATAAAATCCTTTCCTTGGGATATTATTGGCCTTCCCTCTTCAAAGATGCAAAACAATATGTCAAAAGGTGTGATAGCTTCCAAAGAGTAGGGAAACCTACCCTTTCAAATGAAATTCCATTGCAAACACAGGTACTCATTGAACCCTTTGAAAAATGGGCTTTAGATTTCATTGGACCTATTAATCCACCATCTAAGCAAAAGAAGTATATATTGGTTTGCACTGATTATGTTACTAAATGGGTAGAAGCTAAAGCATTAGTATCTGCTACTGAAAATTCAGTTGTTCATTTTCTTTATGAGGATATTTTTACTCGCTTTGGTGTTCCAAGAGAAATTGTAACAGATCAGGGGAGGCAATTCACATCAAATTTGGTGGAGAAGTTGATGGAAGAATACAAAATCAAGCACAGAAGATCTACTCCTTACCATCCACAAGCAAATGGTCAAGTGGAGTCCACAAACAAAGTTCTTGAGAGTATCATCACCAAAACTGTTCATCTACATAGAAGAGATTGGGCAGAAAGGCTTCCAGAAGCCTTGTGGGCCTACAGAACTACATGGAGGAATACAACGGGACATTCTCCCTATGAACTTGTTTATGGGAAAGAAGTCTTGCTCCCCATTGAGTTCCAAGTCAAGACCTTCAAGATAGCAGTTCAGTTGGGGATGGACTTATCAGAAGCCCAAAAGCATAGAATGGAGCAGTTGAATGAGCTAGATGAGATCTGACAAGAAGCAATTCTAAGAACTGATCTAGTTCAATATCAAAGAACTAAATGGCATGACAAATATATCAAAGAAAAGAAGTTTCAAGAAGGAGATTGGGCATTGTTATTTGACTCCAAGTTTAAATATTTTCAAGGAAAATTTCAGACTCATTGGCTTGGGCCATATGAGATTGACAAGATCTTTAACAATGGAGTTGTAAGAATCAAGACCATTGATGAGTTTCAAACTCCTCTTTTAGTGAATGGCCATAGATTGAAAGTTTATCATAAGCCACTCTCTAAAGAGGATTTTGTCAAGTTGTTTCAAGAAAGTTTTGCAATCAGGCTGGTACAGAAGAATCCTTCTTCTCTACCAAGCTAGCTTTTGTTTTCAAGTTAAAAAAAAAAAAAATGGTATAAGCCTGAAAACCAATCATTGATTGGCAGTCTTATACAGAAAATATGGGGTGAAAATCAGGGACACCTGACACTCTATATTTTCCAAAAAAAATCTGTCTTTCATTTCATTTCACCACCCACTCCATTTCATTCCACTTCATTTCATTTCATTTCATTTTATTTCACTTCACTCCACTTCATTTCATCCATTCCATCAATAACAATCTTTTTTATGACCATTTCCACCTGGTCATCTGTCATTTGTTCATTTCTATTCAACCAAGTAATAGCTGTGTCAGTTTCCGCAGCTGACATCTGTTTCCGCAGCTGACTCCAGTTTCCGCAGCCAGAAGCAGATTCCGCAGCTACTACTCTGTTTTCAAAGAGAATGTACAGTCGGTTGTTATTTCTATAATTATGAAATAAAATGCAGGAGAGAGGATCAATGGAACATTCAAGACACTAATGAAGATCAATCAGTTGAAGACCAAGGGCAAAAGCAAGGATTCCAAAGGTATGAATAAAGTTTATTTCAAATAGTATTGAAAAACACATTTTTATATAATTTTAAACTATGAGCTCTACCCATAACGCGCAATGATTATATTGACAGTCCCGTAACCTTCCGCGATCTCCATGTTATCCTCTTGCATTTATTCACAAACGGTTTCATCATTGAAATTCCGATTCTCACTCATGTTCCAATATCCCACGGTAGATAATGAGACGTATTTGAGTTGACAAAGGACTCTTACAAGCCGCATAACTTCATAATCATTGATTGAAACGTGTTCATATTTATTACACAGCCACCAAAATTCAAAACGCGGCCGAATGCATTATACTTTGTTAACCTCTTTGTCGTGTCTCTATCGTGTTTACAAAACCCCGCTCTACTCATTCTCACTCCCTGCTTCACTCCATTTCGTTCCTTTTGCTCACTCTCACTCCCGTATATCTACCCACAGTCTTACTCCATTCTGTTTATGGTACTCATTCTCATTTTATGATAACATCCCCACAGTATTGTGCTCGATCCTGTGTATTCCATTGTTCCATTTCCACTTAAACCCTCACAAAGGCAAACTTGTGAAGCACAGAGAAGTGAAATGGGAAAATTATTAAGGGCAGAGCCGGAAGGACCGAAGTTTATAGAGGGATATCCACAAGCAAAAGAGATGTTGAGGAAAGCTAAATGGCTGCGTTTTATTCAGAAATTCAGGGGTTACCACAGAGAAGTTACAAAAGCGTTTGCAAGATCATTTGATGGCTCGGAAGCAGAAGTTGGAGACCTCAAGTTTTTGTTCAATGAAGCATCAATAGCAACAGCCACAGAGCTTCTTCAGGAAGGAGAACATTGGTTCAAAAATAAAAGTATCAGTGATGAGGCATGGAGAACAATCCTACGGAATCAAGGTATGGATATCACTGTTTTTAAAAGAGGAATCCCTGTGCATGCAATAAAAGATGAATGGGCCACTTTACTACTAATTGTTCATAAATTTATTACATGTGAGGGCCGTTTTGGGTCTATGTACATGTACCATACTAGGCTATTGATGAATTTTCTTGAAAACCAAACTCTCAATCTCCCTTATTTTCTATTCAATAGCTTAAAGAAAATGGTTGTGATTGTTCAAAAACACTTGGGAGATGTAGAGCCTCATCTTTATCACCACGGCCTTATAAAAATTCTGATTGAAAAGGAGCTAAAGGAAAGAAAAGATACATGGGAACAATTCCTAGTTAGAAACTTCTTTGAAGAACCTCGGGAAATTCCTGAAGGTAGTTCAATTAGAAGGAGTAGAAGAAAGAGAATGAATGTTGAAACCCAAATTGCTCCTACACAGGAAATTCCCGCAGCTAGCACAACAAAAAGAAGTAGAAGGAAAAGAACAATAGATGAAATCCAAAATACTTCTACTACTACTATGAAAAAAACTGATAGGGAAGAGAGATTGGTAAAAAGGAAGAAGAAGGAAATCAAAGCTAGGAAGCCAATAATACCAAAAGGGAAAGAAATTATTGAGGCTGTCCATAAAACTCCTTCTTCTAAAGAAGAAGATCACCAAATACTATCTGAAAGATTAGTTTTTCTTCAAAAACGGTCATCTATATCCAAGAAGACAGAGACAGGAAAAAAAGAACAAAAGGGTAGTGTACCACAGCATGTGAGGAGAAGCAGCAGGCTTAAGGGAAAATTGAGAAAAACACAAATTAAGGGTCCTCATTTCATTGATTTGGGTGAGGAGACATCTGAACAGTCTCCAACTGACCATAGTCCATTTCATTCAGTTAGTGAACCTGACTCCTTTCACTCCCAATCAGACAATGAGCATACTCCATCTTATTCTCGGCAAAATATTGATGTAAGCCCTCCTCGGCCAGATTTTGAACATAATTCTCCCTTGCAGCATTTTGGGGACAGCCCAATAAAAATGACACCGGAAGTAGATCCCAAGCAGCAGGAGGTATATGACTATATAGAATCCTTGGAGAAGGCAGCCACAGGTCCAAGTACCTCTTCCATTCAGCCTCATACATTGCAGGATGATTTAGTTCAGTCATTAAAACAGGAAATTTTTGAGCTTGAGTTTTTGAATCGGCATATCAAAAATGAAAATGAAACATTGAAAGAACAAGGCAAATTGGACAAGATCATCCATGATAATACTATGTTACATTTGGGTATTTGGCAAAAGAAGAATAAGAAATTAAAAAGGAAATGCCAAAAATTGAGCAGAGCACTTGTGAATATCAAATTTAGGTGCTTAATGAAGAAACCCAGAATGATGGCAGTACCAAAGAAGAAGAGAAGGGGTTTAGATGTGCTGGCTGAAGTATCAAGGCACATGAACTGAACAAAGAGTATCAAAATTTTGGTTGCATGAGGACATGCAACACCTTCACAGTGGGGGTATGTTGAGTCTCGAATTTGCATCTTTTCCATACACTTTTCCATACCTTTTTCACTCACCTAAACCTCCAAAATTGTCAATATCATGTGCAAAAGGGTATCTAACATGGTTTTTAATTATGTTTTTGTGTTTTCTATTTGATCTAGATTTTGTTCATACAGTTGCGGAAACTTGCCACTTTCCGCAGCTGCTGCAACTTTCCGCAGCTATTTTGTGGAACTATATGCTACAGGTGTCTACAAGGGAAACGAGCCACATGGGCAGGCTAGGAATGACGTGGACATGGTTCGTGTCCTACTGGTTCAAGCAAACTCGTCCAAAGAAGCCGCAGTCAAAGCCGTCCACGTGGAAGTCAACTATGGAGTTTCATATCGGCCGGACTCTGTTTCGTGGCAAATAAACATCCATACGGCCGTTTCTAAGCTTGCGGAGGTTAAATCGACATCTGTGCAGAGCTCTGGAGTTGAATTCAAGCATCCACCTTCCGTAGATTCGCTTTCCAACACGGCCATACTTCTATATCCGTGGGCGTAGTGGTCTACGTGCTCTCTGCCATCATGAACTTTAGGAGACAGTTACAGTTTATTGTTATATATAGAGCGTTTGCATACGCACAGTAGTTAGTTGACAGTTGTTAGTTGATAGTTGATGTTCGTGAATAAACTCTGTTATCTGTTAGTTTTCTTTGTAGTGTTTACGCTTCCCTTGAGCCGTAACACTACCATTCTGTAATGAACTGCTTTTTAATATGAAGACTCTGTTTTTCAACTAAATTCGTGTTTTAGGATCGTTACCAAAGCTGTGTAGAGGGCCCCTGCTCAGCTAAGGTTTTGTGTATTAGTGTACATTTCTCATTTCATTTCTTTTAAAAGTCATTGTATCATAATCCATCATATGTTCATACTTTGTAGTCGTTTCATTTCTGTTTATACATTTCCATAATTTCCACATTTCATTTTTCTTGTCTTTCATGTTTTTATGATTGTTAAATCACTGATCAGTTTTCTTGTGCAGGTTTTAGGTAGACAGCCCGGGCATTTTCATAGTATTTTGGCTAATGATATGAGACTAACATTATTCTGCTGCTAGTTTCCTTTTCATAGCATTTGTTTAACTTCAGTCTTGCTTTGTACATTTCGGTTTTGTTTATCTGATTCAGTAGTTAAATTTAAATATATTAAGCTGCTCATAGCGTCTTCAGTTACCTCCGAAAGCCACGAAAAAAACGAATTGGAGTGATGGTGAAAACTGCGTGTAAATGTGTAGTTTAGTATTAGTTTCTTTTCTCGCGAATTTAGATATATTAAGGAGGTGCTCCATACTGTCTTCGATTTGCCCTCCGAAAGCACGGTGGGCCCGGTGGTGAGGGCCCATTATGAAATGTGTGGTTGTGTTAGTTTCTTTTATAACAATTTAGATATATTAAATCATATATGAAATCTTCGATTTATATAAGAAAGCACGGTGGTGAGTAGCGAGGATTGAATCATGAGTGTGGTTTAGTATTAGTTTTACTTTTACGCAAATTAAATATCGATTACACAAGTTGTTTATGGTTACCTCCGAAAGCCATAGCTGGACTAATGGCAAGGGATCAGAATATAAGTTGATGTAATTTGATTTAGATTTACTTTGTTGCAATTCTTGGATTTCTTTAAACATAGTTTCTTTTGTGTTTAGACAGCAGCAAGGATAGTTTGGTTTTCATGCTCAATAGTTCACTGTTTGATTTATTAGGCTAGCAGCACATTTTCATTTCAGCGGTACCTTTTACTTTCTTGTAAGTCTTGTCATTGTAATTTCAATTTGCTTTTAAAGTTTCAAGTTGGTAAATCATTATGAAGTTATCACTTGTGAACAAACATAACCAAACTTGTTTCCTCTTAGAATTTCCATTTCACCTTAGAAAAACCAAAAACGACAAAAAGTTAAGAAATAGGTTATCTTGCACATATAGTGCGCCGCACTTCATCAGCTTACGATTCCCGGATTGAAAAATTAAATGTAGCAATTTAGGACACACTAAATTGACCAAACAATACCCATGGTCTTCCAAGTAAAATATTATAGTCAAGGGGTCTGTCAACAACCTCGACATCAATATTCATTGTTTTCCGCCCTAGTCCAACATGCAAGTTATTGATAATACCACAAGGTTTATATGTTCTTCCATCAAAAGCCTTCAACATCATTGATGATTGTGATAATCATGGCAAGTCAAGTGACTTCCAACAGTTTAGAGACATAATGTATGTAGATGCTCCCTCAACAATAATAGTGCAATGAACAAGGTGATTGAGAACATTTAGTTGTATGGAGAATGCCAATTTTGCTGGTAGTTGCGGTATATAGCTCGTATGATTAAAGACGACAAGATTAGAATTAGTAGGATCAATTCCACCAATGGCTGACAATAAAGCCTGCTTCTGGGAGGGACAATTTTGTAATACCTCAAGAGCAGACATAGGTGAAGGGGATTGAGCCAAATCTTCAACTATATTATAATTTTTAGCAGCTCTTGCTCGAGGATTATATGTCGATTTATGAATTACTCCCTTTGGTGGCTTAATTGTCAACTCACGAATAACAATAGGTGGTACTGATTCAGTATATGGATTTGTTGTCGAGGTAGTAGGTTGATCAGTTGCCGGACTACCATAGTCTTTTATCACACGTTGACACCAAAATATCTTGTGAAGGTTTTGTGGTGGATAACATTAACACTTGGGAACTAGGAGCTGGATTCGTAGAAACCAAATTAGTGTCTGGATTTGGAAATGGGTCTATCGACACAGCTAATGCATGGGAAGTCTTGATGATTTTTGAGACTTCAACATGGTGATGAAAATCCCTAACAAAGTGTTCCTCATTACAGATTATGCATGGATAACGAGGTTTCTGTGGTCCAGACAGTTGATCAAATGATCTTTCCTGTGGGTTAGAAGTTTTCTTTTTCTTTGATTTCCCCTTTTTCTTACTTCCTAGTTGCTTGTCTCTTTTGCCTTTGTCAAATGACATGGCATTAATTTCGGAAGTAGGAGCAAGATCAGATGTAGTAGTGTGGTGTGTGTTTGCATTGCCTATCAAGCCGTCTCCAGCATGAGAGTCCTTTATTTAAGGGGGAACATTGAAATTAGATCGCGACACATTAGAAATTTTTTCATAGGGCATGCCAGACTGAGTATAAATCAAGTCCAAATATTGGGCACGAGTGATAACTTTCTCTTTTGTGACGACGCCGCCCTTAGCCACATCCTCAATTATAGATGGTAATAAGGACTTAATGAACCATTCAACAAGGAGCTGATCCAGAACAAATGTCTTAACCATTCGTCGACAGCGACGCCACTCATGAATATGATCAGAAATGTGAGTAGCATTAGTCTGTTTGAAGTTGGTCAAGAGTTTCATTCCAGTTTCGTATCTGATCGGTAACTGGAAATGGGTCAAAAAGACAGTAGCTAGGGCAGTGAAATTGTCAAAATAAGCTCTAGGTAACTCAATGTACCATTTAGCAGCCAAACCTGTAAGCGTATGCTGTAAAACACGTAGTCGAACAAATCATCATTCAGGGAATTTGATCAACACCATAAATGATAAGTCATGAGATGAGTCGACGGATCTTCTCCAGGGTTTCCATTGAATTTAGGAATATCATAGGGTAGTTTATGAGGTATCACTGGCCACCAAGGAGCATAATTTATAGGATCATTGGTTAACCGGTTTAAATCTGGTAATCCTAAGGTTGCAACAAAATGCAGCTATTGATTAAGGTTAGGTTGAGCATAGCCAGGGTTAGATGGAATTTCTTGAGCAATAGGCCTTTGAGCACCATGTAATGTTCCCAAATTTTAGCCTCAAGCTAAAAGGAACATTATAGTTATTATGTGATGAATAAATGGGTAGGGAGGCCCATTAACTTCTTTAGAAGGAAAATAAAATTCCTCATGTGAAAAAGGGGAAGAATAAGCAGCTGAATTGAGCACCCACAGGTGTGAACAAGATTGGATCATGTTGATTCAGTCATATTTGACCAAGTCCACATGCACTGTCTAGATACATTGCATCTCCATGTTGGACAACGCAGTTTTAATGGAGGACAACTTGCATGGGATAGGTGGCACATATGGATGGGACCCATTGTGGAGAGGAGAACTTGCTATATATGGAGAGTAGGACATCCGTTGTAGGGATGCTTGGATTATTATTTGCTTTGGTCTGTCGAGACTTTGCTTCCTCTTGTTGTTTAGCAGGGTTGCGGTGTTGTTTAGCACAAGGGTGTTCCCGAGCGGGAATCCCTACCTCATCCTCTAGGAAGGAGAAGTTATTTGGGATACATTTCCTCATTCTAAAATTTTTTCCAACCTACCTCCTTCAGCTACAGCGTAGTTTCTATTTAGAGCTGGGTTGTGTTGCAGGGTGCAGCAAAGGAGGATCTCTTTGAGCCATTTTTGGGCTTGTTTTTCAGTGGAGATCTTGTCTACCCATTGGAGGATCAGCAAGGGAGGCTCTTGGGCATATTTTCACATCTTGGAACTGGACCAAAGAATCTCTGCACTTTTACAGCGCAGTCCCTCGTAGGAACTACATCATTTTTCAGAGAACAGCTGCAGCAAGGTTTGATACCTTAATTTTGGGCTAGTTTCCTTGGGCAAGGGCCAACCCTTCCCCCGGAAAGCTAGAAAAAGGGATTCTAATCCCTTTTGTATTTTATTCAACTCTATTCATATAATTTTGCAAGGGACTGCATTATTTTTTAGCTGAATATTCAGATCTATTCCTTTTGTACTTGAGCTTCCAAGAAACCCTTGCCGAGTTATCTTCACATTGTATAGAAGAGGCTAGATCTCTGTTTTTCTCTATGATTTGGCTAAATTAACTCCAGAACTGTTGTCTAAAAAAAATTTCTATAGAAACCCTCTTGTAATTACGTTTTTCTTGCTTCATAGTTTTTTATATGGGTTATGTCATGGGTTTTCAATGTTTTTCAGCCATATAAGAACCGAGAGATCTGTTTAACTTAGCTATAATGATTTGTTTCAGCTCCCATTCTATATGTGAGATGTATATTGCATGAAATAAGGGATCCAAGTCCCATTTCTTACTATTACAGCGTTATTTCCTGAAAATAGCGTTTTTTATGGTCCAGATCACTGCTTTTCCCCACTTGGAGATGACATATGGAGAAATAGTTTTGCTAATATGCTCCTAATTTGATTTAAGAAGTAAAATTGACACAACTTACATTATTGTGTTCAATTATTACTGGATCTCCAACTTAATAATATGTTCATATATTCTTATTGTTGTAGGAATTCACTATTTTGGGATATTACAGTGGGATCAGAGCATAATCTTGGCTCAGCCTGTGCATCCAAGACATTATGCCATTAGGAGGAGAAGCCTCTCACATAAAAGAGAAGTTGTGCAAAAGAAAAAAAAGCATGACTCCATTATTTGGAGGAATGAAGGAAGAGAGGATCTCCCTGCTTCTTTTCCAAACTATGAAGAATATCAAAGAAGATCTCAAGGATATGAAAGGGGAGGAGTGTAGAAGATTTCTGAGAGGGTTTGAAGAAAGCCCTAGTTATTCACATGGTGGGTGTGAGCATTTAGTCACACATGGAGATCCATAACGCAGTCTATTGCCCACATTTACTGCAAGAAGGATGGAGGAAGAAGATACACCAAGGGAGGAGACCTTGAGTGACTATCTTCAGAAGTATGAATCTCAATCATGGAGATTTAAGGAGCACTTGGACTTCCAAGGGTTTTGTAAACTCAAGGAAGCAAGATCCAGCAGCCACAAAAGAAGCATGAGAGGTAGAATCTTCCTATCTCACTTTGATGGATCAGCAGAGTGCACAGCCAAAGCTTGGCTAGAAGAGCTAGATTCTTATTTTCAGCTACACCAAATTTCAGAGAAGGAAGCCATCAAAGTAGCAGTGCTGCACCTCAAAGGTATGGCCCATGATTGGTGGTTTAATGATTCTACTTCATTTTTTCATGCAAATGTAAAAACTTATGTTGATTTCACTGGGAAATTGGTGAGAAGATTTGATAGAAAACATTATGAACCATCATTTGTTAAAAAGAAAAAATGAAACACTTTGCATGAGTTGGAGAGACCTATTAAACCAACTCTACTCCATATTTCTAAAGGGGATAAAAACAGGCATGATATTTTTCCAAGGGAAATATCCCCACTTCTTGAAGGGCCCTCTTCTATTTGTGAAGACATGGAGTTTCCTCCTTCAAGAGATGACCAAGATTAAGGGTCTCTCATTGAGGATGAGGCATTCCCATATATGGAAGAACATGAGAAGGATCAGCATCAAGGGATGATGAGAATTCACCCTTATCTTTTTCAAGAGGTTTATGCACATAAGGAGGGGACTGCACTACGCAGTGAAGAGAGGGAAAACTCAGTCCACTCATATATACAATCCACTTCAGATTTTGATGTCTCACTTCATGGAGGCATTCCACTAGGGAGGCCACCAGATCTACAGTTGATGAGAGACATCTTGTCTTTGGGTTCACCACTCTTGGATTTTGGAGAGGTGAAGATTTTGGAGGAAGACTTTGGCATGGGGGATGTCAAAGTAGCAGGTAGCAACATAAGGAGAGCTTCACATGCCAGATCACCAACGTTGTCTCTTAGGAGGATTGATCCATACTGGAGGTGTCAAATCTTAGTAGAGTACTCCAAGGATCTAGGTGCATGTATGATTCTTGTTGACCCAGATAGAGATGATGAGTATATGGTGGATGGCGTGGTCATATATTTTTATGGCAGAGCCTTCTTGACTATAGCTTCTAAGCTCAAGGAGAAGTTGCTTCATGCAGCACATGAGGACTTCCTTTCCATGCATTATGATGCATATCTTCCTTTGGAAGAGGAGTTCACTTGGGAGGGCATACAACATGACATATTTTAGCATATGGAGAGATGCATAGCCCAGATGATTATAGAGAGGAGGTCACAACCACTTCCCTACTCATTGGAGGCGAGGGAGAGATTCCAGTTGACCCATTCCAGCTCAAGATCTCGAGTACATGATGGAGGAGCTATAATTTCACATTTTGTATTGTACTTCTTTTCATCATTAGAGCAGCATGATGTATCAAGAAGAATCATCCCTTCTTGCATATTGTATGATGATGTACTTGTAACTACTTGTAGCACTAATTTTGGGCACTTTATTGGTGGTTTGTGGGGGAAACCACATGATTTTTGGTGTGCACCATTGACACCACATTGTATTTTCATGTTTCCATCTTGTGAGATGACTGTGGCAGCAAACAAGTGGCTGGTGAAGCACTTGTTATTTTTTTTTGGGGGGCAGGCATGGGATGCACTGTGCTGGTTCCTTGTGTGGAACTTTGATTCACTCTCCAGTTGTCACTTGGCCACTTGTTTTCATTGTATTTTGCTTCCATATATTTTTGATATGTTTATACTCATGGGGAGATTTGCTTGGAGAGTGGAATTTGAGATGGAGAAGCCCATTGGGAGCATGATTCTCCCTATCTTACATGTTGTATGTTACAAGAGAAACCATGGGCACACCATGATTGCCACAACACACCTCTTTCCTTCATGTAGGAGGAGCCATTGGGAGAACTTGCGTTCTTGGAGGAGGTACTTCATGGTTGACTTGTCTTGTGGGGTAGCCTGGGCCTTTCTGAAGGCCATGAAATTTCAGCCCAATTTCAGCAACCCCCTCATACTTACCATAAATGGAGAGAGAAACTACTTGGATGGGAAAATATAAACTCTCCATTCAGCCCCAACACATTGCACAAACCCGGGGTTGCAGATTTCTTTGATGAGCTACTTAGAATGGCTCATTTCATTTGGATGATAGCATGGGTGAGTGGGTCACTCATTGGGGATGATATTTCCCATGTGTATCATCACTCACACCTTGAGGAGGCCATGAGACAGCAAGAAGGTTTCCACTTACACCTTTCACCTTTTCATGATGTGAGCCATTTGGTCATGCATCTTTGGGAGGAGACATTGGAGGGCAGATTTGTTGCAAATTATCTTGAGCAGTGGTGGGGACTATTGATGAGGAGACCACAAGAGGAGAAGGGGAGGAATCTTTCTCTCTCTATGCAGTTGGTTGAGGACACGCAACATTTTGGAGGGGAGGACTGTAATGTTCCCAAATTTTAGCGTCAAGCTAAAAGGAACATTATAGTTATTATGTGATGAATAAATGGGTAGGGAGGCCCATTAAACTCTTTAGAAGGAAAATAAAATTCCTCATGTGAAAAAGGGGGAAAATAAGCAGCTGGATTGAGCACCCACAGGTGTGAACAGGATTGGATCATGTTGATTCAGTCATATTTGACCAAGTCCACATGCACTATCTAGATACATTGCATCTCCATGTTGGAAAACACAGTTTTAATGGAGGACAACTTGCATGGGCTAGGTGGCACATATGGATGGGACCCATTGTGGAGAGGAGCACTTGCTATATATGGAGAGGAGGAAAGACATTGTAGGGATGCTTGGATTATTATTTGCTTTGGTCTGTCAAGACTTTACTTCCCCTTGTTGTTTAGTAGGGTTACGGTGCTGTTTAGCACAAGGGTGTTCCCGAGCAGGAATCCCTACCTCATGCTCGGGGAAGGAGAGATTCTTTGGGCTAGATTTACTCATTCCGGAATTTTTTTCCAAGCTACCTCCTTCAGCTATAGCACAATTTATTTTTAGAGCTGGGTTGTGTTGTAAGGTGTAGCAAAGGAGGATCTCTTTGAGCCATTTCTGGGCTGGTTTTTCAGTGGAGAGCTTGTCTACCCATTACAGGATCAGCAAGGGAGGCTCTTGGGCATATTTTCACATCTTTGCACTAGGCCAAAGCATCTATGCACTTTTACAGCGCAGTCCCTTGCAGGAACTGCGTCATTTTTTCAAAGATCAGCTGCAGCAAAGTTTGATACATTGATTTTGGGATAGTTTCCTTGGGCAAGGGCCAACCCTTCCCCCGGAAAGCTAGAAAAAGGGATTCTAATCCCTATTGTATTTTATTCAGCTCTATTCATATAATTTTGTAGGGTAGTGCATTATTTTGCAGCTGAATATTCAGATCTATTCCTTTTGTACTTGAGCTTCCAAGAAACCCTTGCCGAGTTATCTTCACATTGTATAGAAGAGGCTAGATCTCTATTTTTCTCTATGATTTGGCTAAATAAAATCCAGATCTATTGTATAAAACATTTTTCTATAGAAACCCTCTTGTAATTACACTGTTCTTGCTTCATAGTTTTCTGTATGGATTATGTCATGGGTTTTTAGTGTTTTTCAGCCATATAAGAACCGAGAGATATGTTTAACTTAGCTAGAATGATTTGTTTCAGCTCCCATTCTATATGTGAGATGTATATTGCATTAAATGAGGGATCCAAGTCCCATTTCTCACTGTTACAATGTTATTTCCTAAAAATAGCGTTTTTATGGTCCAGATCACTTCTTTTCCCCACTTGGAGATGACATATGGAGACATAGTTTTGTTGATATGCTCCTAATCTGATTTAAGAAGTAAAATTGACACAGCTTACATTATTTTGTTCAAGTATTACTGGATCTCCAACTTAAGAATATCTTCATATATTCTTTTTGTTTTAGGAATTCCCTATTTTGGGATATTACACACCAGCATACGGAATCTGCTGCTGGTAACCCAGATAGGGATTTTTTTGCGTAGCAAAAGCTTGAGGATTCTGTTGACCAAAACCTGGATATGATACTTGTTGAAATGAAGTTTGAGGCATTTGTGCCTGAGGTTGCCAAGGGGTCTGCCCACCAATTTTATAACCCAAATTAGTATAACTTGGATTCGGTTGATATATATAACCAGGTTGCGATTGTGACATCCCATAAAATGGTAAACCAGCTTGTGAATAAATAATTCCTGATACAGGTTGCTGTAAATTAACCAAAGGATTTGGATTTTGTGGACCCAAAATTTGATGATATTGAGATGAAGAACCGATTTGATAAGGTTGATGTACAATATTTTGATTCTGTAACAGGGGTAGAGATGTATCAACAACTGGTAATGAAGTGGGTGTAATAGGTTGAACCGATTGATACGAATGTACAACCGTTTGTGGTTGGATAGGCAGAGTGGGCTGCCATTGACAAACATTCATGTCAACATTAGTTTGACCAAAAAGTGACAGAGTACTATCATATTGGGTGACCAAATGTTGCCCCCTAGCATAAGGAGGATAATAAGACGGAATATTTCTCCCCGAATGCTGGGAGTCCAATTGATATGGTATTTGAAGGAATTGACCCAAAAGGACTGACTTGATATTGCCCTGATGATGTATGTAATGAATCAAGTCGTTCAGTACTAACGATAGGACTACCAATTAAAATACCAGATGATGGCATTGGTAAAGACCATGGTCTTGAAGGTGCACTAGAGAAAGTGCCAGATAATGATTTGTAACCTGTTGGGACCATAGGGCCACAGTGAAAATATGACTCTGGTGAATTTGTGAACATCGACGGAGTAGCGAGGGTAGGAGATGACATAATTGGAACAGCAAACCCAATTGAAGATGTTGGTTCAGACATGGTTGTTTGACCAAATGTATATCCTCAAAAATCGACGGGAGATTGAATGGGAATAGGATCAACAAAAGCAGGTGGAAACAACTGAGGAAAAGACTGGTACAGGTAAAGGTCCTCCCCAAAATGGTTTGGAGTTAAAGTTGTATCGTCTTGTGGGATTTCTTCAATCAAAATTAAACCAGGTGGAAGAAATTCACCATCAGGCCCAAAATATATTTTAGATGGTTGAATGTGTGATATAGGAGTTTCAATGGCTACAGAATTTTGTGGGATGACCAAGATAGGAACAACTTCTGGTTGTTCGACTTCTAGATTCAGATGTGCTGGCAAAGAAGAGACATGATCTGGATCAATTTGTGATTGAACAACGTCGGGTCCAGGAGGTATGGTCTACTGATTGGATGGATCGTGACCACGGGTTACTATGAAGACTCTGTTTCGACAACAGTAAAAGAATCAGGATGTGTAGAGACAATTTGAGCTAACTCTGGATTATTGGAAAATGATGTTTCACCAGAGGTACGAATTGTACTTGATTTGGCAGATCGTGAACACCTTCACCTACGAGAAGTAACTTCTGGCGGTAAAGGTGGTTTTAAAGCTAATCTATGTGAACGAAGGGGGATAGGATTTTGTTCTTCCGTGATTACTAATTTATTTTAACCAAAAAAAACAAAAAAACAAAAAGAGGGTAATGCTAGGAAAAAGGGTTTACCAAGAAACTGTGAACTGTAGAATACCTCCTGGCAAACCAAGAAGTACGGGCAGGAAATCTCTCCGAATGCTTTGTTTGGTGTATCACAATTTCAAGGCAGCCGACTCGATTCACTATGGATGGATAGCAGCTAAAATTTGTTGTCCCAAATATACCCGAAGGTACGTGGAGGCCCAAGTCCATATTAGCATTATCTGATGCGAAACCACACAGTGAGAGCACCCCTTTATACTTATCGTACTGTAACACCGCCTGATATACCTGAAATTACATGGACGAGCTACGATATAATTACATACCTGGAGTGAGGTATCACACTCAAAATGTATCGCAGACAAGTTAACGACAGCTGCTATGTTTTACGACGCCGGAACACGTCTCTAGCCTAGACCTTCTAAATGTTATCGTTATGGTTCCAATGCTTTGTTAGGCAAACTGAGATTAATTTTTTGTTGATCTTGCTTAAAATTCTCCTTTATAAGGTTCATCGCGATGATGTGTATGAAATTCCTAAAATTTAAGCTAAGAATGATAAACAACCTTTCACTTTCAGATTTTTCAATGAAAAACCTAGCTACTAAGGGAAGAGAGCAAATAATTTGTGAGCAAACAAACCAATGAACAAAAAAAATCAATGAGCACAAACTAAATGCAGATTTCCTAATGTTCCTTTTGCAAAACACACATTATTCTACATGCAAATGCAAGTTTTTATTTTCATTTTCTTTAATGTTATGAATACAGAAAAGAAACTAGGTGCACTAAATCAAAAATTCAAATGCTTTTTACTTTCGAGAAACAAAGACTACAAGCTACAATTTCTCTTTTGAAGGAAAAACAAGGACTTCAACAACAATTTCTCCTATCAAGGAAATGAAGATTTTACGACAATTTCCTATTTTGAAAGCAAATGATTCTTAATGCAATCATAAAAATTACTTTGAAATCAACTTGTAAATGATAAATAAAAACTTTTTTAAACAAACATTGAACAAATTTTCAGTCAAAGGAGGAAGAAGTATATAGAGTCACTGGTCAATATGAGAAGCAAACTTTTCAAAACACAGCAGAAAACAAACTGAAGCAAATTGCAAATGCAAATTCAATGGAATTTGGGTGTTTTCAAGAGTCAACGCAATCTCCAAAGGGAGACAGTGCTTTGCAACGCAGGATAGGAAGGGAGACAGTGCTCAGCAAAGCAGTGAGTCCTATCTAAGGGTGCGTTGGGCGCAGTATAGAAATAAAAATACTACTGTTTAACTAACTGTCTTTGCTAATTTGGATTTGAAAAAGTTTAATCTTGATGAGCAACAACTACTGGGTGGATAAACAAAGCAAATCATAGGCTTAAACACCTAGAACTAAGAGAAATTCTCCCCAGCGGAGTCGCCAGTTTGTTGGGCCAAAATTGTGAATTATGGATAAATCACGCTTCCCTAGATAGGTGCTAGTCTAGAACAACAAGTGAAAGACTATAAAAATATTTTTCTTAACTCATAATAGATACACAGAGAGGATTGGAGGCTTACTTGATCAATCGCTTCCAAATGGCTCCTTCTGTCGCTTCTGTTGCAGCATCAAATTCAAGCGGTTTTGTGCTGAATGCTTCCTGCAAGAAAGAAAACTGAAACAAAATAAGATGCAATAATATAGATATCTATTCAAGCTAGTTAGCTAAATCAGTAAATCATAAACCATATACATCAACCAAGATCTTGCAATATGGAAAATCAAAGCCAATACATATGCATATAGGGAAAAATAAGCAATATTCTTTATTGATGATAGAAGGAGAGGTTACAACCAAATGACTGATTTTAAGTGACCCTTCTAGCAACGTCCCCAAGCCTCATCACAGTATAAATCTCTCCAGCAGCAGCTATACAAATCTAGCTCTCAATTGAAAATTCTCTAACATTTCTCTACTCAAATTCTTCCTTTTCAAGCACTTAGATCTGTGCTCAATTTATAGATGAACTATAGGTTGTTTTGAAATCAATGACTTTCCAATAATAGGCAAGACATGTTTCCAGTCATGTAGATGTCAAATGGACACTTGGATCCTAAGCTTGACACATGTGAACTCTTCTAGAAGGCACTGGCCAAGTGGAGATTTCAGAACAATGAGAATTTCGCTCCCAATGTGACCAACGCAACTGTGAATTTCAGGAAGTGCTTTGCAGAGCAGCCTTGCATGGGGCTAACTACATATGAAACGCACTTAGGCCCCTTAGAGCCTGAATTCGTGAGCTCTCATATGATATATAATAAGATTCAAACCTTGGAAACCTTTTCTTGATGAAAGTCTTGCTTGATTTGTTTTGTTCTTTGTCTTAGGGCATGTAGCAACTGAAATGATAGGGAATGATAGACCCTTAGTCATTGGTCCTGGAGATGATGCCCAGTTAACTAGGTCATTGGGAATTGTGCCCAAATTTACCTATAACAATGATGCTCATAATTCCCATCAGAACCAGAACTAGAGTAGTACTTGTGTCCATCACCTCTCTTATCAGAAGTATCCAACAACCTTCCATATCTCACTGTGTCATCTCTACCTTGCCTATGTCCACTAGGATACCTACTACCATCTACCCCATTAGTTCTATCTTCTTTCCCATTGCTGATCTGAAGTGGCCCTTGTCGCTACAATCCTGACAAACTAGGAATGAGTTTTACATTAACCTCTGCTTGTTTCTCTTGTGTCTACATGATTTTGTAATTGTCTTCCTTACACTTATTTCTTCCTTCAAGCTTCTCAATGTTTCTAATAAATCATAAGAGTTCCCAACACCATGCTTCTTATCCTATTCATAGGGAGAATATCTATAGTCTACCATCTTGCTATTCATTTTGATCTCTTTCCTGCAAGGCATGCTATGTCAGCTAAACCAAATCACAATAAACCAATATACCTTAGCATAATTCGATTAGAATATCTCATCTACAAGATCATCGAAATCAACATAATTCATGTACAAACATAATCATAAAAACATATAGACATATAAAAAATAAGTGTACCAACACATAAACATCATTCTAGAAAGAGTCTAGTCATCAATGCGTGACCATGTGAACTACACATACCATGACCTTGTGCATGAAAACAACAACCATACCAATGCACATTTGACAACATATAAGCATTGAAAAACATATAAATCCATAACAAATCATACAATCATGATGAAACACTTTGCAACAACAACACCCTATTTCACATGGCGACATCTCTGTAACCATGACTAGCACCTAGCATATGCAATAAGCATACATACCACAAGGATGATTAACACACGTGCAACCGATATGAATGCATGACCAACACACACTACCCATCCATTCCAAGGGGTGAACCATGCTCTGATACCACTATGTGGTATCAGATTTGACCCAAAGAGAGTGCAAACTTCTTTGACACAACTTTTTGGTATCATATATGACCCAATGTGAGTGCAACCTGCTCTAATACCACTCTGTGGTATCAGATATGACCCAAAGAGAGCAAAAACTACTCTGATACCACTCTATGGTATCAGACATGACCCAAAGTGAGTGCAACCTACTTTGATACCAATCTGTAGCACCATAATCCCACATATACCCAAGTAACAGACCAATCGGGGTAAATATGTGATGAGAGGCCACTATAATGGGATTCAACCTCCTAGGTGATCTTAAGGAAGTGGAAGCGATCGAAACACATCAAACAAACCTTCCACATCATCAAAAAAACTCCCACGATCCATCCTAACCACTTAGGTAACCATCCCCTGGGTCATACTGGGATTTTAGACCATTAATCCCCTAGAATCTCCCTTGATATGTGAAAGGGTACATCTGGGAGGCTCTGGACGCTCCCACAACATGGTTTTTCATGCGTCTAGGGACGTTTTTCCTCGGACCTATGCCATCGTCCTCGGGATTTGAGCCACTTTTTCAAGCCCAGAGCCCGGGTCACTACCCAGAACTCAATGACAAGTTCATAATTGAATTTACACAACATAATGATGATACTTTTGCAAAAACATTGACAAGCTCTACTCTGGACCCCTACTAGCCATGACAGGAATTTCATCAAACATGTTACAAATATGTAATCTACATGTTTAAACAACATATCTGAGCATAGGGATCTTATACTTATCTAAGAATAACTGAGAATCATTGTTCCCTTATATCATTAACTTCATTATCATCTATTAGGTCATAGATACATTTTTCATTCATTTACAAATAAAAATATGAGGAGAGACATACATCATCACTGTCATAATACATGCTTATAACCAACATAATAACAACAAAAATATAAATGATATATCAGCCATAGAATCTGTTAGCCACCTATATTTTTCCTATCATGTCAGCTGGTGGCTAAATATTTTTTGCAGCCTTCAAGAAACAAATTCAGTCCTGAAATTGTTGATGCTTGAAGTCTTTTTGGTGAAACCATAAACTGCTGGTTAGATCTTCATACCTTTCCTTCTCCAAGCCTCTGATATCCTACAAAAATTCAGGTCAAATACTGTTGCATTCTCTTTTTCCCCTCCATTTCTTCTAACTTACATCATCCTCCATTTTTCTTTTCCTCCATGAAATCCCTACAATTCATATGTTCTCCCTTGATCTCTTCATGAAGTTCATTTCCTAGGATTAAAAACTCACTTTTTGATCTTATCCGAACCTTGTTTTCCCTTTCAAAACATTGAAAGAACTATGAGAAATGCATAAATTTTATGAAAAAGGTCCTCAGCCCCCATGGGCTAAGCCCCTGGCTTTTTCCCCCATATACCCGAGCACCGGGACCAACTGCTCAGTCCTTGGGCGCTAGACCAAAAGCACGACCTCTCTCCGTCTATTTTCCTTTGAAAAACCCGAAAACCCATTTTCTAAAGTTTAACGGGAAAGATTTTAAGGCACGTGTTTTAAATTATCATGATGAATCAGAGCCGTCGATCTACTCCCCAGATCCGACAGAGCGGAGCACACCCCACTTGATGGACCCCCCTCCCCAGCGCCTTTTCCGGAAACCGCCGGTTTTTCATTCCGCACCGCCTTTCGAGCCAGGGTGGTTTTCTCCCGTCGGCCAGCGATTCCATACGTTGGACGACACGTGTCCCCGTCGCTATGTCGAAACCACCGTGCCATCACCTCTTCCCGCGCACTAATATTTTTACCATAGCCACGCGGCGAAATTTACCTCCGCCGTCCGATCTGATCCCTCCCATCCGACGGATGCCGATCGCCTCACTTGCTCGACCTTTAACGAACATGCGTGCCCGTTAAACCATCCATCGCGCATCGAAAACTCAATCTCCGCCGTCGATCTCTGCAGATCGACGGCTATTATTCGTCCTCCTGATTCCATCACCCAGTCAGACATTCTCCCTCTGACTTCCTGTTGCCCGGTCCCGACCGTTGATCTCTGCAGATCGACAGTCCCAGTTTGATCTTTCTTCAACTTTTCCCGACCACCCAGGTTTAAATCTTAGCCATTGGATGATGCCATCCAACGACCCGCGTTCCTCCGCACATTCCCCAAAGCAGATCGGCCTATAAATTGGATTTTTACGTGTTTTTTGTATTTTGCAGGGTTAAGGTCATTTGTTCGTGTTTTTAATGGAAATTTCGGACCAAGAGGGTGACGATCCTCTACGTTTCGATTTCTCCAAGGAAATCACTTACAGAGTTGGTTTTCATTTTTATTCAATGTTTCCACGGGCATTGATGCCTTTCTTCGCCTGCGCAGCCCTGCACAACGAAGAAATCGTGAAAATAAACGCAGAAAAAGGATATCAGAGATTGAAGACCAGAGATGAGCCGGAATAGCAAATTAGTGGGGATTAAGGCTAAGACGGCTATCTAATTCCTAATCCCCGCTCTCAGACACAGATTAAAGGAAAAAACTAAAGTGTTTCATCAGGAAACCCTTCACCGCCACAGATGGAAGCAAATTGATTCTTCCCACCAACTAAAGCGCCACCTATTGTCTCAAAAAGCTCAATCAGAGGCTGAATTTATTGAACAAAATCAGATCTCCGCCTCGAAACAGCCGAAGAGTTATTTCTGCTAGGAACTTAATGAAAGAATGTCCGTAGAATAACCTTAACACCGCATGGAGCCTCGAAGGTCAACAAAAGCTCCCTCTGAGCTTACTTCATAAGTGTAAACCCATTAATGCAGCGGAACACCTGTATGATTTCTTCATCGAGCCTCCAAGGGCCAGGAAGACATTAATTCTGCATTAATTGTATCTGAGATATTTTCATCAGATCTCACCTCCTCATCCTTCTATAAATACTTCAGTAGAAGATGAGTGAGGGGTTGGATTGTTTGGTTGTTAATGTAATTGTTGAAGCATTGTAATTGTAACTGAGCTGAAGACTCTTGATTGTAGATAGGATTTCATTGGCTCTTGGAGCTCTGCTTGTAACAGATAGGTTAGGTTGTGAAGAGAGATGGATTAAAACATTGGATCTGAAGATTGTAACTGGTTTGAAGCATCAATACAAGCTGATTTATGGGATCCTGGTCTATGCTGATGGTGATGTTATTCTCACTGTGACTTGTATTTTGTTTCCGTTTTCAATTTGTTTCATTTTCCACTATAAAGAACAGTTTAAACAGGGTTAGGACCTACTGTATATCAGTAACCTTCTCTGGCTGAGAAATATTTATTTAAATGTTTTCTTTTAATTGTGTTATTTGAAAATGATTAAATTTAGTTTGAGTACAGGGATGCTGGTGTTCCCTCGTCTTTTTGTCTTAGCTGAATGTTATTTTTAAATGTTACCTTCAATATATGTTGTGTGAGGATGAACTGAGGAAATCAAGGTTAGCCCTGAGTCCCTTTCTTTTTTGCTCAACTATTTGATTGTTTCCCTTAGGATGTGTTAAAAGCTGACTAGTTTCGAAGTACTTATCAGATCTTAGACCATCCTGTGTCATCTTTGTGTCTTCCTTTTGTTTTTTGAATGTTTTCTATTAGAAGTGTATCAAAGGCTGGATAGTTTCAAAGCACTTACCAGATCCTAGTTTGCTTCTATGTTTCTCTCAAGTGCCTGGTCAAAGGCTGGCTAGTTTCAAAGTACTTACCAGATCCTGGGCTGCTCTTTGTTCTGCATCTGTCATTTCCCTTTTCTTATTGTATCACTCCATTCCATAAATCAAACTTTAAAAGATCCTTAGGCATAGATGACTTTCCCCATAGAGCACTCTTGAACCTGAATGTTTAAATTAAATCCTCTTATGACTCCATAGCCCAATGGACTGAAACTTGCCATCATCTTTCTTCTTGATCAAAGCTTACTCTTTTGCTTGCAACTTCTCACCTTTGAACCTGTTTGCATATAGATCTTTCCGCCTCAGACAACAACTATGTTCAACCATCCGAAAAAACCAAACAAACCCTTGAACTTCATAACTAGCCTAATATCATTACTCTAAACTTCAAAGACAATATCCATCTTTGTACATATTGGAGAGATCCCTCTCCGGATTCAGGAGGGCTAGATCCTAGAATCCCAAAGTTGGTTGAAATGATGTTAACTTTGTGATCGGACTTTTTCCAATCTTGCTTATTACAGAGACCTAACAGAATCCACATATAAAATAGTATATTTACACATAATATGTCAAGGAAAGAACCTCCTATTAATGAATGCAAAAAAACAACCCAGGATTGGACTACCATGTTCAACCAGACCATAGATAAGCTAAGCCCAATATCTCTTTAGTCAATCACCACCATGCCATATTCCAAGAATTAATGTGGGACTAAAAAAAAAATAACCAACTAGGGCATCCCGAGGCTAAACCACCTTACCCTTATCAATAGAAACCAGGATTTACCATAATTCATCCCTGATCACTAGGTCATCAAACAAGCATAAATGCCACCATATTTCTCTACCTACAATGTGAGGATTTTTCCTATCTCCTAGTCTCTTAGGATTTACCTCAATACAAACTGGATCACTAGGCATTAAACCGAGACTCCACCCTCTATGATTTATCATATATCTCGTCATTCACCGACAAGGATTCGTAGGCCTAATCAAGGGAAAACACCTCTATTATTTACCGTATATCCCTTGATTAACAGGTCGAGGATTCCTAGGCCCAATGAGACCCACAATATTTGGATTTACCACAACCCACAGTCTGGTTTAGGGGTCACTAGGCTAGTGAATTTACCACAATCCACATTCTGGTTCGGGGGTCACTAGGCCATGTGTTCTTCCTTTCAGATATCCACCTCACTCAGCTTTGAATCCGTCTGGCAATCTAACTCAGCCAAAACATGAGAACCCCATCACACCATGGTTATCTAGAAATGGCAAGGCTAGGTTGAAAACATTGTCACACCTGGAAAAACCCAAGCCATGACAACAAATAACTACATGCAATGCCATACATGCCAAATATAGCAAGGAAATAACATATGCAAATCGATACTTGTAAATAATCCTAATGTAGATGCTCGATATTTCTCTTCCTTTCTTTCTCCTTCCTTCCTCTTGCCTTCTTTTCCTTTCTTGATCCAATGCCAAAGTCCTCCAAGAAAACTCTAAGTATCCAAGGGTGAGAGAGGGAGAGAGAGAGAATAATGAGAGAGCTCCAAAACTAAGCTGACAAAAAGTTATACTAACAAAAGGTACCAACCAATCCTCAGAATCCCTTTTATCAATTAGGCCTCTATTTTCTTCAATTTCCATTATTTTCCTTAATTTTCCTCCTCACATGCAACCTATGAGATTTCACCTTCATTTTCTCCTATTCTACATTATTTTCATAAATAAATGTGCCAAAAATGCTATTTTTTTTTTATAAAGCCTTTTCCATTTCCTTTTCCAACTTCCTTATCCATTATAAACCAATGAACTCCCTCAATAGGAATTTTTTCCCAACATTTAACTTGGAATAAGTGTCCCATCAACCATGGTTATTATTTTTCTTTTATTTTTGAGATTCAACAAGATGATGAGCTTAGTGAAAATCAATCACCTTCACTAAGTGGGCCCGCAGGCTATTTTTAGGTGTAAGTCTATTTTTAGACTATGTCTATTTTAGACATGGTGATCATATTTCAGAAGTTGCAAGATTCTATTTGTGGATGGTTGGTCAAGTTGGAAAAATAGATGAAATTCTATTTTTAGAATATTGGGCGAAGTCTATTTATAGATCGTAGATCTAAAAATATATGTGTTTATTATTATTAGCCCTTAATAATAATCATACTCTAAATATCAAATTATTCTCTTGGAGCACTTTATTTCAGTGTACATATTTGGAAAATTAGTGGGCTGAAGGAATTACGCAATTCCTAGGGTTTACTGGTGGTTCATGCATGGAGGACTCAATTAGAACTGAAGTGGAAATGTTATGACAGAGTTGGAAGAGTAGTTCATGGAGTTGTTATTCAGTTTAACTCAGTTGAGCTAGTTGTATCTAGTTTAACTGAATGATACACTAGTGAGAGTGGAATGAATGAATTAGTTAATTAATTCACAAATAATAACTCATTAATCAACTGAACAAATATAATAGTTAACTACAGTGCATGAAAGTTCTAGTGGAGACCCAATGGAGAGATAGGTGAAAGGGTGAGATGGACTATCTGTTGTGACTATAGTGATGAATTGTTTGCATCACACACACATTGGAGTTTCCAATGAGGATTGAGCAGTCAAGGCAAGGCCAATTTGAATTCATTTAGGGGTATTCTTCAGCAGATATTGCACAGTGGAGGCAAGCTATCAGGTGGCATGAAATCAGTGTATGGATTTGCAGTTTTCTTCATGTTAGTCTGTGATGATTGATTGTACTGAGAGCTTGATGTACTAAGCTTTGTATGAGATTGTTAAATGATATCCATGATACATAATATATGATAGTTGGGTTTTTTAGCTTCAGGCTTTCTCGTTAAACAACTGTGTTATGTGTGATTATTTTTATTTCTTCACTGTGTTTGCAATTGAGTTTAAATTTCCGCAAAAGATTAATAGTGGAAGGATTCTATATTTAGCAAGAAGATAAATATTTTTAGATCAGGAGAATATGGTTATATACATGAATATGTTATATAATTTCTACATGGTATCAAAGTAGTGTTAATTCTTGAAGATTGCAATTGTGAAGAATTTTTGAGTTTGTGCTGGTGGACAATTCGATTTTGCTGCAAAAAATTCTTGGTGCGACAATTGAGTATACATTGAAATGTCTTTCAATGGGTTGCGATTGGAGTATGCCCTTGAGGGCAGCTCAAATTACATAGCCTGGAAGGATATGATGGAGGCAGTGTTGGAAGATAATGGACTGAAGTATTTCATCGATAGCGATGTTCCTAAGCCGGGTTCTAGTGATGCTGCATTACTTGACGCATGGCAAAAGAAGGTAGAAAAGACAAGAAGAATTTTGTTGGAAGGTGTGAAGGACCATATTGTGTCCAGCCTTCACGGGAAAGCCACTCCATTTGAAATTTGGAAGGCTTTGAAAGATTTTTTCCAAAGCAACAGTGACCAATGGAAGTTGGCACTGAAAGATAAGCTCAGAAAAATAAAAATGGAGAAGGGCGATAGTATTCCAAAATATCTCACGAAGTTTGTCCACTGTAGGGATGAACTGAGAAGTGTGGGGATTACTATTGATGATGAATACTTGGTGAGCTTGGCTCTCCTTGGGCTTCCGAAGAGTTGGCATAGCTACAAAGACTCTGTCAATGGACGAGAGAAACTGCCGGGCTGGGAGCGACTTTGGTCGGATCTCGTGCAGGAGGAGATAAGGCGAAGTACCAGGAATGGCTCTTCATCGAAGAATGATGATGAAGAGAATTTCACTTTGGCTACCAAAGAAAGGAAATGGAAGGGGAATAAATTCCCTTCAAAATTTGAGGCTTAAGGCAAGAAGCAGGATTTTCCAAGGTGAATTGTTTTCGTTGTCACGAACATGGGAATTTCGCCACTAACTGGCCACATAAAAAGAAGAACAAGAAGGATATTGGAGCTACAGCTGGAGAGGCCTTAGCCTCTCAATTTGAACTTGATTTCTCTTTGATCGCATGCTTGGTTTCAAACTCAATGGGATCGGTGTGGTATCTTGATAGTGGTGCGTCTTTCCATATGACGGGAGACAATGAGTTGTTTAGTGACTTGGAGGAGAAGGATATCCAAATGCATATAGAGATGGGTGATAATGGTTGATACAGTGCCACCGGAATTGGGACCATTACCTTTGAGAGGGATTCAGGTAATCCATTTTTTTTTAAATCTGTTATGCATGTTCCAGGTCTGAAGAAGAACTTGGTCTCGGTCGTAATGTTGGAAGAAAGAGGTTATGACGTTGTTTTCAACGAGGGAAAATATTTACTACGACATAAAACAATGGGTCAAACCAAGAGGATAGGGATTCGAGTTAAGAATCTCTATAAGCTAGAGGTAGATGGCTGCGCTGCAATGATGGGCAAAGTAGAAGAAGTGGTGAGCCGGGATGAGGGCGAATTATGACACAGGAGATTGGGCCACCTTCACCATGGCGCTTTGAAGATTTTGCAACATATTTCTACTGGAATTCCCAAGGATACTCTTGTGCAGTTAGATCAGTGCAAGGGATGTAATATGGGTAAGTTTTTGAATACCACCTTTCATGAGAAGGAGAACCGTGCTTCGGTGATCCTGGAGAGAATTCACACAGACGTGTGTGGACCTTTCTCGGTTTCTTCAATAGAAAAACACAGGTATTATGTTATTTTTTTTGGTGACTATTCTCGTAGATTTTGGATATTCTTCATGTAGAAGAAGAGTGAAACATTCTCAAATTTCTGTGAGTTTAAAGCATTGGCGGAGAAGGAGTCGGGGAAGCAAGTGAAGGCTCTATGGAGCGATAATGGTGGTGAATATATCTCAAATGAATTCAATGACTTCTATAGCAAAGAAGGAATTCGAAGAGATCTCATAGTGCCTCATAACCCATAGCAGAATGGAGTCACAGAGAGGAAGAACAGAGCGATCGTGGGTGATGCACGAGCTATGCTTGAGAGGGAGCTAGACTTGCATGCAGAGGAGCAACTGCCTGTTTCGAAAGATGAACCTCCAGATGTGATTCAGCCACAGGAGGAATTTCATGAAGTGGAGGAGTCCACTCATGTAGAGCCAAACATCAGAACTAGAAGAAATCACCACAGAAGCTGAGAGACTGAAGCTTGATGCGGCACAGAGTGTAGGAGTCCCTACATCACAGCGCAGATAGAGACAGCCACCTGACCAATTTACTAGATACATGGCTCTTATGAGCAAGTGTATCATGAAAAATCCATATTCTTTTGAAGAAGCAGCATAGGAGCCCACATGGGTAGATGCCATGGTGGAGGAGTGTGACTCCATTGTCAGAAACAGTGCTTGGGAGATTGTTCCAAGGCTGGTGGGTAAATTAGTTGTAGGATCAAGATGGATCTACAAGGTAAAGCAAGCTGTTGATGGGAGCGTTGAGAAGTATAAGGCAAGATTTGTTGCCCAGGGTTTCTCACAGATCGAGGGGATTGATTATGAAGAAACCTTTGCACCTGTCGCACGTTATTCTTCCATAAGGACCATCCTTTCTCTCTCAGTGCATATGGGTTGGCACATTCATCAGATGGATGTGAAGACTGCGTTCCTTAATGGGAACATTGAGGAAGAGGTATACATTGAGCAACCTGAAGGATTTGAGATCTTCAGCAGCGAGTCGCATGTGTGCAGACGTAAAAGAGCATTGTATGGGATAAAGCAAGCACCACGTGCTTGGTACACACGGATCAACAACTATTTCACTGGACTTGGCTTCACCAAGAGTGAGGTGGATGCAAACCTATACCAAATTGTGGTGGAGGGTAAGCTTTTAATCATTGTTCTTTATGTTGATGATTTAATTCTAACAGGTGATGAACATTTGATACACTCATGCAAGGCAGATCTTGCAAAGAAGTTTGAGATGAAGGATTTGGGCCTCCTTCATTATTTCCTTGGATTGGAAATATGGCAGCGGGAAGGTGAACTATTTGTGTCTCAAGGCAAGTATGCCCAGGAGAAACTGGAGAAATTTCACATGCAAGGCTACAAGCCTATCGACACTCCTCTTCTAGGAAATTGGAGGAAAGAGGATGCTACATCGGCAAAGATAGTGGATGCCACTATTTATCTACAGTTGGTGGGTTCGCTCATGTATTTAGTTAATACAAGACCATACATATGTTATGCGGTGAACCAGCTTTCACAAGTGATGGTTAAGCCTACCAAGCTCTTTTGGAAGGTAGGCAAGCATGTCCTGAGGTATCTCAGGGGCACATCTAAGTATGGCTTATGGTACAAAAAGAAGGATGAAGTGAATTTGCATGGCTTCACGGATGCAGATTGGGAAAGCAACCCAACAGACAGAAAGAGCACATCAGGAGGGGTTTTGAGTATCGGATCCACAACAGTTTCTTGGTACAGCAAGAAACAAAGATCCGTGGCACTCAGTTCGGCAGAAGCAAAATACATGGCAGCAAGTCAAGCTGCATGTGAGGCTATCTGGATGAGGAAGATCCTGGTCGGTTTGTTTGGTTCACATTTAGATCCTATAGTGATACATTCTGATAATCAGAGTTGCATTAAAATCTCGATTAATCTTATGTTTCATGATAGATATAAACATATTGATATCTGGTATCATCATATCAGAGGTTGTGTGCAGCAGCAGATCATGTTGCTTCAGTACATTCCTACAGAAGATCAGGATGCAAACATTCTGACGAAGGCGCTCACCAAGAGCAAATTCGAATACCATAGAGGCAGGATCTGGGTGAAGGATAATCCCTATCTTTTTGAGAGGGAGTGTTGAGATTCAACAAGATGATGACCTTAGTGAAAATCAGTCACCTTCACTAAGTGGGCCCGCAGGCTATTTTTAGGTGTAAGTCTATTTTTAGACTATGTCTATTTTTAGACATGGTGATCATATTTCAGAAATTGCAGGATGCTATTTGTGGATGGTTGGTAAAGTTGGAAAAATAGATGAAATTATATTTTTATAATATTGGGTGAAGTCTATTTATAGATCGTCGATCTAAAAATAGATGTGTCGATTATTATTAGCCCTTAATAATAATCAAACTCTAAATATCAACTTATTCTCTTGGAGCACTTTAGTTCAGTGTACAGATTTGGAAAATTAGTGGGCTGAAGGAATTGTGCAATTCCTAGGGTTTACTGGTGGTTCATGCATGGAGGACTCAGTTAGAACTGAAGTGGAAAATTTATGACAAAGTTGGAAGAATAGTTCATGGAGTTGTTATTCAGTTTAACTCAGTGAATGGAGTTAAACTCAATTGAGCTAGTTGTATCTAGTTTAACTGAATGATACACTAGTGAGAGTGGAGTGAATTAATTAGTTAATTAATTCACAAATAATAACTCATTAATCAACTGAACAAATACAACAGTTAACTATAGTGCATGACAGTTCCAATGGAGACCCAGTGGAGAGATAGGTGAAAGGGTGAGATGGACTATCTGTTGTGACTATAGTGATGCATTGATTGCATCACACACACATTGGAGTTGCCAATGAGGATTGAGCAGTCAAGGCAAGGCCAATTCGAATTCATTCATGGGTCTTCTTCAGCAGGGATTGCGTAGTGGAGGCAGGCTATCAGGTGGCAAGAAATCAGTGCATGGATTTGTAGATTTCTTCATGTTAGTGTGTGACGATTGATTGTACTGAGAGCTTGATGTACTAAGCTTTGTATGATATTGTTACATGATCTCCATGATACATAATATATGATAGTTGGGGTTTTTAGCTTCAGGTTTTCCCTTTAAACAACTGTGTTATGTACGATTGTTTTTATTGCTTCATGTGTTTGCAATTGAGTTTAAATTTCCACAAAATATTAATAGTGGAAAGATTCTGTATTTAGTAAGAAGATAAATATTATTAGGTTAGGAGAATCTGGATATATACATGCATATGTCATATAATTTCTACATTTATTAACTTTTATTACATGGAGTTTTCACCAGGGTTGTTACATATATGCAATCATATATACAAAATTACACATTCTTTATTTTTGAATGATAAAAATAACATATAAGAATCATTAATGATAGGTTATGAACCACCCCAATAACGGAAATGTCTGCATCTATTCGAATCAAGTTGTAATTTATCAACAACTATTCTCCTGCAGTTATTGATCTTATTTTGCATACGAATACAAAGTTTCCTTCACATCCCTCAAATATGAAATTGGGTTGCTTATTTATTGTCTTGGGTTGTGTACTATTTATAACCTCCACAATATTCCCTGATGCTTTTGGCCTTACATCAATATATATAGAAAATCCTTTATTTTTATCGTTTTTCTTAGATGTATATAATTTGTAACCAATCTGTATCTCCACATACCTTGCATATATCAGACCAGTTGCAACCAATATATGTAACTGTATTAGGGTCTAACATACTCCAAAAAGTCATTTAATCCAACATAAGGAACCCTTATGCCATCCATGGAAAATAGCCCCAAACCATGTAACAATGATGGAGCAATGCGACATATACTATTGTTTAGACATAAATCCTTGTTAACTTGAGGAATGTCCTTGGGTGCCCATATTTCACTAGATGTTGACACCTCGAGGACACCTCGAATAAGAATAGGAACCCCCTAAAGAAATTAAAAATTTCATGCATTTTTGGAATTTTATTTTGATCTTCTAACCCATATTTGATCTATGTTTGTTAGAAATACTAGATGTTTGACCTTCATCCACTCTACCTGAACTTCCCTTGCCCGATGAATATAGATATGAAATGTACTTGATTGGTTTTACCTGCAATCCATCCAATGTGTCCCCGTTTAACATTGAGATATAGTTCAAAAAGAAATATGAAACACCACTAAGAGAAAAAAAGGTTTCCAGCTAAAGGAAACATTGGATATGGAAAATAAATTCAAGAAAAGAAACACTATTATGGCCTTGAACCATTTCTCTTAGATTTCTATTAGATAATTTTTCTAACCATATAGATCCCTTCCATGAAAAACTGTGTGGGACATATGGCTCTTTAGAAACAATATGTTATTTCTAAGTAAATAACTCTTCTTATCCAAGTTTTTCTTATGATTATTTATGCGTCGAAGCTTTTCTTATGATTAGTTACCATCAAAATTCCTCATATCAATCTCTGGAATATAGTACTTCATTGGTGTTGACTTGAAGCCCCGATGATGTGGTTATTGAATTGAAAATTCATAATTGTGGTAATATGATTTTATGATAGCATACTCCACACATGAGATTGATTCTCCACACCATGATTCTCATAATGTTCCCGATTTAATTAGATATCCACATCCCTTTTAAGGATATTTTTTAATATATTTTTTGATATGAAAAGACTAAGAAAATGAAAATTTTCATGAAGTAGAAATAGAGGAAAGCATTGTGCATTCTTTATATTTCTCCCCATTCATTAGTCTTCCTCCTTTATTTTATAAAGGATGAAATGATCATGTGAAAGATCACCCATGCACTTCAGGTTTCCTTCAAAATTTGATTTTATAGAGCATTAAATTCTAAATAATTTTACAAAATAAAAATGGAAGGAAAAATGTGGTCAAAGTATCTATGGTCCTAGGCTATAGGCCACTTATAGGGTTAGTTAAGCAATGTGCATTTTTATTTTTTTTATATTCATAAAATGAAACATTCCCTTCCTTTTAGTCACATATAACCGACAATTTGAAAATGAATATTTGAATAACTTTTCAAACAAAAAATAAATATATCCATAGCCTAGTTCTTAACTATTTATAATTATCAAATGTCACTCTCATTATCACTATTTTCTCATAAATATATCAAACTTTAATATCCATAATAAAATAAAAAATTTGAACCATCTACATCTTAGTTAATGATTATTTCTACGCAGCTATCTTCAATTCATACCATGCTATTTTGATCAAGGTACGCCTATTCAAATAGTAAAAGTACCATTTGGAAGAGTGATTTGTGTTGATTTAAGGACGCCTCTCTCAAATGGAGGATACTCGACTATGATAATGGTCTGATCATGACTTGTCTTTCCATTTAGTTTATAAGGAGGTGGTCTTGGAGGAGTTCCTCCCTATCATTTTATTTTAAAATGCAACTTATCAATCACATGTGTGATGATATCATTGATTTATTTTCCTACTTAGAGTAACGCAAATACGCTTACAATGAAATATAACTTGTGTAGGTGTAGACATGCATGTGATAACAATGAAATATAACTTGTGTAGGTGTAGACATGCATGTGATAACATAGGATTGAAGCTTAGGAATGTGCATAATAAAAAGCTCATGCTAGGTGGCCATCTGAAGGATACCACAAACATGCTAAATTAGTTCTCAATTAACTCCTCAAAATTATCCATTTTGTTGTATTAGGATGGTGGATTTATTTTTGTTATAAGAGGACGTGGTGGAATTTATGTGTTGGAAAAAACCTCAACCATTTGCAATGTTAAACATGCTAGATTTGTATTAACATTGTTATTTCATCATCCTTTAAGAAATAAAAATTTGGTGTAAATCATGCTTATACATTCCCTTGAACAATGATGAAGTCAAATGATCTATAAATTTCATCAACTTAATTCACAATTATCACAAGATTTTAAACACCATCTTTAAACAAATTCCCTATATCTTCTATGGTAGGGGAGTCTATGTTTTTTGGGTTATGAATCCCGTGGATTCATCTATGATTGTACTTTTCCATATCTAGGATCAAATTAAATATGCTTTGAGAGGATGTCGTGTGGAACACCTTTTGGTCATAGGTTCATCTTGTGGAGTCACCGAATGCGTTTAAGTGTTGATTTGAAATTAACTTAGTGCTCATTAAATTGAATTTAAAGTATTCTAGAACATGGCAATGGAAATTGTATCTGGAAATGAAAAAAAAATGTGATATTCCAAGTTCTCTCTTGGTGCAAAAGTCCCCTAAGCATAAGCAATGAGACCTTAAGGGAAACTTAGGTCAACCACTATTATCACCTCAATGTATTTACCTTTCTCACTTTACACTAAATATAACCCTAGTAAAAAGGCATTTTCCTTATGGTCAAACTAAACTTGATCATTGTAGAGTGTAGCTTATTCATTATAAAATTGATATTTATTATTAGTGTTTTAGGTTATAGAGTAAAATTAAAATAATTTGAACCTCCAAGAAAAATGGAAATCAATTTATATGTGTACATCAATATTTAATGTGATTTGATACTTTGAAACAACAATCCAATTCATAAATTTACTTGAAAGGCGTAAAGTGTTGGAGATTCAAATTTGAACTAAGGTTACTTTCCTTTTCTTACAAAATGAAATAATGGTGAAATTAGAGCTTATTCAAGCAAACCCTGGTGAAACTAGAGCTTTTCTAGAAAACCTATTAAAGTCTTAACCAAGTATGACATATATTTTCCACAATAAACAATTATTTGATACCTTAGTTTATACACTAAAATTTCAAGATTTGATTTGGAAATTATGCTCGGTTGCACAAAAAATAACCCTCTCAAGTTTTCCCATAAGCCTGAGACATGCAAGTCAAGGGATCTTCCATTCTAAGGTTTGACCCATTTAACGATGCAAGAATTAAATTGAGATTAACAAAGCAAGGGAAAAAAAGAACCTACTTATCCTTCCATGTAGACCAGTGGGAGTGGTTAATTTAGTTGATAAGTTCTCACAACCAAATCCAAAGGTGAATCTTGCACATAAAGGAAAACAAGCACAACCTTCACAACATAATAATCTTGTCAATCCAAAAAACAAGTAAATTATGAGCAGCTACACATCACTAAATACATCATTATGAAATCAACTTCTAGGAGATCATTAATCAAACATAAAATACATAAGAATTGGATAATAATATGGAAGTAACAACAATAGATCTATATATTGATAAATAAAAGGAAGATTACAACGAAATGTAGTTGCAACATGACCTCCTCTAGCTCCTAGCTCCAAAAACTCTCTCTCTTTCTCAAGTAAGATCTCGACAGCGTAATGATAAATAGAATTCCAATCCCATTTTCAATGGAGAAGCATTCAATTAATAGGTAGAATTGAGGCTATGAAGACTCCTAGTCTCTCTTCAATGTAATTTGGGAACAATCCATAGGGTGGGTGATGTTTCCTCTTGCTTTAATGCTTTATCCCATTTTATTGTCTATATTCAAATAGGAAACATCTATATATAAGTTTGAGGTGATTAGGTTCCACCTTTTATGAGTTTCCTTGAGTGAAAAAGGGTATCATAATGAGTTAACTTGGGATTTTTTCTCATGGCTGCATGAAATTTTGGTAACACAAGTTTCATGAAGAGACAATGCATTAATAGCGAGGTAACACAGGTTTTAGCACTATGACTACCGTTATAATGCTTTGTGTGAGGCAGATAGGGTGCATTATAGTCTTAATAGGCTAGAGTGTTGAAAATTTAGCAAGGAATGGATTCTTTGACTTATGGCTTAGTCAAATATGCCAATTCCAATTCAATCTCATAATTTTTTGAGTTATATTTCTGTTAACATGTGTGATTTGGCCTATCACTGAGTTATTTTCAGTTAATTTGAGTTAGATGGATTTCAGTGAGTTTTGGACTATCTGATGGCTAAAATTAGCTATTTAGTGGAGTTAACTCTAGTGTATGAAATTTAAATGATCTCTAGTTCTAGAATAGAGACATATTTGAGTTTAGTTGAGTAGTTGAATTTTTGTTAACTCAACTTACTCTTAGTTAACTGCAACAATTGCTAAAATTATCCCTAGTAGGTAATGCAATTCGAATTTCCTATTGAGTTTGAATGAAGGAAATAATTATATTTATTATGGTACATGGGTTTTTGTGTGCAAAGCTTGAGAAGCAAGCAGAGAAATTCTCTTGGGAATTATGCAAGGAAATAGGAAAAATTCCTATTTTGTAGGGCATTTTTGCACTAGGAAATAGGAGTTCCTAACAAGCCTTATTTTCCAAAGTATTGGCCAAGTATTGTAGAGAGTTGATCAATATTAAAGAGAGCTTCAATCTTGAAGTAGATTATATGTAATAGATTAGATTTCTTAGTTGATTTAATACAAAAAAGCAGGGGTTTTTCCTAGTTGGGTTCCCCATATATATTATGTGTTCTCTGTGTGATTTTGTTTCTATTCATTTTTTTGTTTCTGCAATTTTTTTGGTAGAGAAATCTTGTGTCTATTGTGATCCATTTGCTCTCATTAACAGTTGCAAGGTTTCAAGGATTTTGTATACAAATATAGAGGTTAATTTCAACCAAAATAATGATCATCTCCTCTGAGATGATGACGAGGTATTTTTATGAATAACAAATGCCCCTTATAGTTTGTGGTTAGAGAAGAAGGTGATGGAAAAATAATTTATAAAATAGTGAAGGAGAGAGAGTATTCAGAATGTTGGAATGGAAGGAGACTTGGAAACAATAAAAACATGTCTTGAGTTAGGCATTCCTATGCTTAGTAGCTAACGAAAAGAAATACACTTTGGATCCATCTAGAAAATGATAGATCATGTCCATCAAAAACTATAAATGTGAATCTAGGTCGTCGTGTATGCAATCTAACCTAAGATGTCTCTAGAAACAACATACACAACTTGGGAGAGGAAACAAGGATTATTGATGTAAGCCTCATCCCATGGTCTTCGTCACTATCCTGAAATAACATAATTCTATGTATGTGAATAAATGAGATTATGTTGAACATGTGAGAGTTTGTATGATTACTAAGCAATGATGAAAATAATTAACAAATGTGAGGAAGTCCATTGATAAGGATGTTGGTCTCTAAGATGCTTAGTACAATATAGTGAGTGTGAATGAAAGAGTTGAAGTAGAAAACTTGTAGAATTGCTAAATTGGGAGTCAATAATGAAATCCCCCAATCAAACACACAGAAACTTGCCACTAAGGACTGCAGGCTCCAGGGTACTGTGGTGTTTCTCAACCCTTTTCCCAGATAATTTGTTGAAGTCGATAGGAAGGGATCTGTCAAAGGCAAGAAATAATGAATCCGACATCAATTGACATGAAAAAGTGATAAAGTGATTGATTTTGGAGATAATGTAGAACAACAAGATGAAATGACTCACGTCAATAGGACAATGATTAAGTGGTTGATAAGGTCAACAAAGAGTAGACAATCCATTGAGCAATAGAATGCACGACACCAAGGAGACTAGGCATCTTAGACTCAAGAACACCATAGAGAGTAGGATATGAGGATTCATAGACATCTGGGTATCAAGAAAATTCTCATAATGTGGTAGGGTTCAAAGAGAAGCTGACAAAGGATGAATATGTTGGATGAGTTCCATGTTTAAGGGATGGACAATATATTGTTGCCATAAAACTTCCAACTGATATAGATAGTAAAATTACTCTTTCTTCCATTTTTTCCCATCCTTCTTAGGTTTAATGAGTCAAGAAAGGGTAAACTCGACGATATTTTCACATTTTGATAGCATGAAAAGAGATTAAAGAAGACTCGAAGGGGCATCTTTCTCATGGTTTTGTTGTAGCCACAATCTCTCCATAATTTTTTTACAAAAGATATAGGGACCCTCAATGTAAATTTTGGTCATATCACTACTTTCATGCTTTGATTTTGTTAATTTTACGAGATTTTTACTTTTCTAGATTTTCCACTTTGATTGCTTCATTATGTGCGGTTTCTCACTAGCTTTCCAATAACCCAAATTTCACTTAATTTCGACTTACGATTTGAAAATGACGCTTATTCAAAATTTGAGTAATTTTCACCACATAAACTTGAAAACGTATTTTATTTTTATTTTTTAATCAAATTAATTTAAAATAAATAAATAAAATTATTTATTCATGATAATGTGATTATTCACAGAAAGATTTCTTCGAAGGAATTTATTGATGGATCACGAAACCAAAAATCTTCTAAAATTATTTAATTAATTAATTTAGTTAATTTGTAAATATTATTTTTAATTATTAATTTATTATTCATTTGAAAACAACCCGTTGAGAACTTGTAAATATATTGTAATAAAATTTATATTAAAAATTATATATATATATATATATATATATATATATATATATATATATATATATATATATATATATATCATTGTACACAGTACCCAAAACAATAAAATTTATATTTTAATTATTAAATAATACATATTATTTAAAATAATAAATAAATTTAATTTTGATGCCATCTTACACACCATACGCCGAAAGGTTTCGTTTTCCATACTTTATTACTTGTCACGATCCCATTAGTGAGATGATGTAAGTGGGAGGGGATTAAAGGTCATTTATATTATAACATAAATGGAGATCATTAAAATGAGGAGGGACCCACTCTTGTGGGTTCCCTTCCTCTCTCACACATATATATTATACCTCTCATAAATGTCGTAGCCTCATTTTATTTAAACTTGCATTTCTTTTATTATTATTTTACCATATGCAATTTAATTAAATTACTTTTTATTTAATTTATATGTTATTTCATTTAATGTTATTTTAATATTTTAAATTTTATTGAAAATCAAAAAAATCTTATTACAATTAAAAATTTATAAAATTGTCTAGGAAACTTTGCTCAAATTGTGCATTGATTAACACTTTGACAATTTTAGTACTCGGACTTTCGAAGACTTTATCTTGAGTTTTATTCAACCAAGTGATGCCTAGAATGACTAGTTAGAAAGATAAAATAATGGAGAACAATATGGAAACATTTAATCAAACAAATATGAATATTTAATGTGCCTAAAATTTAGCAGAAGTTGGAGCTCGAAATTTGTACCAAATAATCAATTTATAAATTTGTTTTGGAAGAATTTTGTTGGCTAAAGCTTTGTGATATTGAAAATTCATTCGAATATGTTCTCTTGAGACAAAGAAATCATTACATAGATCAATGGGAAACATCAATTTATTTTATTTTATTTATTTAATTAGATTTTAACTTTTAGAATTTGTTTTCTCAATTTTGTATTTCCAATTTATATTGGAAATAAATTTATAAGTCTCCTCATGTAGGAGCAGCCCTAGGTGTGGCTTGACAGACCCCTCGTTTCAACTTAAGGGATGACTTCTTGCAAGCATGCAGCAATATGGTAACTTACTTTCCTGTTGATAATTAATTGAAAATTTCACAATTCAATAAGGAGGGTGAGGGGGTATTTGGACCCAATAGAACTAGTTAGAACCGCCAAATCAAACGGATAAGAGCACAATTGGGGATTTGACTGGGTGGTCTCCCTAAATGTTGATGTGGTCATTTTTTTCCATCAACATGTTGGTGAATAGGTGCGATAAAGATATAATAGTATACCTATAACAATTCCTTTTTTGTAGTTAGTCCATTGAGCTTGGATAAAGAGATAAACCTATGCTCAATAGGTGTTCACCTCGTTTTTTTACGAGTATGAGGGGAACAAAGTAAACATGATATTTTTTATAATTTTTTTGACGATTCAGATGCAGAAAACTCATGGTATCTTTTTCAGATTGGAGAGCGAAAAAAATATAGAAAACGAATGGTTCGACCATCTTAGTGGGAGTTTTACGAGCCCGAAGAAGTAAACTTGATGCTTTTTTAGTTTTACAAGCGAGAAAATGAACACAAAAGGAATGCTCGTTTTGAACATGAGTTTGTCAAATATACTCAGAAAATCACTCAGAAGCATCATTAGCAGATGAAAAACATATTATAAAAGTAGATACAGGGATTGATATTGAAAAATGAGGAAAAAATGCTTAAAAATTATCAAACCAGCAGGTTAGGAATACCTCCATGTCAATAAATAGGAGTTGGAAATCCTTATTTGCACCATTTTAGTTTGGGATAGATATTTGGAGAAAAAGGTAGCATCAATTCCGAGGTGAATTCTACGCAATCGAGGAAACTAATACATCTTTTGTCAGTTTAAGGTAATAGGTACAACCATGTATTACTCATTTATTCCTTTAATTTTAGTTTCCAAAGTGAAATTTTGATTTTTAGGCAAGCCCTAGCCTCCTTGGTTAGGAAACGCTCGTGCGTAGTGTAAGGGTCGCGTTATAATGTGTTTCCCGAAAAGGGAACACACGTTATAATGCACTTATAGACTCACGAGGACCGCGCTAGCATGACAAAGGGATATAGCATTCTTTTGCGAGAGGTTTCCAGGACCCTCGAGGGATTGGAAATGGGTATATCGCCTCTTCCCATAAGAGAGATACATATCCATATATAGAGGCATACAGTGGGGGTTCTTGGGAGAGTTTTGGTACCACTCAAGAGGATATAATGAGTAGTGGTTTTCCACCACAACCAAGAATATCATGAGGACTAGAGGAGAGATTTTATTCTTAGCATGTCATGTTTTGCGAGAGGTTTCCAGGACCCTCGAGGGATTGGAAATGGGTATATCGCCTCTTCCCATAAGAGAGATACATATCCATATATAGAGGCATACAGTGGGGGTTCTTGGGAGAGTTTTGGTACCACTCAAGAGGATATAATGAGTAGTGGTTTTCCACCACAACCAAGAATATCATGAGGACTAGAGGAGAGATTTTATTCTTAGCATGTCATGTCTGGATTTATAGTAGCCATTTTGTATAAAACATCAGAGTTTTGGGAATTTTGATGTACTAAAAACTTGACATGATATATATATATATATATATATATATATATATATATATATATATATATATATATATATATATATATATATATATATATATATACTTTTGGAATTTTGGTATATTTGATGTTTTTGTGTAATTTTTAATGGAAATGTATATACATGCTTGTAACTACAATTAATGTGGAAAATTCACATCTGACACATAATTTTCTAATGAATCATCTAGTGCATTAGAATTTATTGGAACATGATCATAAGTAATAAACTCAAAATTACATTCTAAGAGATGGAACCTTAAAAATTTACGAAGTAAAACTGGATTATGAATGTTATAAATATTATTCAAATGCATAACCACCAATTGGGAGTCTATCCTGACCACTAAGTGAGAGATTCCAAGAGAAATGTCCTATGAAAGGATTTAAATAACAACAATGTACTCAACGACATTATTAGTGGCGTGACCAAGGAAGACTCCACCAAAAATAGGTAGGTATGAGGTAGGTGTATAAAGCACCGAAGCAGATGGTGCAATGTGTTGAGTATGATGACTGGAACCATCCACATATCCAATGTAGGGTGAGGGTAAAAAATACATATGTGCAAAAGAAACAATCATGAGGGAAATAACCATGTTTAACCAAACACAAGAAAAGGAAAAAAACACACCAAAAGAAACAAACCTTTGTACATAAAGTTACAAAGCACATGCTACTGGGATACTAAAGATAATACCTTTCCAGATAGAGCCTCTTGCAGGGCTCTGTTAGTGAATTTCCATCACATTCCACAGGTTCATAGGCACCTTTTGACAGTACACAAGTAACAATGTAAGGACCAAGCCACATGCGTTGAAAATTTCTTTCCCCCAAGAGGTTATTTTTTTGGTTATAAACAAGAAAAATGTCACCCTCTTGGAATGAGAAAGGCTTAATATGTTTTTCATATTAGGCTTTAACTCATCATTTATAAGCTTTGAGAGCTAGTTCAATGTATTTTCGAGTTTCATCTAATTGATGAAGTGAAAACAAGTGTTCCTCTTCAGTAGAGGTGTTATGAAGGAGTTGAACAACAAGTTTGAGAGATTGAATTTGGCACTTGATAGGAAGGACTTCTTCTAGGATGTGAACTAGTTGGAAAGGAGATAAGATAGTAGCAGTCTTAACTGAGGTTTGGTATGCCCAAAGCACATAATATAAAATTCTATGCCAATTGGTTTTACGGTTTCCTACTATCTTCCATATCATGGTTTTGAGGATTCCATTGATGAATTAAACTTGGCCATTAGCCTATAGGTAGTAGGAGGGCGAGTGGTATTGATGAAAACCTAGCATATTAGTTAGCTGAGACATAATGTGATTTTGAAAATGTGAACCATGGTCTGTGATAATAGTGTGGGGCACACTGAACTAGGAGATAATTTGTTGATTGAACATGAATAGAGTGGTAAATTTCCCATCGGCCTTAAAGGTGGGAATGGCTTCAACCCACTTGGTGAATTAGTATACAACGATAATGATATAGGTGTGACCGTTAGAAGAAGTGGGAGTACAGGTGACAAAATAAATACCCCATTTTTAAAAGGGACCTATAGTAACTACCAGACACACATTTATTTCTAAATAATTAACATGGATGACACCGTTGGACCATAGTAATATAATCTTTGAAGAGAGTATGCCAATAGTATATAACGGGTAAAATTTTCTGGGTAGTAGCCATGCCTAATAAAGGACCACCACATGCCCCAATATGGAAGTCATTCTAGACATTTTTCTTCATGGGTATGAAAACACTAAAGAATACAAAACACAATCATATAATGTATCGTTAAGAATGAGATAATGTTTAGCTTGGTTGCGAATATGCGATGGTTGCCCTTAGGCAGGTTAGGGCGGAAATGTTATGTCTAGAGATATATCAGAAATTCTCCATACCAAGAATTAAAATATTCAATAAGATAAATTGATTCATTAGGAATAGGATCATGGAATAAATCATCAATATCGAATTGAGGAAGGTCTAGAAATAACTCAACGAATAACAAGGATTTATTGGATTTTGCAAGACTAGGTCAAATTATTGGAGTATTACGATCCATTTGGAATAATTTCCTCCAATTATCTAATGAGACAAAATATGTCTCATGAGGTTCTGTAGAGCGAGAATAATATTTTCACACGAGTATGTAATGTCAGGAGTGGTTGACAACAAAAAATGTTGCCAAAGATATTTTCTCCACATGTGAGTATCGTAGTTCGGCCCCAATGTGGCCTTTATAAAGGTAATATATCACATGCTCATAGTGATTTTCGTCTTCTTGAATGAACACCGTGCCTATAGAGGATGGTGAAGCCAAGAGATATAACAAAAAATTGTGAGTATATGTAACAACCTTGGGTTAATTTTCCATGTAAATAAATCAAAACAAGGTCATGGGACATGTATTTTATGTTGAATGAGGGGAAAAATATCACATTGGGATCCACTTATGGTTAAATTTTTATTTATCGGCTATGTAATTTTGGATTGGCATTGGCAAGAGGAAAAATGAAATAAATGGAAAATTATTTATTACATGCTAGCAAGGACATGTGGCAAAGGTGCAAAAGAAATAAAAGAAAATGAAAGAAATTCCACTTGAGCAGGTGGTGAAGATGAAGAGACAAGAAAAGGAGAAAATAGTAAAAGAATATGCATGCAAGGGAAAATGAAGAAAAATTAAAAGAAAATAAAATAAAATTGGAGAGAACATTCTAGTATTCTCTTGAAGGAAAAAGGAGAGAGAGAACAATACAACAAGAGAGAGAACACTAAGACAACACTTGGACACAAGGAACAACTAAGGAAATCAGGGACCAGAAGAGGAATTCGCATGGCATCCAAGAAGAGGATTTGGATAGCAACAATAAAAGTCATAAAATATTTGTGGATTTTCAAGTAATAATTTGCATAATTTTTTATCTTCCTGGGATTTGAACGCATGATTTATGCATCAGTTTATTGGTCATTTTTTTCATTGGCATGGATATTTTCCTGAATTGACAATTATGTATAGCCTTGCCTAGGTAATTTCCCAGATAACCATGATGCAGTGGGTTCTCTATTTGGTTGAGATTTATATTTTCAATAGATTTTGGATCATGGTTCAGGCGGTCTCAGGAAAATCTGAAGGGTTGAGGGTAGAGATGGTTCTCTCTGGGGAGCTCTTGACAGGTGGGTGGGGACAGGAAAATTCCTTTGGGTATGGTGAAGAAATTCTGAGGCATCCAAACTTGTATTGCTTTTATTGATTTCTCAACACAGTATTGGGTGAAATCACTATGGTATGATGGTGGAGGTGGTTTCCTATGGATTCCCTTTATGGTTATGTTTTTGTTTATCCCATGTGATCGCACATTCATACTTGGAATATGGTACATGGTTGATTTCCTAAAAGAAAGATTTTTTTCAGACCAATATATGGCCGGGTGGTATGTGGAAGTCCTTGACTAGATTTTCATTATGCATATGTTATTATGTGTTATTATTTATTGAGACCAACGAGCACAATTTATGGCTTAATGTGTGATTATATGACTGGTTTGTCATCACTTCATTCTGGTTAAATGCATGGTATACTTATGATCATATGATATTTTATTTTTATTGATCTTTCTCATGGTTTGAAAAGATACTGAATAGTTATATGAATGCATGAGCTAATAAGTGTTTGTTGCAACTATCTTGAGAGGAAATAAGGCTTCTTAATGAACCTCTAATGAAAATAATGAAATAATGAACTGATTCGCATTCATGAATATAGATACTATGTTTAAAAAGTGTTCGTCTAAATAATTAACATGTGTTTGACAAGCTTGAATAAGAAAAAAGATTAGAAACAAAATGATAAGACTCAAGAACCTTGTTGAGAAATTTCCGGGTAGATCTAGGTAGTTGGCCTGTAGTCTAGCCCTAAAATTGTGGAATTGAATATGTGGTCGCAGGCACAAAAAGAGGAAATCTTGGCCATAGGCGCATAGGGGATGAGTTATGTGTGTGACGATATCCCTCTAGATGCACAAACTGATCTTTATGTCTGTGGCTGGGATGTAATCTAGGTCAAAATTTGGTTCCATCTTGGGGAAAATTTCACCAGTTAAAATTATTTGACATCTAGGTGATCATGTGTCTTTGATTGTTGCATTAAGTTGGAAAAATGGACCCCACTTCCATAACTGGATCCTGGATGTTGGGTCATGCATAGTAACACTCTGCTCATGTCTACCCTGGTACATAGGTAAAAGTGGGTAAATGTGGGGTGGGGTGCTATAGAGTGGTACTAGAGTAGGTTCACAGCACTAGACCTCATGGTAAATGCAGGTTGTTATGGATATATATATATATATATATATGACATGCAATTATAATTTATTTTATTATTTTGGGTGGCACATAAATTATCTATATGTTTATCATGCATACATATAAGCTATTTATTGTTATTTCTATTATATCCATGTACATGATATGCTTGTGATGTTATTATGTATCGTGCTAATCTGGATTGACTTGTGCAGATGTAATAGCCTCGCCAACAATAAATTGAGGTTAGTTTTTTATTATGAATTTTATTTTATCTAATAGTGGTGTTTTGTAGGAAAATACAAGGCCAGGAGATGAAGAGAAGAATGGTGGATTACAGTTCATATGACTCCTCGTACAGGAGAAAAGAGAAATTAATGGGATGGGAGAGATTAGTTGAGAAACATGAGAGGGGGACACTCCTAATTTAGCATATACATTAACAAGTTTTAAGGTCGAGATTAGAAGTTGTAAATATTTTTGGTCCTCGAATATGCCCAATTTTCTACTATCCGTTACAACCATTCATATCCTTTTTCACTCATTTATGTACCCCAATTACATCATTTTTTGCCAAATCATAATTTGCATATTGTGGTTGATAATCATGATCTTTCTTATATTTTTTATGATTAGAGATTATTTAGTCATGATTTTCTAATGATGGTTTCACTAAGTTCAATTTTCACAAGGTTCCATCACCGAAATTCTTCGCAAGTCAGTAGAGTGTGGAAATGTCTAATTTGGGGCTTTGACATTTTCGGCATGCTTTCAGAGAAAATGAGAGAGGCTATTGTAAAAAATAATTTTCTAATACCTTCCCATGGCTTGGAGTTCACTCAGATCACACAGATGGGTCTCTAGAAGGAAATTAACAATTTTTCCTGAATCTGCAACAAATTTCAAACTACCAACTTCTTCCTCTATTTTCATGCATGTGAAGGAAAATGAAGAAATTATGGCACATGGGTTTTGGTTCCAGTATAGAAAATTTATTAAAACTCAAACAATTTTATAAAATTAATTACATTTTGGGAGATACACAAAGGTCTTTGAGGCTGATTTATATAAAAATCCAGAAAATCAAGATTTGTAAAACAACCCTCTTTTGAATTTTTGTACTTAACAGTCAAGTTACAGATTTGTACTCACGGCTTTGAAGGGATCAAAGGAAATCAAAAAGGTTCTGGAATCCTAAGCTTGATGATCCCTAAGCGGCCAGCCTCCAAATCAACACATCATTAGCACAACCCAACAATAGAATGTAGTTGGAAGTAGTTAATTATGAAGCTAAATATGTATTTGAGATCGGATTGTAAAAGACTGAGATTAGTACAGATATTTTTATTTTCCATGTAAATAAAATACTTTTTTATTTTATGATTAAATGTCTTTCCTATAAAGGCCTGAATTGTAATAAGACTAGGGAGAGAAGGAGCCAGTTAGAGAGCTCAAGAGATTGAAGTTGTATTGCACACTTTTCTATCTTAATTGAAGACTTGTTTCAGTGCCATGATGAACGTGTTTTGATTAGAATCTATAGGAGTTCCATTACGATGCATTTTTTGTTTGATGAGCTAAGATATCTTCGTTACTATAAGTTTTTAGCTCACCCAGGTGTGGCAAGGCCCACCACAATATGGGATCAAGCTTCTCTGTTAGTTCGTAGGTAGATAGTTTTGTGATCATATCTATTTTTCGTTCCAACAACATGTGAATTCAATAAAGTTTATTTTGTAATTGTGTAGATCCCCGATTTGATTTCAGAATATTTGTGATCCCTTGTGGCATCGTGTTCATTAATTGTTCTGAGATTATTTTACCATTTTTTACAAAATTGTGCCTAAATCCTTAACGTAGAGCCATGCTCTGTCTCTTATAAGAAATTCTGAGCTCATTCAAATGCAAATGAATTATCGATTGAACATAACATAACTTGAGTTGTATAAAAATTTCGTGCATATATGCCATTAGTTCATAAGTTATGGTGAGTGTTTTCGAGTGAGTATTTTCTTGTCTGCATTAGTTAAATTGATGGTTTGTTGAATGGATGTAGTTTTGAATTAGCACTGATTACGGTTACATTTGATAGCATTGTGTGAAGAAAAGAGCTTGTGTTGCATTATGAATCATAGGGTGCTTAGCATTAAAAATTCTTTGAAATCGTATTCAAAAATCAAATAGCTATTGTTGTGTATGTGTTTTCTGTGCATTTTGTAGTTTAGAATAGTGTAACAGAGTGATTTAGAGCCGACACTTTCCAATTAAAAGTGTGAGTTTAGTTAAGCATAGAAATTTCATTTCCATTTATTTTCTAGCAGTGGTATTCAAGATTGAAGTAGAGTTACATAAGTTGTGTTATTTCTTTAGTAGTGTGAGTTCATCGAAACACATATATTTAATTTCACAAATTAGTTTCATTTAAAAAGCTTTCATGTGATCCTAGTTCTCATTTCTAGTTTTTGAAGGTTAAGTTGAGTAGTGAGATTTAGCTGTAAGCAGTGAGGTTTTCATTCCAGTGTTAATTTAAATTAGGTCCAGCATTTCAAATTAATTTAGGATCAATGTGATTTGTTTTGGTTTTACGCAATTCAATTAAATATAATAGGTTAATTAATTTAATTTATCTCAACAATAGCATTATATTTGATTTTACAAGAAATGTGAATGATTTGATTTTCTATTTTAAGTACCAAATTTGATTTCATAAGTCGTTATTTGATTTGGTTTATAAACACAAAGAGTGTTCATACCTGGGGTTTAAGTTTGTTGTTTTACATAATGTAGAATAGTTTGAAGTGCGAATTTAATTTCATAGTGGAGACATTAGTAAAATTTCATTTGTGTTTTTTTTTTCCTTTCATTATGAATTTCATGTTTCATCTAGATTAGGAGCCTTTAAATTGAAATCTTTTTAGGAGTCACAATGAGATTATTTTAGTTCCTTAGATGAGTGTTCTTCTCAGCAAATGAGTGGTAGATTAGAGTTTCCTTCCGACAAATGAATGGTGTGTTCTTTTACAGCAAGTAACCAGTGTGTTCTTTCATAGAAACAATGATTCTGTACTTAGGAATTGAATTGATTTTATACCCTAATTTAAGTTAGATGCTCTAATCCTGCATTACCTGCGCTTGTGCCTCAAAGCTTATGAGTCCCAGATTGATAATTCAATGTTGGAAATTATAGCAATATGTTTCCCCAACATTTTTGGCATTGTTTCTCGGGAGGTGCTAAAGGGATTAGAGCCTAGTTTCTTTCACAAGTTTTTTTTGTCATCTTAGTTGCAGGAAAATCAAAGGGCGGAGTGTACGGTAAGACGTGAGTGAAGAGCCACGTATCCACTATGGTGGGGTTTCTCCAATGTTTTGTTGTTCGAGTAAGAAATTTTGGTGAGTTTTATTGCAATTAGTTTTAATTCATCTAAGTTAAAATTTCAAACTTTTTAAAGACAAAACATTTTTTGGGTGCTGTAAGAACCCCCAAGTACTAATCCATGTTATGAGACAGGGATCATAAACTAGCATGAGAAATTCAAGAATTATTAAGAGCTTGAAGGATGTACCTCAAGTACTTTCTCAAATCCTAGCAGTAGCTAGGATATCTTCTTCTCAGGAAGAGTTCATCTCGACCACATTCAGGGAATTATCTATCTCTCCACAACCAGAAAAGGATTTGGAAGTCTCCCTTTATTCCTCTTGACTATCTACCAATGAGATCAATGAATTATGTACCAAATATGATGGTGATCATTCAGCTAAACCTGATATCGAAGAACTTTCACCATGCCCAACAACAAGCATTATATGCATTCCAGACACCAATTGTCCAATTTTTCCTGGCATGAACGAGGTATACTTTCAGAGTGGTCCAAAAGAATAAATGAGCCATACCACAAGGATTACATTGAGAATTGGTTCTAGATCATAATCCAACCAAAGTACCACTCTCATCTTCAAATAATCTTTATATCACATCTTTCAAAGTTGTTTATTTTTCATTCTCATATACCTTCAAAAGTTTATATGTTAAACCTAGGCATGATTATATCTTTGTACCTGATATGCACATGGCTTCATTGGAAGTTCTCTTTCACTTGAAGGAGGATGTATTCTCTTCGGTATAATATGAAATTTAGTATTGTAATGAATAAATGAAATAGTAAAGAGAAAAATAAGTCCTTTTGTGAAAACCAGCTTTTCTGGTGCAACTGGACAGGGACTTTTCGTGAAAGCCAGGTAACTAGTGGACAAGGTTCCCAATAAAGTTTGTAAATTTGTATGAGTTCTTCAAATCATGTATCTTTCAAGTCATTATGTTTGTACTTGTGTTGGTTGATGTGGGATTCCTTAAGGCCCACCTGCCAACAAGCCTTGTCCCCATCGACATTAGCACATCATCTGGGACCAAGGTTAGGGTTAGATAAGGTACCTAGGAGCCTGCATGCCTTAATGGTAGGTATCCTTGTCATCTACTAAGGAAATACATCAATATTTCTTGGTGGGTGAATTTTGCAGTCCATTCGATTTTGACAAATCCATTCATGGCTAGTATATTGTACCTACTACCTTGATTCCCATGGACATCAAAGGTGGGATATCTTGCATTGGTTAAATATATCCTCAATGGTCAGTAATCCAATAGTTCTTGCTTATGTTTGAAATTGACACCATTTATTCACATATGCAAGCTTTCACATAGTTTTGTAGTAGTTGAAGACTATATGGTTTCGAGATCTCGACACAGATTTGTAGTATTTTTTATTTTTGTATCAACATTTCCATTATCATTTGCAGCAGTAGTCACCTTTCCTTAGTTGTTTGGGGAAATACAACTCCTCAGGCATGGGGAAGAAGGGGAACTTCAGTTCATTACTCAAACCTTCAATTCACTCTTCAAACCTTCAGTTCATCCTTCATCTCTTCAGCTTTCTTCAGCAGATCAGATTAGTAGTCATATCAGCTCTAGACATTCCATCCTCCACTTCATCTTGCAACACCAAGTACATCAATGATAAAGGTAAAACATGAGGTAAATTTGGATTATGATTCATTAATTCATTAGAAGGTTAAAGAAACTTAATGATTCACCACTTCTCATTCCATGCATTTCACCTTTCATAAAACATCATCCTTTTGTTATCCTTCCATTCATTACGCATATACTCTGATTACAAGACCATGTTAAAATCAAAAGCATTATGGTGTATTAATCAAATCAGTCTCTATAGTGCCTTATCCAAGTATTCTATTCATAGGATGAATTCATTGCTTCCATGAAATGATAAAGGAAACCACCAATAGACATTGGTCTTTTGAAGGCAGAGTATGCAAAGCACCCATTCACCATCCCCATCGCCAACTCATTTCATCCATCATCTCTCCCTCATCCATTCATTTTTCTTGTCCTCAATTTGTATTGATTAGTTATTAGTGTGACATATTAAATGTGAAGTGTGCTCCTCCATAAGGACCAACACCTCCAAGTATTCAAGCAGTGTTGCTCCATAAGAACCAACACCTTCAAATATCCAAGCAATGTTGTTCCACGAGAACTAGCATCTACAAAAAAATGTTAAGAATGTGTTAATGAGAAATAGATTTTTTTGCATGAGGAACTGAAAACCCTCAGGCATGGGGGGATGTTGGTCCTCAAATATGCCTAATTTTCCGCTATCCATTACCGCCATTCATAGCATAAATTCATATCTTTTTTCACTCATTTCCGTACCCTAATTATATCATTTTTCACCAAATCATATTTTTCATCTTGTGGTTGATGATCATTAGTTTTCTTAGATTTTTGATGATTAGATATGATTTATTCATGATTTTCTAATGATGGTTTCACTAAGTTCAATTATTGCAGGGTTCCATCGCCGAAATTCTTCACAACTAAGTAGAGTATGGAAATGTCTAATTTCGGGCTTTGACATTTTTGACATGCTTCCAGAGAAACCAAGAGAGATTATTGTAAAAAATAATGTTCTAATAACTTCCCATGGCTTAGAGTGCACCCAGGTCACACATATGGGTCTCTACAAGGAAATTAACAAAATTTCCCGAATTTGCAACAAATTTCAAATTTCCAACTTCTTCCTCGCTTTACGTGTAGGTAAAGGAAAATGAAGAAATTCAGGCACATGGGTTTTGGTACAAGTATAGAAAATTTATTTGAGCATCAAACCGTTTTCTAAAATTCATTACGGTTTGGAAGATACGCAGAGGTCTTTGAGGCCAATTTATATAAAAATCTAGAAAATCCAGATTTGCAAAACAACCTTGTTTTGGATTTACTTAACAGTCAAGTTACAAATTCGTACTCATGGCTTTGAAGGGGTCAAATGAAATCAACAAGGTTCCAGAATCCTGAGCTCGCCGGATCCCTAAGCGGCCCACCTCCAAATTAGCACATCATTAACGCAACCCAAGGATAGAATGTAGTTGGAAACAGTTAATTATGAAACTAAATATGTATTTGAGATTGGATTGTAAGAGACTGAGATTAGTACAGATCTTTCGATTTTCCATGTAAATAAAATCCTTTTCTATTTTATGATTAACAGTCTTGCCTATTGTTGTGGTGTGTTTGGTGCACGTATGTACGAAATCACACCAGATTAAGGGTGTGGTTTACCCCTTTAAACTATTGGTAACAGCCAGAAAGAAGTGGAGTAAATGAGCATAAGATTTGAGGTTGAAAATATCAATAAAAATTTGAAAATCATACAAGTATTACATGTCATCCTTAGTCATCGGCGATCACCATATAAAAAAATTGTTTTTGATGATACAAGTGAGGCAAGTTCCAAGTTTCCAATGGTTAAGTGTGAAGAAAAAATGGAAGCCACCATCCTTCAAAAATAAAATCACAATGAAATCATTGATGATGCTCCTGGAGAATCTTCCATTTATGAAAGTTACAATGAGGATCAGCCAAGGATTGAACCTCCTCCAAGGAAAATTAATTTCAAAAAACCATCAAGGAAAGTATTATCATCCATGTATCAAACCTTATTATTTGGTTATTTTTATTCTTGCGCTAATTTTAGTCATAAAGCTAGATATTGTAGAGAATAATTCAATAATTATTGCAAAGGTTATCATCAAAACCCTAGAAGCATTCTTACAAGAAGAAAAGATAGATTCTCCAATGGTTATCACAGTTCATCTATTCTACTATTTAAGCTCAATGTACAGTACTATCAATGTCACAATTTTGGACATATAACATGAGATTACGTAAGTGGCATGGAATGGGTTCTTAAGCAAGTCAAAGAACAAAATATATCTATGAAACCTACAAAATTTTGGAGAAGAAAGTTAGTTGAACCAAGAAATGAACTTACCTTGAGTATTATGTTAAACAACACACATGGAATGTGAACAAGATATGAAAGATAATCATGAGTTGCATTTCTATTCGCAAATATATACATTTATAATACATCCTTATGAACTTTGTTTTCATATTCCAAGGCCTCTTTGACTCCATTTGATTGTTTACATTCCACACCCAATACCCTTAATGGAGTAGGTGTCCAACATTCCCCCCTAATCTCAAGGGGTGTATACAAGTCCAAGAAGATATTTTGTGTAAAAAATGCATGGTAGCACTAGGTTGAATGAGTTTTCTAAGATGATGGTATAAGGTGGGAGAACTCGAGCTCTCAACTAGTAGTTGTTTAAGGATTACCACAAACACTCGAATGCTTAGTGAAATTTCTAGAACTCTTCCAAATCTGGAAAGAATTTGAAGTCTTATGCTATAGGAAGTGCTCATATTTTTTTGAAAAGGGATACCATTAGGGTCTCAAACTAGAACACTTAGTGTAGTTCCTATAACTCTTCCAAATTTGGCTAGAAGTTGAATTCTTCAGCTAGAGGAAGTGTCCCTAATGTTTTGAAGAGGGAGACCATCAACCTCGAAAAGGGAGGTCTCAACCTATGGAAAAAGGGAGAAAATAAACCTAAAAAGGGAGTTCTCAACCTACGGTGGTTTAAGGAATGCCACCAACCAAAGTTCATGCTCAAGGGCTTATTTTTCTCTGGCTACAACTCTGAATATGGGTATGGCTGAATTTTTTTATAGGCTCAGGAAGTAGTTTTAGGATGTGACTCAGTCTCACTTGATTTATCTTTGAAGTTTGTATATGAATATTAATTTCCCCTTGTCAAATACAACGTGAGAAGCTAAAGGAAACTCAACTGCAACGCTTTTCAATACTTGATAACAAATTCTATGATATGGTCAAAATATCTTCTTAGTTGTTGAATCCCATTGCCAAGAAGCATTCCATCCAAGGTGAATATTTTTTCTTGCAAAAGGCTTGTTTCTGAATAATTTTGTTGAATGATGAGTTTTGTTATGACAATGCTCACATGGGTGAACATCAAAACAATGATATTTTAAAGATAATTAATAAAAATAAAAACTTAAATTCAAGAGATACCAACATGGAGGAAAAGGCATTAAGCCTGAATATATTGTATTCACAAATAATGATAATGATACAATATAAATACATTAATATTATGTTTCAAGATAGTTCGTCTATCTTGGACGCACAATGTATTTTGTTGAGTGAATATCTCAACCACACACCAATCTGGGAGGCTAACTAGTTGGAGAGAATCTCTCAACCAACTAGACCTCAAAAAACACCTAAGTATTAGGAATAGACTCATTCTATAATTTTATGAGCACATCAAAGACAAGTAGGAATTATATTTTCCAAGTTTAATAATTTAATATTTGGACTTATTGATATTTTTATGTGAGAATGAGGCTAAAATTCCCCCCCTAAATCACAATTCCAAAGTAAGAACCTAATACCATCCCCAATTCTTCATGATCAAATTGTTGAGTTGATCCTCAATGAAGAAATTCCTGAAAACCCGCCAAAAATTGGATGCTAAAAAACTCCAATATGAAGAGAGCACACCAGGAGAAGTGAATTGGCTACAAGTCTGATACAACCCTGAAAATGCTTGAAAACTCAGTCAAATTCCAAGTTTCAATGAAAAAGGATCCATCTATCCTTTTCTTGGTCCAATTACCATCCAAGTGAACAAAATAATGTCCACAAATGCTCTCAATTAGCATCCCAATTTCTTTCCCACTGGAAAATTTCGATGCCCCCTGGAAAAATTTGTTGAAACTTTTAGTATGAAAACCATCAATTCCCCCTTTTTTCGGCTGAAAGGAGACACCATAAACAGCTACAATTTTTTTGAACTCCCCCCCTCCCCCACCCCCCTACCCTTCATATGTAGGATATTTTCATTGTTTTACTCCCTCTTTCAGGTGCATGAAAGTACCATCTTTTCACTACTCGCTGAAATATTTTTCTTCACGTGAGATTGAATTATATGGTAGAACTTATACAATCGTTTGACTGTAGATGATAACTCCCAAGGATCAATCCATGCATAATCAATATTTAATCTGGATCATTGGTTTCGTTTGCAACATTTTTATGATGAGTGATTCTTCTTGCCACAATGGTGAAAAGGATGGAGATCAAAACAATTATCTTCCATATGACGTTCTTTGAAATTGTTGACATTTTGTCTTTTCTTCAAATTTCCTATTGCATTCCATTGTTACTTGATCAAGTAATACTCCATTGATGAACTTGATAGGTTTTGAGTAATCAATAATAGGAAAAATATTTCCATTTTTGTCATATCCTAAGCCATGTCCATTTTTGTTTCATTGGATTTCTTCCCAAATTGTTATGATTGGCTTGGAACAAGAAGGTTGAACTTGATCATGTACAACATCTACACTAGAAGTTGTATGGCTTGGTGGTTTGAATTCATGTTAATCTACATTTGAAGTTGTATTGTTGAATAGGGGTAAAAACAGGAAGGTGGGTTACACTTTCCTGAGAAACGTGGTTGGAAATTTAGTTTTCCCAACAGTTTGACCAAACTTTTATAAATTTCGGCTGAACTGTTGGAAAGTTTGGCCAAATTTTTGAAATTAATTTAGCTGAACTAATTCTGTCGTTTATATTGACGGCATATTAATGGCATGGGTAAACAGATTTTTGGCCGAAGATGGGAAAAGCAGCAACAAAATTTCGGCCGAAGTTTTGAAAATAATTCGGCCAAACATTTTCTTATAAATATACCGGCCCCCAGACCACAATAATTTTCGGGTTTGTTACCGTTCGGTTAGTTACCATTGCTATGTTCTTGCTTTTTTGTTTTCTATATTTCTCTGTTTTTTTTCTATTTGTGTTTGTTGTTGTAGGGCAAGGAGGGGAGCAAGCGAAGGTGAGAAGTTTATGCTCTGTTTATGGTTTATGTTGTTTTACTTTTTTTGTTTATTGCTTTATTTTTTAAATTTTATTTTCTATGTTCACAGGTTATTTCTAATCTACGTCCTCGGCAATCTGTGGCCTCGTTGTCTCGTTGTCTGCTCGTTACTTCCTCGTCGTCTCATTATCTTCTCATCGCGGCCTCGTTGTCTCGTTGTATTCTCATTGCGGCCTCATCGTCTCGTTGTATGCTTGTTGCGGCCTCGTTGTCTCATTGTGTGCTCATTGTGGCTTCGTTGTCTCTCTATCTCATTGTATATAAATTTCCAGGTAGAAGAAAAAACCCTGAGAATTCCCTCCAGAATTTTTTGTGGTGAAGACAGCTATATAGAATCACAACTAGTTAGCTTAGTAATCATAATCCCATATCACTATTATAACAACCAGTAGCAACAAACACACCAGCAGCCTTTGCAGCTCTCCTTTTTCTCTTTCTCTACATTCTATCTCCGCTCTGTAGCTTTGAATAAAGGTATATTTCCTGTGTATTTTCTTTCATGTATGTAATGACTTATTTCCTTCTTGTCACAAAGTATCCTGCCCATTGAGCGACTGGGTTGTCATGAAGTATTCCCTTCCCCACGATGCCTGACAGAAACACCCCCAGCTTGACCATTTACATGCTCTCTCGTCCTTCCCTTTTTAGGACCTTAGCAGACTATAATACAATAGGTTTTTTGATACTATAAGGTTCCTTTGATGTACCTTATAATTCTCTTAGCAGCTTTCCAATGGACTTGTTTAGGTGAACTCATGAATATGGAGACAAAACCAACTGAAAAACTAATGTCGGGTCTTGTTGAAGTTTTTTTTTTTTTCTAAGTTAGAGTATTCTATTAACAGTAAAAAATATAGTACATCAGGCTGAGGCCTTAACAGTGCCTTCGTGGAGGTAATTTGAACTGACAGAGACTAGTTTTTGGCTGCCCTGCGAGAGGGAAACCAGCCTGAAGAACCACCAACTGAAAAAATCCCACGCAGGGGATCGGAATGGAATGTCTTTGACTAAAACTAGGAACATAGACATTATATAGCAGTGAAACTGGACCATAAAAAAACTGGACCACTGTAAAAACTGAGACTGGTCACTGACAAAAATTGGACCATAGCTGAAGGAAACATTAAAACAACATAACACGCCCTCTGAGAGGGCAGAGAAATAGTATGAGAAACATAAAAAGAGGGCCGCATTACTCATCAAGAGCAACCTCCTCGATCCTGCATCCATAATCTTCTGGTTCGCCACGATCATGGGAGAGTTCTGCGTTGGAGTGGACCGTTGAAGGAGTTTCCATCAAATTTTCCTGAACGCGCCCCGAGTCCTCCTGCATAATCTCCTTGCTCCCGCTAGGCTGTCCCCACGAATCTTGCTGCACTGCTTCCATGTTTGCGCCTTCGACAGGACCCTGCTCTTCCAGTGGATTCTCAGGCTGGGGCTCCTCCAGGAAGACAACAGAGATGGCCACAGTGACTCTCGATCTGTTGAGTGCACAATCGAACGAAAAGAGAGCTGTATGGGACTGTGCAGGCAACGCATCACCGAAGGGCGAGTCAAGCCTGCGGCCCGAGCGAAACAGGCGTCCATGGAGGAGGCGAGGGAGGATGTCTGAGGGCGAAGAGATTTCTGAGGGAGAAGTGGAGGTGGAGGGTGAACGCCTCCTGGCACTGCGAGAGGACCCCCGCCTGCAACACATCCTCTGCCTTAGCTGAGGCATGCTTGCATCCGAATTGGAGCTGGAGCTCTGGAGTGCCGGAGAATTGACTGGGTTCAGCGCAGGAGGAATGCCTAGAACAACCGTAGCAGACATGTAAGAACCTGCAATGGAAATGTGAAGACTGTCGGCGGGCTCCAAGCAGCAGGTGCTGCGACTGCGTTTCCCAGTGGTGGTGCGCTCGCTGGCTTTGCCCGCAACAGAGTTGCAACACGAATTCATCGGCGCAGGGGAGAGCAGAGCCATAGCATATAACAACCTGTTCCTGCAACAATCAATCCTCAGCATTGAATGACCAGACCTGTTAACCCGATGCGAAACGTTGTTGCGGCAGTCAAGACTGCCTCGAACATCAACATTCTTATTGAGAAGCGCCTCCATTGCAAATGCCATTAAGAGCAGGCGGGGGGTATTAACTGCGGTCAGGTGGGCTCGTTGGTCCCATGTGGGAAGGCAGGTGGCCTCCCGTCTGATTGACCTCCGTCCCATCACCAACATGTACTCTGCCAGCACCCGCATCCGGGGGGGTCTTGTTGAAGTTAAGTAGATGAGACTTATAACAATACTCTTGTATAATGTGCTATCAACATCCTTTGATTCATCATAATGCATACAGAGTTTAGGATTTACTTCAAATGGTGAAATATTGTTTATAGTTGTCTATGTAGATGACTTTATTATCACAGGAAGTGACAAGAAGTTGATTGATAGAACTAAGGAAGACATGAAGAAGCAGTCATTACCCTAATTTTTTGTTCCTTTTCTTCATGGATGAATGGTGATGTCTTTTCTTGTGTAGTGTGACCTTATACCTAAGCTTTTGTGGGATTGGCTTTTCTTGTCTTCATGGAGGATGACCTTTATTATACAAGATTATGCATGCACTAGCAACTTGCACACACTATTATAAGCTTAATTATGTAGATTACTATGACAATGAGTATGATACACAATTTCAAATTAAGTAATTTTTACCTATATTGGATTATTATGTTTAGAGCTAATCTGATCATAGAAGTTGTCGTAATTGTTGTTACTTGTTCAACCTCTTTATATAAGCTATAGAGTCATTGTAACCTCATATTCAATGGGCTTTGATTCCCTGTCTGTTTTACACTAAGTAATGTTTACCTATATTAGATTATTGTATTTACAACTAGTTTGATCATAAAATTTGTCATAACTATTGTTACTTGTTCAACCTCTTTATATAATCTATAGAGTAATTGTAACCTCATATTCAATGGGCTTTGATTCCCTGTCTGTTTTACACTAAGTAATGTTTACCTATATTAGATCATTGTGTTTACAGCTAGTTTGATCATAGAAGTTGTCATAACTGTTGTTACTTGTTCAACCTCTTTATATAAGCTATAGAGTCATTATAACCTCATATTCAATGGGCTTTGATTCCCTGTCTGTTTTACACTAAGGAATGTTTACCTATATTAGGTTATTGTGTTTACAACTAGTCTAATCATAGAAGTTGTCATAACTATTGTTACATGTTAAACCTCTTTATATAAGCTATAGAGTCATTGTAACCTCATATTCAATGGGCTTTGATTCCCTGTCTGTTTTACACTAATTAATGTTTACCTATATTAGATTATTGTGTTTACAACTAGCCTAATCATAGAAGCTATCATAATTGTTGTTACTTGTTCAACCTCTTTATATAAGCTATAGATTCATTGTAACCTCATATTCATTGGGCTTTGATTCCCTATCCATTTTACACTAAGTAATGTTTACCTATATTAGATTATTGTGTTTACATCTAGTCTGATCATAGAAGCTGTCATAATTGTTGTTACGTGTTCAACCTCTTTATATAATCTCTAGAGTCATTGTAACCTCATATTCAATGGGCTTTGATTCCTTGACTATTTTACACTAAATAATGGTTACCTATATTGGATTATTGTGTTTACAACTAGTCTGATCATAGAAGCTGTCATAACTGTTGTTACTTGTTCAACCTATTTATATTAGTTATAGAGTCATTGTAACCTCATATTCAATGGGCTTTGATTCCCTGTCTATTTTACACTAAGTAATGTTTACCTATATTAGATTATTGGAATAACGTAACCTCTGATACTTACCTATATTCAATTCTGCATTGGGAGGGAGAAGAAGGCATTGCAGGAGTTGCAGGCCCTCTAATCATCATTGAATTCCATAAACCATTACTCAACACTTATCCATGAGCCTTCCTTGGATTTCCATTGCTATTATCAATATGATCTAAAGTTGTTGAAGTTGAGCTGCCATGGCCACAACATTGAAGCAATACAAAAGCCAACACCCCAAACATGAGAAATATTGATCCTATAAATCTCAACATCATCACCCTCATCTAATAGTCACGAAGTTCAAATTAATTTTTATCATAATAAATTAGTTAAAAAATTAGATAAGGTATAGTGTAATTATTTTATTTTTGGTTAATACAGTGAAATATTGTTTTAGCAATAGACTTATCATTTTGAAAATTTTCTGAAGTACTTAGATTATGTAAAAGTTTCTTAGGATTTTTTCTTTTTAGAAGACTTTGGATATGCATTGCGATTAATATTGATCTGATATTTATTGAGATATAGATTTATATTTATTACCTGTTCTTGACTTGAACTTCACTCATTCCCCGAAAAAAAATTTTGGGTAACAAAGAGTCCATGTGAGCAGCATCCAGACCATCCTAAAACATATCAGCTTGTATGTCCACCTAACCTGTGATCTTCCTTTGTTTTTGATGTGTACTGTGTGTCAGAAAAATCGCACATTCTCAACATTCAAATTTCCATGGATATAGTCTGAACTTGTCATGAGGGTAAAGATCAATAATAGGATGATCTGATGTTGTTGGCTAAATTACTATGTCCCGATGTGTAGTTAAAAATTTCAATGTTAGATCTCAACTTATGAGATGTTGAAAATTAATTTATGATTTATAATGAAAACCAATTAAATTTTAGGTACACATTAATTTCATGCCAAAATTACCAATTTCATTTGAGCCACACATTAATTTCTTCTCCCAATAACTTAATAATGTCACTTGTGGTAACTTTCTTATGCACACAACAGCTCCACCATACATACATGCATAAATGCATATATTAAACAATAGTCTACATCCATCTTGTAGAACCGATAATGAATAATACTTGTGTGCAAGATAATTGTCTTCACACAACTTTCACATGCACACAAAAGCTCCACCAGACATACATGCATACATGCATATATTAAACATTAGTCTACATCCATCTTGTAGAACCTGTCATTATATTTTCATTTATGTGTGCAAGATAATTGTCTTCACACAAATTTCACATGCAGACAACAGCTCCACTAGACATACATGCATACATGCATATATTAAACATCAGTCTACATCCATATTGTAGAACCTATCATTATATTTTCATTTATAGTATCATATTTATTTCAATTAAGTTCATAAATAAACATACCAATTTAAACTTATGCACATACTTGGTTTTCTTGATTAATGTTCATCCTCGGACGACAACATCACTCCATGGTTGTAACATAAGGCAAAAATTAGAGAAAACCATGTACATGTCATTTCTCCCATAAACTTTAAGGCAAACCATAACTTTAATTTAATAATTTTTTAAGGAAAATGCTAGTGTTTTCGGAAACCATGTACATGTCATTTCTCCCATAAACTCAAAGACATTTGCTAGTGTTTTGGGAACCATGTACATGTCATTTATATGTAATTTCTCTCATAAAATTTAAGGAAAACTTTAAGGATAACCATGTACATGTCATTTCTCCCATTTCTCCCATAAACTCAAGGAAAACTATAAGGATAACCATGTACATGTCATTTCTCCCATAAAATTTAAGCCATTTGCTAGTGCTTTTGGAACCATGTACATGTCATTTCTCCCATAAAATTTAAGGAAAATTTTACTTTAAGGCATTTTCTAGTGTTTTTGGAACCATGTACATGTCATTTCTCCCATAAACTTTAAGGCAAACTATAAGGATAACCATGCACATGTCATTTCTCTCATTTCTCCCATAAACTCAAGGCAAACTTTAAGGATAACCATGTACATGTCATTTCTCCCATAAAATTGAAGGCATTTGCTAGTGTTTTTGGAACCATGTACTCATTTCTATGTCATTCCTCCCATAAGATTTAAGGCAAACTTTAAGGATAACCATGTACATGTCATTTCTTCCATAAACTCAAGGCAAACTTTAAGGATAACCATGTACTTGTCATTTCTTGCATAAACTTTAAGGCATTTTCTAGTGTTTTGGGAACCATGTACATTTCATTTCTATGTACTTTCTCCCATAAAATTTAAGGCAAACTTTAAGGAAAACCATGTACATGTGTCATTTCTCCCATAATCTCAACGAAAAATTTAAGGCATGTCATTTCTATGTCATTTCTCCCATAAACTATAAGGAAAACTTTAAGGCAAACCATGTACATGTCATTTCTCCCTTAAACTCTAGGCAAGGCAAACTTTAAGGCATGTCATTTCTAGATGTGATTTCTCCCATAAACTTTAAGGCAAACTTTAAGACAAACCATGCACATGTAATTTCTCCCATAAACTCAAGGCAAACTTTAAGGAAAATCATGTACATGTCATTTCTCCCATAAACTTTAAGGCCTTTAAGGCATTTTCTAGTGTTTTGGGAACCATGTACATGTCATTTGTATGTAATTTCTCCATAAACTTTAATACATTTGCTAGTTTTTTTGGAACTATGTACATGTCATTTCTATGTAATTTCTCCCATAAAATTTAAAGAAAACTTTAAGGCAAACCATGTACATGTCATTTCTCCCATAAAATTAAGATGAAATTTAAGAAAAACCATGTACATGTCATTTCTCTCATTTCTATGTAATTTCTCCCATAAAATTTAAAGAAAAATTTAAGGCAAACCATGTACATGTCATTTCTCCCATAAACTTAAGGCAAACTTTAAGGAAAACCATCTAGTACATGTCATTCCGCCATAAACTTTAATTCAAACCATGTACATGTCATTCTCCCATAAACTTTATTTTAATATATTTTTTAAACTTAAGGAAAACTTTAAAGCAAACTATGTACATGTCATTTCTCCCATAAAATTTAAGGCAAAACATGTACATTTAATTCTCCCATAAAATTTAATTTAATATATTTTTAATGAAAATCCTAGTGTTTTAAGGCAAACCATGTACATGCCATTTATCCCATGCATTTGCAATAAAATTTAGGTCATTTACAATTAATGTTCATTTAATATATTCTAAAGGAAAATGCTAGTGTTTTTGGAAACCATGTATATGTCATTTCTCTCATAAAGTTGGCATTTTATTGTGTTTTTGGGAACCATGTACATGTCATTTCTCCAATGCATTTGCAATAAAATTTAAGGCATTTGAAATAAGTAAAATGCTAGTGCTTTTGGAAACCATGTACATGCCATTTCTCCCATGCATTTGCAATAAAATTGAAGGCATTTGAAATAAGGAAAATGCTAGTGTTTTTGGAAACCATGTACATGCCATTTCTCCCATGCATTTGCAATAAAATTGAAGGCATTTGAAATAAGGAAAATTCTAGTGTTTTTGGAAACCATGTACATGCCATTTCTCCCATGCATTTGCAATAAAATTTAAGTCATTTGCAATAAATGTTAATTTAATATATTTGTAAGGAAAATTCTAGTGTTTTTTGAAACCGTGTGCATGTCATTTCTCCCATAAATTTGGCATTCACTAGTGTTTTTGGGAACCATGTACATGTAATTTCTCCCAACCATGTACATGCCATTTCTTCAATAAAATTTAAGGCATTTGCAATAAGGAAAATGCTAGTGTTTTTGGAAACCATTTACATGCCATTTCTCCCATAAACTTTAAGGCATTTTCTAGTGTTTTTGGGAACCATGTACATGTAATTTCACCCATAAACTTTAAGGAAAACCATGTACATGTCATTTATGTTAGCCCCCCTATGAAATTCTTGTCAAGCAAGCTGGGGGCTAGTTTGTCTTGGAGCCTTCAAGGAATGCCTTTTCCCTGAAAACTCATCTTCCTTGAAGCCTCTCTGTGCTTTGCCTTATACGAACTCCCTCTGCTGATTTCCTGTCCCCTAAAGGCCTATATCTACCCCTCATACCCCTGCAAAATACCACACTTCAACCCCTTGTCCCCTTTTGTCAGAGTTTGCCTTGATCCCCTCTATTTTCCCATTAACCCTCTTAAACCTCTCAAAACCCCCTTCAAACCCTACCCTCGTCCTTCACCCGGCCCAATTTCCCCTCTTTCCATCTATCGTTGCCATTATTTGGCCTCAGGTTGCACTAAAAATGGTTAAAAAACCCACTTTGAACATTGTGTTAGGCCTCTGCCCTCTCTCCGCTAGCCCCCGTCCCTTTACCCTCCATGAGACCTTGCATTGGAATCGCCCACTAGCAGAAAAGGCGCCTATCTCGAGCCATTTCGGGTGCAGACTCAACCGTCGATCTCAGCCGATCGGACAGTGATGATTAGATCTCCAGCGCCTGCGTCCTCCCCGTTCATTTCCCGCACTGGGCCATTGTCGTCTATTTACATAGCGATCCAACGGTCCACGTTTCCCCCGCTAGTGGACCCCGCAGCACACTATCCCTGAAACCGCTGGTTTATTTCACACCGCCCATTCGCAGATGGTGGTTTTTCCCCATTGCCCAGTGATTCCATTCACCGTCTGACGCGTGTCCTCCTATATGTTCCTGAAACCGCCAACCCATCGCGCATTAAACTTCGGACCTAGCCACGGAGCGATATGCGCAATATCCGTCCGATCTATCAGCTCCCATCCGATGGCTATCGTCACTCAAAGCTGCGCGATGTTTAACCCATGGCCCCCGTACCTTTGGCCCACCGTCTGCCATGCTCCGTCGTCGATCTCCACCACGATCGACGGCCCAAATTCGTTCCTCCGCCGTTGACCATTCCATGGCCCCCGGTCCCGCCACGTCACGTCCACGTGCGCTCTTCGTACAGTCTTCCATTCCATCGCATATATTGATCCATTTTCACGTTTATTAACGTTTTCCATGCCCATTTGCTCTACAGACCATCACCACCCGCCATGACCATATTTCTCCATTCCCGCTGCGATTTTCTCCTCCGCATCATCATCTGCACAACCTTGCTCCGCCTCCACTTCATCCACCACCGTGTCTATGGTTTTCTTTACAGTTGGTGTATTTTTGCAGGGTTATCTATGGTTAATGGCCGCCATGGCGCACAATCTCCATCACAGCGGCGGATCCAAGAAAGATCATCTTCAGCGGCTGGATTTTGTGAAAGATGGCCCAGAAAGATAGACATAGGACATGCATTAAAGAAAATAGGGTTTAAACTTCATAGAAAACTTTCGGCGCCATTAAAGCTCGGTCTAACCTATCAGAAGAAGAAATGGAGCGGCAGAGTGTTCCAAGTACAAAGCAAAGGAGGTTAAGGCACGCTAATAGAGATATTTAGCCCTAAATCAGTGGTTTAAGATGCAAAGCGCCAGTTTGAAGACCCCGAGGATTGATCAGAGAATCTAGAATACAAGTAAAGGTAACATCAGGGTTTATTCATCAGCATAATGTTTTCTTCATCAAGTACAGGTTGTCCAAACAGCTTTTATTATGCACAATTTCCCTGAAGGAATTTCCACCCTAACAGTAGTTCTACCACCGCCAGAGCATTTATATGACAAACTCCTTAGTAGTTTATTTCATCTTGGTTTGAAAGCACCCGGAGTACCACAACCGAAACATGTCAAACTCATATCTGAAGAAAATCACTCTTGCATGAAGAGGTGATAGAAATTAACTACACATCATTTAAACAGAATGGGTCTCGGCCCTGCATTCATTGTTGTGTTTAATATTACATTAAGTGTCCACCTGCCCTCTTGGTCATGTTTCTGTTCAACATCTGCTATAAAGCACAGAAAGAAACATTGTAATGGGGGTTGATGAGATATCAGTGAAACGCAAGCATTTTCCTCTTGAGACAAGTTCTCTGTGTAATATTGTAAGATAGGCTGAGATTAGATGTATTCAGACTGAATGTTCAAGCTATGGGCTATGATGTACCTGATTGGTGTTGTTTTTAATATGACAAGCATGTTTCTTTGGATCTTGATCTAAAGCGGCTGGTGATGTTTTCCTTTCTCTATATTTGTGATTGACTTGCTTTCATTTCATTACGTTTCTTCAGGCTCGCATCAAAATTTTGGCATAAGATTTACCCTTGATAGGTACCTTATGTTGCTGCTCTCCCAGCCCTTTATGTTTTCTGCTTATATGTGTATCTGAATGTTGATTTCAATTTATTTAACCAGTGTAGTGGATGGTATTGCCTACTCTCTGATGTATGAATTAATGAAGTCTATATTTAGATGTTCTTGTTAAGATTTAGTTGGGTGGGTTGAGAACACTGTGAAGTCTAGAATCCCGTATCTGCCTCACTAGGATCTTTCCACCTTAATTAGGCCTTTCCAAGATCCCTTGTATTGCCTTTAATTCTATCCAAGCAGGCCTGGAGTTAAATGACCTCTGGCCCGATCTATAGACAGAGCTGAATGGTTCTTCCCCTTTCATTTTCCGTCCTTAATGTCCCATTCCAAATATCATCTTTAATATCCAAATGCTCTAGATGACTAGCCCAAATGAAAGCTTGCACATTGAACACGAGTAAATCCTTTCTTGACTCCATAGCCCAATGGCTTTGATGTTATCTGGGTTATCTACCTTTGCCTAATTTTCCTCTTTGCCCTCCCTTGTCTTATATTGGACCTTCTTTTCCTGATTCCCAACAACCAAACATAAACAACCAAACAAACAACCCTGAGCCTATAACTAGCCTAAATTCATAACTTAGAGCTTCAAAGACATATCCTTTGACTTATATAGAGAGATCCCTCTCTGGACCTAGGAGGGCTAGATCCTAAGGTCTGAAAGTGGTTCTATGTTGTCTCATCTTTTGGTCTTGTCAACCTGGCCAAAACATGGGAACCCCAACATAATGGCGACTCTGCTGGGGAAAAATCTGAGTACATTTCACCTTACACACTTCCAAGACTCAGAAACTTAGAACTCTGGTCAGGTTGACAGTTAGTCACTCCTTTCTTGAATCAACCTCCATTATTAAGTATCCACCATACTCTTAGACAGAGTCTGGAAGGGGCCAGATAGCCTCCAGATCTCATCCTCTTTTCAGAGGCGACATATCTAGTAAATGCCCTTCCAGTCAATCTCTGGTTGGAGCTTGTTGTTTTAGAGGAGATTCCTGAAAGGTGATAGTGCCTGAGCATTGTGGTGGACAGTATGCCCCCTAGAAACATCCTAAACCCTCCACCTGGCGACTCCATTTGTTCCTAAACGAAAATACTCCACTGGTGATCAGTAGGCCTGTTGATTATCTTGTTTTCACAATCAAACTCCACTGGGAGACCAGCCTGTGAGACGACATCAACCACAGTAGAAGTGACGAGTAGGGTTAAGCTGCTTAGCTAAGAAACAACATTCTAGCTTTCAGAACCATTCACACAAGAGCTTATCCCAACCCTGATCCACCTGAAATAGTTGACAATCCAGAGAGTATCCTCAAGGGAGCTCCTACACCTAAAAGACCAACTATTTTCAGTCGCATTCGTAGAGCTAATTCTGCACCGGAAGACCTAACAGCTCCAGCACATTTCCTCCCTGACCTAGACACACCTAATAGATTACCAAGAACTAGGTCATTCAATCACCTAGACGAGCAAGACCTCGAGCCTCACAGTACACCATCTCATAGTGGTCAAAACACTAGGGAAAGTGTAACCCCTCCATCTACACCACCCGATATCCACTTCATTCAAAACTTGGGGCTCTCCCACCCTAGATCTACTCAGCAGACTTCTGCTGGTCCTATCATCCCTGTCATCCAAATACCAACTGCTCAAGCCAACCCTATACCTAATCAGAACATTATCATGGCAGCTTGGTATGCGCCTTTGCTCTTACCTCAACCCCTGTTACCCTTGCCCAATGATTATCAGTAAAAAATCCCACACTTCACTGCTAAAGAGTCCATCACGGCTCAGCAACATGTAGATAAGATGGAGGATTATTTTGATTATATGGAAATTGATGATGAAACAATCAAAATGAGAATCTTTGCCCAAAGCTTAGGGGGTGAGGTGAAGAAATGGTTTAAGAGTTTACCTCCTGGCAGTATTCAAGATCTCCCTGCATTATACTAGACCTTCATAAACAAATGGGAGGTTAGAGCAAACCCTCGCCATCTCCTAGTAGAATACATGTCCCTTAAGAGGAACGTAGGAGAGAGTGTTCACGATTACACCACTAGATTCAACAACATTTACAATGCCCTCCCTGCACACATGAAACCTCCTCAAGGTATGGCGCTGGCTAAGTATCCTGATGGATTTGATGCGGACATGGCCTACGAGCTTAGGGATAAAGAGTACACCACCCTGGAAGACATGCAGAAAGGAGCCATAACCATAAAGGCAAACTTGATGGAAAAAAGGGCAAGACTAAAAGCTGAAAAGAGGGTAACATATAGGGATGACAACATAGCTTCCACATCTGATCCCAAATATGATAGACTTTCTAAAAATGTGGAAGAACTGCAACAAATGATAAAGAGGATGGTTGTCCAAAACAAAAACCAAAACCAGAACCAAAACATTAGAAGAAACAATGCTGCTCCCAACAGACAAAGAGAGTCAGATCAACAAATTATTCCCCCATTTCAAGAAAATTTTTTAGATGAAGACGAGGGAATCATTGAAGAGTCTGAAGGGAATACAATAAACATGTTTGAAGTAGAGGACTCAGTCCTTAACTGTGATTCAGAGGAAGATCAGCCCTAACTTTCATATTGGGATGAGGAATGGTTAGAAACTGAGGATTACGGATTAGGATTTGAAAATGCCATGATGCAGGTCAGAGAACAATATGAACTTAGGAGCAAAAAGAACCAAGAAAACCCCAAAACAAATACTCCTGAGGTAACCATCAAGAAAGGACCTGATAAAACTTCCAAAGCAACCTCTGTAAGTAGCAAATCAGCAGCTGAAAGTTCTGGTAAACATAAGGAGAAAGACAACCAAGACAATGAAAAACAAATTCAACCAACGAGCAGTACTAGCACTTCAGTTAGTACTCATAATACAATTGTTCCCAACCCTGTACATAGCGAGAAAACACCAATTGATTCAGCCGCTAAGACAGCAACAAATAAAACAGAGTTAAACACCCCAAAGATACAGTCCACTTTCAATTTAGAGAGTGATATTACCAAAATCAAAATCTCTGTACCACTATCTGAACTGGCCACTCAGAATGTATATAAAGGCCAAATTTTGAAAGCATTGAATCTAGGGGAAAACAACGATATTGTAAATTTGAATGATGATCAACCTGCCCTCCTGTTTGGTCCAAAAATTGAGGGAAAATTTCAAGAAGGGGTAGTTCCACCTTTTTATATCAATCTCAACATTCATGACAAGATACTCCACAATGCCATGCATGATTCTGGAGCATCACACAACTTAATGCCTAAGGTAGTCATGGAGAGGCTTGGCCTAGAGATAACCCGACCTTACAAAGATCTATATTCATTTGACTCTAGCAGAGTAAAATGCCTAGGCCTGATCAAGGACTTCTGTGTGAGCTTGACCCAGATTCCTGCTAAGTGTATGGTCATGGATGTGGTGGTGGAAGATGTGCCACCTAAGTATGGCATGCTATTATCAAGATCGTGGGGAGCCAAATTGCAAGGAACAATGCAGATGGATGGCTCATACGCCACTATCCCTATATTTGGCCAACTTAGAAGACTGTATAGAGAATCTCAGATGAAATTCCTAGTCAGTAGCCCCAAGAAACCTGAAAATTCACTATTATACTCTGTACACACAGACCTGGATTCTTTCATTCTTTATAACGACCAATCCTTAGGAGAGACAGAGTCTGAGTGTAGAAATACAAGGAAGAACGCAGAGCCCATGGACTTTAGCATAATGGCTACCCTAGAAGAATACGATGAAGAAAACCATGGGCAGAGTACTGAAAACGAAACTCTGAGTAAACCCGAAATAGAAACAAAACGTAAACAGCAGGATAGCCAACTCTCTGAACTCTACACATGTCGTGAAGAACAAGATAACCCACAACCTAGTGTAGGCTCCCCAACGCAACATAATGGCGAGCCCTTGTGGGAAATGAATTTCGATAGGTCCTGTACTAGGCAAAATGCTAGAGCAGGGGTGTGGCTACGAAACACAGGAGATGATCACGCAGAGAGCCATGCTGTGAATCTGCATTTCAAATGCACAAATAATATTGCAGAATACGAGGCTCTCATTCTAGGCCTGAACCTATTGAAAAAATTAGGAGCCCGTAGGATAGCTGTGAGAGGAGATTCAGAGTTAGTGATTAAACAAGTGAATGGTGAATATACGGCAAAACATCCCCGACTTAGAGCATACAGGAATGATGCAGTAGATTTGTTGAAGACCTTTGTTGAACATGAATTGGTATTTGTGCCTAGGAGTCAGAACATTATTGCTAATGGATTAGCTGGCCTGGCTAGTTCATATCCTAAGACTCCCCCTGATCAACAAATCATCATTCAAACCAAGTTCAGACCTGCAGTGCCAGACAACGAAAAATATTGGCAGGTCTTCGAAGGAGATAAACAGATCGAAGATTTCCTAATGGGCAGGAATGAGTTCGAATTTTCTGATTTGGACTCAAGATCTGATGACAGCTGCCCAAGTGAGGATCCCCCAGATGAACAAGAAATACCCTGTAACATAGAAATAAACACCTTTTCTGAGGAAACTGGAAACGCAACCGAAAAATGTGAAAACGCAGACAACGAAGAAATAGAGGTGTTGCAGGCCAGAGATAAGAACATACCCAGAGGCCTGGCACCCCTAGAGGACCTTTTTGACTTTGATGACGTAGCAAAAAAGCCCACTATAGAACATGCAGACTCAGATGTAGAAGAATACAACGTAGGCACTGAAGATGAGCCCAAAATGATAAAACTGGCTAAGTCTATACCTGCAGACATGAAGGAGAAATACGTTGACCTGTTTAAGGAATTCATTGACGTGTTTGCATGGAGCTATAAAGACTTAAAGGCCTATGACACCAACATCATACAACATAAGATACCACTAAAGGAAAATCAGAAGCCCTTCAGACAAAAACTCCGAAGGATCAATCCAAAACAATTGCCTGCCGTTGAGAAAGAAATCAAAAAGATGTATGATGCAGGCATTATAGTCCCTGTAAGGTTTTCTGATTGGGTGTCAAACTTAGTGGCTGTGAGGAAGAAAACAGGGGAGATTAGATTATGCATAGACTTCAGAAACCTCAACAGAGCCTCCCTGAAAGACAACTACCCTTTTCCTAGAATGGAACATATTCTACAGAAGGTAGTGGGCTCTAAGAGAATCTCCCTGCTGGATGGTTTTTCAGGATACAACCAGGTTCTGGTACTCCCAGAAGATCAACTCAAAACAGCCTTTACCACTCCATGGGGCACCTTCATGTACTTGAAAATGCCTTTTGGATTGATGAATGCTGGAGCTACCTTCCAGAGAGCGATGGATATTGCTTTCTCAGATGAGATAGGACACTTCATAGTTATCTACTTGGATGACTTGACTGTCTTTTCTAAAACCGAAGAAGAACACCTAGAACATCTGAGAAAAGTTTTCGAAAAATGTAGAAGGTACGGTCTGTCCCTAAATCCTAAGAAAACTGTTTTCGGGTTGCAAGAGGGCAAACTTCTCAGCCACATCATATCTGAGAAAGGGATTAGGATAGACCCACAGTGAGTTGAGGGAATACTTCAAATTACACATCCAAGAAACGTCAAGGAGTTACAGTCTTTCATTGGAAAGATCAATTTCCTTAGGAGATTTATCCCCAATCTTGCTGAGCATATTAGGAAAATTACCAACATGCTAAAGAAAGATGCAGGAATTAAGTGGACTGTTGAAGCCAAGAAATATTTTGAGTCAGTAAAACTTGCACTCACACAGGCTCCTATACTTATCATCCCAGACTTCTCAAAAGATTTTTCGATCTTTTCATTTGCTTCCCAGCATACAATAGCTGCAGTCTTGCTGCAGAAAAATTCAGAAGGTAATGAACAACCCATCGCCTTTTTTAGCAAAGCCTTAAGAGACGCACCCTTAAAGTACAAAATCATGGAAAATCAGGCCTATGCCCTGGTAAAGGCCTTAAAAGACTTTAGGGTGTACATTCTGCATTCTCACACCATTGCTTATGTGCCAAGTATAGTGGTCAAAGATATCTTGTCCCAAGACCCTGATGGGAAAAGGGGCAAATGGATTGCTACAATCTTGGAATACGACCTCGAAATAAAACCCACCAAACTGATCAAAGGTCAAGGCCTAGCCCAGTTAATGGCTGAATCAAACTTGCAGGCCCTTGGCATTAACATGATAAATGCCTTAGATGAGCAAGAAGGACTACCCCATCCAACTGTTGAGGAGCAGTTTCAGAACTCTCCTTGGTACTCTGATATCCTTTATGTGCTCACCAATCTCAATGCCCCTCCAGAACTGTCCAAAACAAAGGCCAGATTCATAAAACTCAAAGCTAGAAATTACTACATTTTGAATGAGAATCTATACTGGAAAAATCCAAATGGGCTATTGCTGAAATGTTTGTCTGAAACTGAAGCTGAAAGAATCAAACAAGAATTCCATGTTGGGGAGTATGGACGCCACCTGAGCTGGAAAGCCACTGCAAGTAAGATACTCAGGGCTGGTTACTATTGGCCTACACTCTTCAGTGATGTCCATAAAATGATAACTGCCTGTCATAAATGCCAAATCTTTGAGGGCAGAAAAAAGCTCCTTCCCCTCCCTTTACAACCTATCACCGTAGAAGGTCCCTTCATGCAATGGGGCCTAGAATTTATTGGGGAAATTCACCCTTCTTCTTATGGGCAACACAAATGGATCCTAACTGCTACAGATTACTTCACCAAATGGATAGAATCCATACCCACTAGGAATGCCACTAATTCTGTCATCATTAGGTTCCTAGAGGACTTCATCTTATCTCGGTTTGGTTGTCCAAGGAAAATAATCACTGACAATGCTACTGCTTTCGAATCCAAGAGAATGATTGATTTCTTTCACAGGTACGAAATAGCACTTGGCCATTCAACTGCCTATTACCCCCAGGGTAATGGATTGGCTGAATCATCCAACAAAAGCTTGGTCACAATCATCAAAAAGCTGCTGGAAGAGAACAAAAAGTCATGGCATAAAAAGTTGGTACATTCTCTATGGGCTAACAGGCTCACCACGAAGAAATCTATTGGCATGTCACCATTCTAGCTGGTTTATGGAACAGAAGTAGTTTTTCCTACTAGCCTTGGAGTTCTAGTAATCAAGCTTGTTCAGGAGATCCAATCAGAGGAAAACACTATGGTGAGAAGAATCAATGAAACTATCCATTTGCAGCAAACTAGAGAGCAGGTTTATAGCAGAGCTGTCAAAGTTCAGGAAAGCATAAAGAGACAGTTCGACAAAAGGACCAAAGCTTCAGATTTCAAGGTTGGAGATAAAGTTCTGAAATGGGATTCAAGAAGGGAAGACAAAGGTAAACATGGAAAGTTTGACAGCTTGTGGCAAGGTCCATATATCATTCAAGCCACCATGGGTCCTAATGCGTTTTTCTTGCAAGAACTTGATGGTACAGATCTGTTTGGGGGTCCTGTCAATGGCAAGATGCTCAAACACTACTTCTGCTAATTTTCATTTTCAGTTCCATTTCCATTGCACATACCATTGCAGTTTTACTTTCAAAGAAAACAAAGAAAACGTTTCAAAAAGAAAAACAGAAGAGGAAGGAGAGGTTCAGACACACTCAAATCATGAACCTCTGTGGCATAAAGATTGGCTCAGGTAAGCTCATGCATTTTCCTGAGCAAGGGCCTACTCCAGACCAATTGAACGAGAAAGACTTGTACTATGAACTTGGTTTGGAGTTTGCTCTTGCTCAGAAAAATTCTCAAGATGAGGCTCATGGAGATATCCCACCTCAGAATCAGACCATACAGGAAGTAAAGAAGCTAGTCCTAACACGCTCAAAACTTGGACCAACAAAAGAAAAGGAAAAATCAGCTCTAACATGCTTAAAACTAGAGCTGAAATGAAGAGGAGAAGTGACTCTAACACGCTCAAAATATGAGTCACAAACGCAGAAGGATATATCAAAAGTTCAAATTTCATGCCTTCATAGTTTTGTCTTCAGTTTTCCACAAGTCTTCACTCCAGTGAGTCAGACAGTCTAATCCTGGCTTGGCTGTTTTTCAATTTCGTGTTTTAGAATGTAGGAGAAGAAATCTGTTGGATAGCTTAATCCCAATAGGTAGTAGATTAGGTAGAGAAGCATATGAGGCCAACTTTTTAATCTGGCCTCATGGAGGAATAAGGATATATTTGTTTTCTGTTTGCAAAATAAAATGTAAAGGGTCTGCTATCTCAAATTCACCCAAAGGGAAATGTTAGAGCTGTAGTCTGGGTAGGTAGATTGGTTGGGAAATATTTCTGCTGATGTTTCTATCATATTGTGGCAGTTAAAATTGAAGAAAGAAAGGGATGTGCCAAGCAGCAGGCATCTGGCCTACTCCAAAGATCATCTCTGGTTTCTTGACTCCTTCAAGAAGAAGCCATCCCCATGTGGAGCCACTGTTAGCCCCCCTGTGAAATTTTTGGCAAGCAAGCCGGGGGCTAGATTGTTGTGGAGCCTTCAAGGAATGCCTTTCCCCTGAAAATCTAGTCTCCTTGAAGTCTCTGAGTGCTATGCCTAATATAAATCCTATCTGCTCATCCATTCCTAAAGGGCCATCTGTCACTCCTTGCACCCCTGCAAAATGTCCCTTTGTCCCCTTTTCTCCTCCCTCTGTCAAAATACTTTTGTCACCCTTTGTTCCCCCATTTTCCCCCTTCCATCTTCCCATCATTACCCTTTGGAGGACTTAAAACACTTCGGAAATGGGTCGGAAGTGTAAAATGCCTTAAAATGGCATAAAAACCCATATTCGACCATATAATAGGCCTAGCCCTTTTTCCGCTAGCCCTGCGCCCTTTCCCTTCCATGCGCCCCAGATCCATGACCAAAGTACTAAACCTGAAGGCGCTCATCGTATTTGTTCTTCGGGCGAATTTCCATCCGTCGATCCTGTTTAATCAGACGGCTATCGTTTAATCTGCAACCCTTTGTGTTTTTCCCGTTCAAACCGTCGATGCCGCCATCGCCGTCCATTCATGTTGATCCGACGGTGTGGAGCTCGCTTAGTCAGTGGTCCCCACTCCCATCCCCGCGCACTGTTCATAAACCACCAGTTTATTTCGCAGCACCCTCGCATGCTCAATGGTTTTCCCCCATCGCCCAGCAATCCCACTCACCCTTCGTCGCGTGTCCTCCTGTACACTCCCAAAACCGCCCGTTAACCTGATCCATTGCATGTTATCCTCCGGACGCGGATGCCCAGTGAAATGGCCGTTGGCCGTACGATCTGCGACAAACCATCGGACGGCCATCGCCCACCCAAGATGCACGATGTTTAATGAAGTTGCACACACGATAGTCCGGGTCCTGGCCCGCCGCCCGTCGTCCTCCATCGTTGATCTCCGCCACGATCAACGGTCCAGATTTTTTCATCCTCCATTGACTTTTCCACTGCCTCCAGTCCCGCCACGTCACCTCCACGTGCGCCCTCCGTACTTACTCCCATTCCAGTGCATATAATCTAATCGTTACGTGTTATTCAACGTTTTTCCGTTCGTTTTTGCTCTGCAGGCCGCCACCTTCACCAGAGCAAACCTCCATTGTTCTTCCGTATTTTTTTTCCACCATGTCACTGATCACACAGCCATTCTCCTCCTCCACCTCATCCACTAGCGTGTCCATGATTTTCTTTATAGTTGGTGTATTTTTACAGGGTTATCGGTGGTTAATGACCACCATGGCGCATGATCTCCGTCACAGTGGCAAGAAAACCAAGAAATATCGTCTTCAGCGGCTGGAATTTGTGAAAGATGACCTGAAAACATGGGCACGAGACATGCATTAAAGAGAGCAGGGTTTAAAACTTTGCAAAAATCCCCCTGCGCCATTAAAGCCCGAGCTAACCTATCATAAGCAGAAACGGAGCGGCAGAGTGTTGCAGTACCAAGCAAAGGAGATTAAGGCTCCCTAATGAAGATCTTGGACCTTAAATCAGTGGTTTAAGATGCAAAGCACCAATTTGAAGACCCCGAGGATTGATCAGAGAATCTTGAATACAAGTAAAGGCAACATCAGGGTTTATTCGTCAGTAGATTGTTTTCTTCATCAAGTACAGGTTGTCCAAACAGATTTTATTATGCACAATGTCCCTGAAGGAATTTCCACCCTAACAACAGTTCTACCACCGCCAGAGCATTTATATGACAGACTCCTTAGTAGTTTATTTCACTTTGGTTCAGAAGCACCAGGAGTACTACAGCCAAATTATGTCAAATTCATATCTGAGGAAGATCACTCCTGCATAAAGAGGTGACAAAAATTAAATACTCAAGCATTCAAACAGAACGGGTCTCGGCCCTGCATTCATTTGTGTATTTAATGTTACATTTAGTATTCACCTACCTTCTCAGTCGATCTTCTGTTCATCATCTTCTATAAAGCACAGAAAGAAACATTGTAATGGTTGTTGATGAGATATCAGTGAAACGCAAGCATTTTCCTCTTGAGACAATGTTCTCTGTGTAATATTGTAAGATAGGCTGAGATTTGATGTATTCAGACTGAATGTTCAAGATATGGGCTATGATGTACCTTATTGGTGTTGTTTTTAATATGACAAGCATGTTTCTTTGGATCCTGATCTAAAGCAGCTGGTGATGTTTTCCTTTCTCTGTATTTTTGATTGACTTGCTTTCATTTCATTACGTTTCTTCAGGCTCGCATCAGAATTTTGGCATAAGATTTACCCTTGATAGGTACCTTATGTTGCTGCTCTCCCAGCCTTTTATGTTTTCTTCTTATATGTGTATCTGAATATTGATTTCAATTGATTTAACCAGTGTAGTGGATGGTATTTCCTACTCTATGATGTATGAATTAATGAAATCTATGTTTAGATGTTCTTGCTAGGATTTAGTTGGATGAGATGAGAACACTGGGAGGTCTAGAATCTCGTATCTCATTTCACTAGGATATTTCCACCTAATTAGGCCTTTCCAGGTCCTCAGATTGCCTTTAATTCTCGTCTAAGCAGTATTCGGAGTTAAATGACCTTTGGCCTGATCTATAGGTAGAATCAGATGTTTCTCCTTGTTTCATTTTCTGTCCTAAATGCCCCATTCCAAATATCTCCTTTAAGATCCAAATGCTCTAGATGACTAGCCCAACTGAAAGCTTGCACGTTTATTATGAATAAATCCTTTCTTGACTCCACAACCCAATGGCTTTGATGTTCCCTGAGTTATCTTTCTTGGCTTAATTCCCTCTATGCTCATCCTTGTCTTATATTGGACCTTCCTTTCCTGATTCCCAATAACCAAACACAAATAATCAAACAAACAACCCCGAGCTTATAACTAGCCTAAAATCACAACTTCGAGCTTCAAAGACATATCCTTTGACTCATATAGAGAGATCCCTCTCGGGACCTAGGAGGGCTAGATCCTAAGGTCCTGAAGTGGTTTCTATGTTGTCTCATCTTTTGGTCTTGTCAACCTGGCCAAAGCATGGGAACCCCAACACCATAGAGGCTAGAAAATGTCAGTTTCATAACCAAGTTGATTTTATACTCATTTTTCTCAATTTTCAGCAAGGAACGTGATGGTGTGATCAAATTTGTAATATGGGAATATGAATTCCAGTCAACCAGTGGGAAGGAATATTTGGGGGAATCTTTGATATTCTTGAGGGTCCATATTTGACTGAGCTAGAAGGGGGTAAATTTTATACTCATTTGAATGGTTTTTCGCCAAGAATTTAACCATACAATACATTTATTCAACATAGGTGTGCATTTTCAGTCCATCCTTGGAAGTGGAGGTATAAGATTCATTGTTGCCATGTGTTCATTTGATTTTTTCTAAGAGGATCCTTGTAATCCACTTTATGTGTGAGTTTGATATTTTTTCATGCTGATGGAGAGATTTTATGAGCAAGATTTATTATAGAAGAGTGTCTCATGGAGAGACATGACACTCTATTTAAGGGATATCTTCCTTGTATTGACAAAGAACGCATCATGTATTCATCATCATATTGCAACAATTAATGAAGTGACCTCCCCACTCTTGACACTGGTCGCAAAGACATAACCAACACTGGGTGATCTCTGTTATAAACTCCTTATGTTTCCTATTCTTGAAAGTATGCACATCTGTTTTTTTCATACTCTTTCACATGAAATTATGCTAACATCATAGAACTAAAAGTTCTTGAGTAATTTCGGTAATTGAGAGAATCTAGATCAAGTTTGGTATCATAGTGGTATTCTTGCTTATGTGAATTGCGAGTGTGGATGATAACCAAAGATTGAACGTGCAACAAGTAAGAAAATAGATAAGAACAAATATCTCTACGAGGACCTCCTCGGGATGGCATGAATGGTAGATATAATGTATGCAAATTATGACGAGAAAATTGAAATAGAGGAACATACGAAATAAAGAGTAGAGGATGATGCTCCATCTATATCTTTGAGTGAATATACTTCTTCTTCATATTCTTCTCATATTTCAAATGAAGAGCTCAATGAAAGCCTTCAAGCAGAGAATGTTGAATTGAGGATACTTATACAAAAAGAAGAGGAGGAGAATCAGAAATTTCATCTTCAATTACAAGCCATGAAAGAGGCCTTGGAAAAGGTGAAGTGCAATGAAGGCTTAGGGAAGTCATCATCACCTACTTCAGCATCGACAACTGAGGTAAACAATGTGGGTAATTCTTCAGTTTCATTTTCACATGATAATGATGATGATTTGGGTGCTTTTGAGAAGCACACTTTAGTAATTGGTTCAATATTAATGAAAAATATGGGGTATGAAGGAAATAGCCTAGGAGCTATTGGAAAAGGCATTATGAATCCCATCCAAGTGGTGGAATTACCACGACATGCAAGATTGGGCTATTTCAGAAAGGAAGAGACAGGAGAATCTTCATGCAACAAGTTCGAGACAATGAAGGATGTTGAGAGTACCTCAAAAGCCTCTAGTGATCATGATCGTAGCTCATTTCAAGATGGAAGTGAGCATTCCAAAGAGAGTGCTAAAGTAAGGTATAAAAAGTCTCAGTATTCTAAAGTTCATTTGATTATAAACATATTGTTAATAATGGGAAAAAATCATGGCCTAGAAAAACATGTCGTTTTTATGGCTTGTATAACCATGTGGTTGTTAAGTGCTAGAAAATAATGGCAGCAAGAAAGGAAAATACGTGAAATTTCTTATGCACATCAGGTAAGGAAGAAGGTTATGCAGGTTTTGAGGAAGAAATATTTTTGCAGTCATTGTAGCATAGGTGGACATCAGAGAGCCACATGTTGGGAGCTCCATCTAGAGCAACATCTCAAGAAGGACAAAGAATATGTGGAGGAACCAGTTGGTAAAGTTATTCAACAAGAAAAATAGATACAGGAATATGGCTTATTCACTTTGTTGAGTGAGAGATGGTTTTAGTATTTATATAATAGATTTTCATGGACACATTTTGTAAATCACATGTTGTGATATCATTGTAAAAGTGAGGATGTATTTTCCATCACTTGAAAATGAAACATAGTGATCCTTTTGGCCTTTTGTTGATAGTTGGGGTATTGTTTTCTATTATTTTTTTTATGTAAACTTGAACAAAGAGTGTGGTATAAACTATTGGAGATTATGGGGTTTTCTTCGGTCATGATAGGTAATGTAATTGAACATGTATTTTTCAAGCTATACTGCAAGTTTGCAGAAAGCACATGTGTTGGTTCATCACTTATGGCTCCAAAGAAAAAAGGTGAAGGAGAAGGAAGTGTAGTCTATTAAGGAATTTTTTGTGCATACAAAAGATTAAAATAAATTACAAATCATGTTCATGCTTTTGGAGGAATAAAATCTCCTTAGAGGGGAGGAATGATCCAAGTAGCTTTAGAAATGTTCAAAAATCAAAGAGAGCTCATGAAATTATCAAAAAACAAAATTTCGAGATCTCAACAATAATAGAACTAGTATGTAGTGTTCGTCGTTAAGAACCCAATGACACAAACGACACCTCAATCGAAGATCGTATGGCCATTTTATCACTTTCAGAAGTTTTCAAGTGGTAAGGAGATGTGGGACCCACTAAGTTTATGTGGCCACTAATTGGACAAGAGGTCAATAACAAATGGCACTCTAGTATTGGCCCTACACAATAAGACAAACAAAAAAAATTAAAATTTTAATATTAAAATATGGTTATTATTCACCACATAAAACAAAATTTAAATAAAACAAAAAATAACCAAACCATATAAAAAGTCAAAATCCATATATTAAATATGGGTTGTATTAAAACCAACAAAAAGGTTGGGGTAATATGGTTTGTAACTATTTTAATTAAAAAAAAATCATTGAATCCATATATATTATATGGTTAAAACTAATCATGGTGCCAAATTAATGTGGTGCCTAAATTATATTTTAAAAAGACAGGTTCGTATGTTTGACCACGTAACCTCCAACCACCATGTGCGAAACATACCACAAGGCAGAAAATAAGACAATTACTCCTTGTAACATTCACCCAAATGAATTTATTTAAGTTTATGACATTTGACCATGGAGGGGGCGTTGAATCGTGGAGAGGCACAAAATTTGATGTATTGGAACAACGCATGAGGGAATCGCGAGCATGATGGAACCGTGCACATTCACAATATTCAAGAGCATATTTTAGAGAATATTCTAGGGGAATAATCTAAGAATATTTTTTTTAAAATGTTGAGGAATATTTAGATTCCCTTGGAGGCTGATTTTTTATAGTGTCAAAATTATGCTAGGTTTATACTCTCTTTTTTTTAGCTTTTTGCAAGGAATGTGATGCTGTGATTAGATTTGTCATCTGGGAAGCCAAATTCTAGTCAACCATCAGGTAGGAATCTTTGGGGTAATATTTGATATTCGCGAGAGTCCATATTTGACCGAGAAGAAGGGGCTAAGGTTTATACTCATTTGAACTAGTTTTTTTCCAAGAATTCAACCGTGTAGTCCATTTCTTCAGTAGAGGTGTGTAGTTTTATGCCATCTCCGAAAGTGGAGGCATACGATGCATTGATTCGATGTGTTTATTTTACTCTTGCTAAGATGATGATTGGATTTTGAGATCCATGTATGCCACTATGTGAGAGGATCCATTTACGCCACTTTATTTAAGATTTCGATATTTTTTCATGCTAATGGAGAGATTTTATGAGTGAGAGTTATTATAGAAGAGTGTCTTGTGGAGATACATGCCACTCTAGTTATGGGAGTTCTTAGTTTTATTGAAAAATAACACATCATGATTTCATCATAATCTTCCAACAATTAAAGAAGCAACCTTTCCACTCTTAACACCGGTCCCAGAGACGTAACCCATACTGTGTGAACTCCATTATCAAATTGAGTGTGTTCTTTATTTGATGGTTGTCCTGATGTTTCTTATTCTTCAAAGTATGCACATGTAGTGTTTTCATACTCTTTCACATGCAATTCTGCTAACATAAAAAAATTAAAATTTCTTGGTTACATTCGGTAGCTGAGAGAATTTGGATCACCTATATTGGTGTGTGATTGAGATATTCACTCAAGCAATAGATTGTATGTATATGATAGACTAAATACCTTGAGACATAGCTTGATGTATTTATATTGTATCATCGTTATTTTTTAATATAAAATCAGGTATAAAGCCTTTTCCTCCATGTATCTTGTCCCTTGATATTATTATTTAGATTTTGTTTTTTACTTCACTTGATGGTTTTTTTATCATTGTTATTTTATTGGCTATATGCTAGTTATGAGAATGGTTTTATGACATATCATAGTCATGAATATAATTATATTTTGTTTAGAAAATGAATGAAAAATGGATGTATGACCTAATAAACGGTAATGGAACTATTATGAGAGTTATTTGTGATTCTCATATAAGTATGAATTCCTTGTGCCAATATGCGTTTATATGACATGCAGATTGCAAGTTCATGATGTGTTTGGCAGAATTTTTGTCATGGCTAGGCCTTATCGGGTCAGTTCCTTGTTTAATTTTTACATTAGAGGTCTTGTCATTATGTTACTTATCATTAATGGAAATTTCATGAACTTTTGGGAAGTGGATTTAGTGTTATCCCAAAAAATGTGTCTCATATTTCGGGGTCGATAGCACAAAACTATCAAAAAAGGCTACATTCACATGGAGCATTTTTCATCGGTGTGACTGGGGCTCAAGTTGAAGAAAACAACAAGTTATCTTAGGGGTTGAGCACCTAGAAGGGTTGGTTGGCTCCTAAAGGTCTTGTAGGATGCGACGAAGGTTAGATTGGTTTTGTCTTCTCAATTCCACTTCCTTAACTGTACTTGGGAAGTTGAATCATATCACAGTAACTCTTTGTCACATCTTTATCTCAGGGGACCCGTTAATCTAGGTAAATGTGGCAGGAGGGTGGTACAGAGTGGCATAAAATCATGGTTCACCCCTTGGACTGGATGGGTGGATTATGATTGTCATGCTAGCATGTTTGTTGTACATGTTCTTGTTATGTATACATGGTGATGGCCAATGTGTAGTTGTGATGTCATGTAGTAGTTGATGATGTTGTTGTCAGAATGTGTTCATTATGAATGCATGCTAGTTGAATATTAATTTGTTGTGAATGTCTTTTTTCCATGTGGATGTGTGCATGGATTGTCACAACTATGGTTTTCATGCATGAGTTCACGATATGTAGTTGCTATTGTCATTGATGGTAATTGGATAATGATTGAGGCAATGTTTATTTACTAATATTGATATATTTAGTATGATTATGATTATACATGTATCGTGCTAATCTGGTTGATCTTGTAGACGAGATATACTCCCATGAACTATATTGAGGTATTTTGGTTATGTTCATGTTTTGGTTTATCTGACACAATATACTTCAAGGAATAATATCAAAGATGACTAGAAAGATGGTGGATTATAGCTCACCAGATTCTTCCGATGGATCATATGAAAAGCATGGTGATATGTACTCTCCTAATATAAAGACACTTTGAAAATTTTGAAGGAAGAAATAAGAAGTTGCGGGAAGATAATGACATGATCATTCAAGCATAGGAGAAAGAAACAAAGGATAATGCAGTCATCCTTTAGATTTTGTTAGATTTTCATATACAGGCACCGCTTAGGATCAACCATGGACAAGATGATATGAGTAACTAAGCATATGGAAGTCTGTTTCATCTGGTCATAGTTTGGATAGAGATGAAACGATCAGATATGGAAAGTTCATGGATAGACGAGATAGGAGAGGTGATCGACACAAGTTCTATTATAGTTCCGGTTCTGACGGGTATCATGATAATCATCGTTATCATCCTTACAAGAGGAGTGAATGGGGATATTCTTCATATGAGTTCAAGAAAGCCAAACCACCTACGTTTTATGGATATTTGAATAATTAAGAATATGTAGAGGCATGGTTACCTGGGATGAATAAATTCTTTGAGTTTCATGATTATATAGAGAACATGAAGACCAAAATAGCTATCTTCAACCTCAAAGGGAAAGCATACATATGGTGGGAATATGTGAAGTGGGTTAGAGACATCAAGAAAAACGCGTTGAGTTGGCATGAGTTCAAAATACTTTTCATGAAGAAGTACTTGTCATACAGGTTCTATGATAGTAAGGCTAAGGATTTCTATGAGCTAAATATGGGATCGATGACAGATGAGGAGTACACGACTAAGTTATTGGAGTTATTGAGGTATGTACCATATCTTAAATATGAAAAGGAAAAATTTAATAGATTTGTCAGTGGATTACAATTAGAATTCAGAGATCGGATTGAGTATGATGAGACTCGGTCATGTGAAGAATTCATTGGTAAGTTGAAGCATTATTATGAGAAAACAAAGCACAACATAGAGTCTCAAAAATTTTGGAAAGGAAAAGACAAATATAAAGGTAAATGGTAGCCAAAAATATCAAGGCCCAAGGATGCAGGTGAGAAAGAAAATTTTACACCTTACAGGAAGTTCAATTTAGTTGGACAAGGACATGGGCCACAACCTAGAGAGAAGCAGAATACAAGTGATGGTAAGGGACAGTTGCAGTGTTGGACATGTGGCAAAGAGCACCTTAAGAGAGATTTACCATAGAATCATGGTGGTAGGATTCAGATCTATAGTGCACATGAAGCACATACTATTGGGGATTTTGGGAAGAGTATTCGTTGTATCTATGCAACATTAGATAAAATGTAGGCAAATCACCAGGCATCTATTGTCGATATGGACGGTAATATTTGTGATTAAGTTGTTTCTATTTTGATTGAATATAGATCTAATTCTAGTTATGTTAACCATGACTTGGTGGATAAGTGTGGTTTGAATAAATAAGTGCATGGAGAATATTGGTTAGTGCATTTGGCTAAAGATACAAAGAATAGAGTTCATCACCAGGTAAGAGCTTGTGAATTTGAGTTGAATGGTATTCCTACATCAGTGCATTTGAAGGTACTTCTGTTGGGCTCATACAATATGTCGTTGGGTATGAAATAGCTGTATCTTCATAGGAATAAGGAAAAATATTATGATAAGGCTATTGAATTATTGGATGATAATGGAGAACAAATAATATTATAGGGTAACAAGAAAGCTACCTTAGTAATAATGGTCACAAATATGCAGGGAAAGCACAATCATAGGATGTGTATTATTTGCAGTACATATTTCCAATGATAAAGGTAAGGATGTTAATTATGTGTAGGTCTTGAGAAGGTACCCAGTTCTACATTATTTTCATGATGTACTATATGTAGATATTTCATAGTTACCACCTCACAGGGAAGTGGAATTTTCTATTGAGTTGGTACCAAGGGAAACACCAATACTAGTGGAACTTTACAGGATAAACACTCCAGAGTTAGTAGAATTTAATTTACAGTTAAAATAAATTATTAACAAGGGATACATTAGGCCATGTGTATCGTCATGGGGCACACTGGTATTATTTGTGAAGAAAAAGGATGGTACCCTTAGGCTATGCATTGATTACATGTAATTAAACAACGTAACAATCAAGAACATATATTTTTTGCTGAGGATTGATGAATTGTTTTATCAATTGAAGGGAACAACAATTGAAGATTGAATTGATATCAAGATACCATCAAGTACACATCAAAGAAGAGGAAATTTAAAAAATAATTTCTAGACCAAGTATGGGCATTATGAGTTTGTTGTAGTTGCATTTGGTTTGAATAATGCTCCAGCTACTTTTATGTGCTTGATGAATATTTTCTTGTATCCTTATCTCGACAATTTTGTTATTGTGTTCATTGATAACATATTGATATATTATAAGAATGAGGAAGATCATGCTTGGAATTTAGAAACAATATTGATATTTCTAAGAAAGCAATAGGTGTATGCCAAGTTTAGAAAATGAAGTTTTTTTCAGACAAAGGTACATTACTTTGGGAATGTGGTTTCAAAGGAAGGCATAGAAGTGGACATTAAAAAGATACAAGCCATCATGGAATGGGAAGCTCCTAGGAATGTGGCGGAGGTAAGGTCATTTATGGGGTTACCAGGTTTCTACAAGAAGTTTATCAAGAACTTCTTGCATATTACTTATCATATTACATCATTTCAAAGGAAAGGAAATAAATTTTAATGAACAAAGCAATGAATAGTAAGTTTTGATTAGTTGAAATAGTTGTTGGAAACAACTCTTAAGATTGTAGATCTAGATATAGAATTAATGGTTTTTACAAATGCTTGAAAGATAGGGAATTTTGGAGTCCTTATGGAGGAGGGACATGTGGTATGTTACAAATAAAGTAAATTGAATGAGCACTAGCATAAATATCTCACACATGATTTTGAGTTGGCAATGATCATTCATGTATTGAAGATGTGGAGGAAATATCTTCTTGGTAGGAGGTTTGTATTGATGAGTGATCAAAGTGGATTGGGGTACTTATTTAATCAACCAAATCTGAATTCCAAGCAAGCTAGATGGTTGGCAATGATTAGTGAGTTTTACTTTTAGATCAGGTACATTAAGGTAAATATAACAAGGTTGTATATGCTCTTAGCATGCAGATATAGGTAAATCACATAGTGACTATGACTTGTTATGGGAAAAATCTACAAGATTAAATCTTACAGGCATGATAACATGCTGACATGTATAGGGAGCTTAGACACAGGTTACAACATGGTACAGGTGATCAGGATGTGGACTAGTGTCTCACAACGAATGGTTTGGTTAGATTTAAGGACAAGATCTATGTGTTGGACAACAGTAAGCTCAAGAAGCTTATATTGAGGGAATTTCATACCAAGCCATATTCAGGTCATCCAAGATAGCAGAAATCATTGACGATAGTGAAGAAGTTATAACATTATATGAATAAAGAAGTAGCAGAGTTTGTGGCTAGATGTTTGGATTGCCAACAAGTAAAAGCAGAGTATAAGCATCCAGGTGGATTACTACAGCACATTCAAATTCCAGAGTGGAAATGGGAGGTAATTTATATGGATTTCATTGTAGGATTTCTAAGGACATATAGACATCATGATGCCATCATGGTCGTGGTGGACATGTTGACAACGATAGTGCGCTTCATTTTAGTGAAGTCTACTTATTCAACTAGTGACATGGCACATGTATTCATCAAAGATGTAGTGAGGTTTCATGGTGTACCAAGGAATATTATGTCAGATAGGGATGCTAAGTTCACTTCTAGGTTATGGAACAAGTTATTTTCAGGTTTGTGTACAAATTTGGCCTTCCGAATACAACTTATCATTCGCAGATAAATGGACACATGGAGAGGGTAGTTGTCGTTTAGAGGGAATGTTGAGAATGTACATTATGCATCTGAAGAGGAAGTGGGAAGATTAACTACCTATGTTTGAGCTTGAATACAACAATGGGTATCATGAGTCATTGAGGATGAGTCCGTTTGAGGTACCCTATGGGAAGAGTTGTAACACTCCCATCAGCTGGAGTGATCTAGTGAACATGGTGTTGAATGGAGTGGACATGTTGGAAGAAATGGAATAGAAAATGCAAGTTATCAAGAAAAATATAAAGGCATCATAAGACAGGGAGAAAAGTTATGCAGATGAAAATAACGTGTTTAAGGAGTTTCAGGTTGGGGAACAAGTGTACTTTCACATCAAGCCAAAGAAGAGCTCCTCTGGATTGCGTCATGTGCAAATCATACACCTCGATATTGCAGGCCCTTCAATATTATTGAAAGTATTGGGTTAGTATCCCATTGACTTGAATTTCCTTCGATAATGAAAGTCCATAATGTTTTCCATGTTTCATTGCTTAAATGATATGAAAATGATGTTTATCATGTTATTGATTTGTTTTTATTGCAGGTGGAGCTAAAAAGAGAATTCCAGCCATAACCTTAATGTATTTTTTAGAGAAATATTCTCATGCTCCCGAAAAAATCAATTGAGCAGGCTAAAGTGTAGTAGAACCACTGTGGGCTCAATGAAGCTACATTGGAGATGGATGACTAGATATAAGCTATGTATCCTTCCTTGTTTTTAAATTGAGGAAAAATAGTTTTGGTATATGTATATATGAATATGTAGGATGTAAATACAACATCAAGATGTGTTATAAATCTCCAATAAGCAGTGTGGGTGTCATATTTTTTTGTTTCTAATGTTCATTGGTTTTCAACAGGTTGTTCATTGTAAATATTGCATCGTGTTGTGTTATAAATCTCCATAATAAATATGTTTTTTTTTTCAATAGTCTTGTTGGTTGTAGGTGTCACTAAAAACCAAGGATGGTGTTCCCCTAAGGGAGAGGGGTATATAACATCCCCGGGTTAAAATATTCATGTAATAAAGTTAATAGAAGAAAAATAATATCATGGTCATGGGACACATATTCCAAGCTAAATGCTAGGAAAATATCCTAGTGTGGGTGTTCATTTGGTTTATTATGGCTAAGGTAAATTGGAAAAGGTAGTGTTAAATTCGTTGGAAATTAAAAATACATTCATTGGCATTTATTTATGAAAATAAAGGAAATTATGAGAAACAAAAGGTGAAAGGTCAGATGTTGCATGTGAGGAGGAAAATGAAAGAAAATAATGGAAAATTGAAGAAATTAGAGGCTTCATTGATAAAAATGCTTCTAAGGATCAGCTCCTAGCTTTTTGTCAGTGTTCTCTTTTATCAGTTCAGTTTTGAGCTCTCTCTCTCTATTATCTCTACTCTTACATAATCTTGCACAATTAGAGTTTTCTTGGATCACTCTAGAATTGGATCAAGGAAAGAAAAGAAAGGAAAAAGGAAGAAAATATCAAGAAAGGAAGATAAGGATCAAGTGCATACAATGATATTTCTTATAGTTATCAATTTTCACGTGTGTTTTCCTTGTTAGTTTTGGAATGCACAATACATGCATGTGTGTAGTTGGTTCTCTTTCTATAATTGGCATAGTTTTTTCCAGGTGTGACATTGGTTTCAACCTTTCCTTTTCATTTCTAGATAGACATGGTGTGATGGGGTTATCTTTTACTTGGTTGAGCTGGATTTTGAAATGTTTTTTGAAACCGAGTGGGTTGGTCTAAGGAGAGGAGCACAAGGCCTAGAAATCCATGGACCGCTAAAGGTGGGATTGTGGTAAAGAAATATTATGTATACCTCAATGGGCCTAGGAATCCTAAACCAATGAGTGGAAGGATATACGGTAGAGCCTAGAGGTGTTTTCCCTAGATTATGCCTAGGAATCCTTGACCGGTGAATGGCGAGATATACATTAAAGCATAGAGGGTGGAGTCTCAATTAGGCCTAGGAATCCTTGATTGATGAATGGCGGGATATACAATAAATCCTAGAGATTGGAGAAAGAAAAATTCCTCATGGTTTAGGTGGAGAGATCTGGAGCCATACATGTTTTTTTAGGGCCTAGTGATCCCTTGGTGTGATTGCGATAAAGCCTTTATTGTATGTTCCTTGTTTGGGCCTAGGAATCCCTTGGTGGGATTTCGGTAAAACCTGAGGAATCCTTAATCTCCCACATTCATGCTTGGAATATGGCATGATGTGATTGGATGAAAGAAATATTTTGTCCAACCCAATCTATGGTCCCGTGGTACATGGATGTCCCTGAATTGGTTGCATTTCACAAATGTTAATAAGATATATTTTACTTTTTTATTTTATTGAAAAATATATTTATTAATATGTGATCTTGATGGTTGTTTTATCATTGTTATTTTGCTAGTTATATGCTTGTTATGAGCATGGTTTTATGACAGATCTTAGTCGTGGCTCTCATTATATTTTGTTTATCAAATGAATGAACAATAGATGTATGACCTAATAGATGGTATTGAATCATTTATGAGAGGAAATAAATCCCTCTTAGCGATTCTTATATAAGTATGAAGTCCCTATGCTCGTATGTGTTTCTATGACCTGTAGATTTCAAGTTCATGATGCATTTGAAGAAGTATCTACCATGGATAGGCCTTTTCAAGTTAGGTCGTTGTTCAAGTTTTTCATTAGAGGAATTTTCATCATGTTATTTATCATTTTTCTAGATTTCATGAAAATTTGGGTAGTGGCCCAAGTCCCGGCACTTAAAAAGTGGCTTAGATTTCAAGGTCACTGGCATAAAACTGCCTGAAAAAGGATACAGTTGCATGGAGGGTTTGTCATCCATGTGATTGGGTATCTAGTTCATCAAAAAGGAAAGTTAGCTTAGGATTTGAGCACCTAGAAGGGTTGGCTGGATCCTTAAGGTCATGTAGCATCCGAGGAAGGGTATATTGGTCATGTCTTGTCGGTTCCACTTCCTGAACTATAATTGGGAAGTTGAATCTTATCATAGTAACTCTTAGTCACATGTTAAACCCAATGGAGTGGTTAGCCTGGGTAAATGTGGGATGATGGTGTTACAAAATTTTGTGCAGTGGTCTGGAGACTAGCCCTGAAAAGTGCCTCAAATATCACGGTCGCAGACACAAAATTGTGTAAAAAATACTATAGACACTCCCTTATAGGCTTGTGCATGCGACTGGAGAATTTTAGTCGAATTTAAGTAGTGTTGTGCCAACATATGGGATTCCATATCAAAGAAAAATAGGTTTAAATCAGGGTTTTAGCACTTGGAAGGGTGGTTTAGCCCTTGGCGGTCCTGTAGTACCAGCGGGAATTCCGTAATATTTTGGTTTTTTAAATCTACTTCCTTAAGGTGATATAAGAGGTTGAGTCATATCATAGTAACTCCTTGTCACATATTTACATCGGTGAACTTGGGTTAGTGTTGGAGGAGGGTGGTTATGGGGTGGTATCAGAGCTTCCAAGTTCAAACATTTGGACTAGATGGGTGGAATGTGTTTCCCATGCCTGCATGCTAGTTATATATGTGATTGTATTCTTGCATTGTGATAGTCATTGTTATAGTTTGTATCATCATGATGCTAATGCGTTGGCTGAGATAGAGCATGAGAAGAAAAATATCAAGGCAAGGTTGCAGTAGTGGACATTGGGGTAAGAGTAGATCATCATACTGGTTTGTACGTTTGGCATAAAGGTATGTTGGTTAATGGTTGTTATAAGAATTATGGTTATGTGCATGTGTGCCATCCTATTTTTGTTGTGGTTACACGCATGATAGGTGCTAGTTTTTTAGTGTGGTCATATACACGTGTCATATTGTCATGAATGGTAGAAAATTGTTGTTTGTTGCATTGCGGTCATAAACATGATGATTATGGTCATTGGATTTAAGATATTGATGTTATATGTATTTTTATAATATGGATCGGTGTGTGCAGATGGTTATGGTTATGATATTTAGGTATGAGTCGATATTCTTGTGATGTTGTCATAATAATTTGGACTGACTTGTGTAGATATGATAGCCTCCCTTGAGATACACTGAGGTATGAGTTTGATTCTTTCATCTCTTTGGTTTATTTTACATGGTGTGTTTACAGGTTGTTTTAATTTTTGATTAATTTCATGTTTTGAGTATGCATCTATAATATTACATGAAAGCATAATCTTGTTTTAAGACAATTGTACTAACATAAAATGTGCTCAGACAACTGATATGTACTTGAATGCAAGTGGGTGTTAGTTGTAGTATTATGAATAGTAATTATGAGTTGATTGAAAATTATGACATGGTTGTTAGTCTTGGTAAAGGATGATTTTAAATTAATAGACAAGATTTATTGATCTTCGAACATGCGGTTGAGATGTATGAACAATTGCACGGAAACATGCTTGGTATTAGCATGACAAGGTAACAATTAATTAAGTGCATATAACTAACAAGTTGGAAATATGATAGTACATATTAAGGCTCAATTGCAGCAAGGTAAAAGTTAAAAGAAAGGAATTGGGTAAGGATTCCTTTGTCCATGTTTGGAAACCACAATTCCAAATGAATGAGTTCTTTTCATAAGTGAACGAAGTCTTCTTATCCTTGATTTTTTCTAACATTATGTGGATATGTCTTAGATTCATGAACATGTATTTTACAAGTATAACAACTTATTTCCATATTGTAGGATTCATCAAGAAGCAGGAGTACCTTGAGATATGATACATCTACGTCTTTATTTATAGGTTAGCGTGTTGGTTACAACAAGATAAGGTAACTAGTATATTGTTATAGTTATTTATACACTAACAATTATGTGTTTATGGAAATACAATGCAGGGAATTGCATAGTAGAAGAGATTTCCATGAATTCTTGAAGAAGGTCTGAGTTGAGCTATCACTTAAAATAATTGGGAACCATGGGGAATTGAGTACTTGTGTTTGTTGCTAGTTTTGTGCTCTTGTTTTTTGTGATTGTTTTGTGCCTGATTTGTAGTTTTTATTGTGTCTAGCGCATGGCCATGCAACTTTGTTTATGGTGTCATATTTCTATAGGTTTTCGTGGTTTTTCTTCTCATTTTATTTTTTTATTTTGTATTATGTTTTTAGGGTCTTGGGAATCAGTTGGTGAATGTGGAAAGTTAATGGAGCTCGAGGAGGGTTGAATGAAACCCAACAGGTAATGTAAGACCTGAATGAAGCTAAGTCCATTGGTAAAGGGCAACTGAAGGCAAGAATATGAAAATCGGTTCAATCGGTTGCGTCCATTGGGATAAATGGATGATGATAGGACAATCATAAAAAAATTAGTATGAAAGGTAAAGGAAATGGATCTGAGATGTTGGATTCCTTAGTTATGTTGGGAATTGTTGTTCTCAATGTTGTGTATGATGTGCACGTATAAAGGGATTTCTCTTAACCTTGACCTTATGATATCTGGTAATTATGATTATGATGATGATGGTATCTGACAGGTTCGTCAAGGATAGTGAATTTTTTATGATAATTTTTATATGCATGTATGTATGTATGTTGTTTTCTAGATGGATACTTAGGGATTATTCTTGTGGCAAAATGATTTCTTATGCAGGTGAATGATATGAAGAGATTCTTAGATATGAGGAATCAAGTGGGTGTTACCCAGTAATTTGTCACCATGCTCAATTCCCTTCCCTGATCCTGAAGTGCCTCATGACATACCATGTGCTATGTTTCCACTATGAATAAATATGTAAATACATTCCGTAAAGACTCAAATAAAACTTCCTTGGAAGATTACTGAAGGAACTTGGTCAAAACCCTAGTTTTCTGCGTCATCACGTTTCCTAGTTTCATGCTCATGCTGATGTCATATTGACAATTCTGGCTCAGTGCTCCCAGTGTCCTTATTTCTTGGAAAATCACATTGATCCATTTCTAGAAGTGTTTTCTCAAATGTAGGAGAAGCTTCAACCTCTAGAAGTTCCAGGGCAACAAGTTGGTTATTAAACGGTGGTGATAGAGTCAAGCTCTCTGATTTTATAACTTTAATCTCATCCATGGGGGTTTATCCCTTATAAAGTGAACCTTCCTCCTCCTTTCATGGGCTCCCAACCTCTTCTCCCTTCCTATAAATTGGTTCCCATCCTTCCACTACTGGTTGGTCATTGTTGGGCTGGTATGAACTCTCATCCCCTCTACAATCTTGCACTATGATAACACCTAAGATGTTCAGGAGAAGGAATGTTGTAGAGCTTTGGTGAAGGAATCATATTTTCACCAAAGGGAGGCCTCCAACATCAAGGCCTGTGTTGTAACCTCTTCCTTTCATATTTATCAATAAAACATCTAATGTTTTCTTTCTATATTTTTCTAATCTTTTATGCAAATATTTTTGTACTTGATCTACTAGATAGCTAATGTTTAATGTTTAGTATGTATTGGATTACGTTTGTTGTTGCCTCTTGATCATCTGTAGGTATTCGTGTGGCACTAGTAGCAAGGAGTGAGCCTAAAGGATTGTGGATCAAGATCATCATCAATGGGTTTGAACATAGCATCAAGAAAAGGTACCTCTATCTCTTTTCTTGTCCCATTCTGAATATTAGCTAACAAAGGTTTACTTTATAAAGTATCCCAAGTTGCTAGACCCACTCTAGAGCTAGAGAGGTTGCCTTTGTCTAGATATGGATTTATCTTCACAACATAATTGATGACTTCACTGGGGCCTTCCTTTCCCAGAATGATCTTTGATCAATTTAACCAATCACTAAAATCTAACCTTTCTTAGGTCTCTGTTAGTTTTCATAGGGTTTGATATTCATTTCAATGTGTTAGGTCTAGTTTTGGTGTGAAACCCTTTTTTTCCTTGTTTTTAGCACCTACCGTGTTTTCTGTTTTCATAGTAGTGCTTCCAGCGCTATTGTATATAGCACAATTGTGTTTCTTTTACTTTTAGCACCCTTATTCTCATAATATAAGTAGTGATCTTAGAACTAGGAAAAGTTGGGGTTTCCCCTTGTTTTTCTAGTTTGTCCTGGGCCCTGAAGAATGTCTATTGAGTCTCAATGACCTCCTGCATGTTTCTTTGAATTGCTTGTAAGTTGGAATATTTTTTACCATTTCAAACACCCTTTGCCACATTTCCTGTGACTTATTTTGATGTACTGCACTGGTCATCACTTCATTTATGATATTACCTTCAATTTAGTGTCAAAAATAACTCCCTAGAGGTCGTTGGATCAAAAACCTCCACAGATCATGGCATGCTATTCAAGAAGGACTCACACAACCAACCTTGTATGCTAAAAACTAGATAACATCGATTGTAGAACTCACCCGTAGATCCTTCGTTTGATGTAGATCCCGCGGGGTCCAAACCCCCAACAACCCTTCTTCCTCTTCAACCTAGAAATCAAGAAGAGACATGCACGGAAATCTAGTTGTACATCATATATCTTTCCTAAATGTCAGTATAATCCATGTGAAACATCATATAAACAATAATAAATGCTTAATTAATGATCTTTTCACATATGCAAGCAGATATTAACACGTGAATTCGGGAACAAGATGGTTCTTCTTCATTACGAACAACATGTACAATAATAGAAAGGTGGAGAGATCACCTGAATCCTTCCACGATATTCGAACAGACCATCGTCCAGATCCGTCCTGCCCTTGCCTCGCTAGGATACTTTCAAGACTTGTGCACACGAGATGACATATAAGCTGATGAACATCTCCAGGAAACAAGGGTTTCCTGTAAAAATCTGGGAAGTGCAGGAGGCACGGGAAATCAGACTTGAATTAGGGCTCCAACAGGGTATAATGTCTATAAATTTCTCTCTCCCTTAGGCCATGCACATGAGGGGCTTTTATACTCCCTCAAAGTAGTTTCAATCTGTTAGAAACAATTGGCCACGGGCTGGGGTGGTTGAATTACTGGAATAACCATCAACCCAGCCTCGAAAATAGGGATTTTTATATATTTTTTAATGATTTTAATGACATATGCGGAAAAGTCTGGGCATACCCGCGTATGGGATTTGAAACACTGTTTTTTGTGAACTTTTATTCAAGTATGTGGGAATGGGTGCCCAAGGCCAAAGAGACAATCATGAATCACATATGGGTGAAAAATGATGCTATAACACATAAGATCACAATTTTTTTTATTTCCGAGTTTAGAAGAGTGTGTCTTTTTCCAAATTCAAAAGAAAACTGAAAGTGTTTTTCATTTTTATTCATTGATTTGGCTTGTCTTTATATTTTTGAAAAAATGGGTGAAAATCATTTCATTCATGTATTTTTAAAGTGATTTTGATTTCCATTCGATTGCATGAAAATTGAAAAGTGCGGTTTTTTCATTTCTTCATTAAATGATCACTGAAAAAGGCCCTCAATCAAAACACCTTTTCCTCCTTCCAAGATTGAGTTTGTCTTTAGTTGGTAAACAAGTTTTTGATAAGTGAAAGAAAACTCCTTTCTTATGAACTTTGTTGTGAGCAAAAGGCTTTTAATAAAATCTATTTGAGGTTTATGAAGACAAGTTCCCTTTTGTTTTTGACAATAAAAATCTTTCCCCTCAATCACTATCTTCCTTTGTAATCACTGCTTCTTTCAAATCACTGTTTCTCTGTGGCTATTTGAAGTAAAAGGGCGCTCTTTGAAATCACTGTTTTAAGAGACTCCTTTAAACTGATTACAAGACCCTCTACACAAAATCTGTCTTTCTTTATAGAGTATGTATATCCTTAACTTATTTATGAAAAGAAATCCTTCTTAAAATGACATACTGACCCTCCTCCTTTAATCACTATTTATCTAAACAAAGTGGTCTCCCTGTTACAGAGTAAGAAACCTTTAACACAAACTCTGTCTTCTCTTATGCACTTTGAAAAACCGATTTTAAACTTTCACAATGGATTGGTTTTTAAAACAATGATTTCTTTGTGATTTTTGGCAAAGGTGGTTTTCTTGAAAACAGCTAGGTTCCTCCCTTTGAAATCACTGTTAGCCTTCTTTCATAGGCTAGCAGATAAAATGTTTGATGAAGATCAACTTCTTTTCCTCTTTTAGCACACAAATATTTGCTCTATAAAACTGTGATTATCCCTTTACAAACTTAAAACAACCAATCCTCCTTTAAAACTGCCCAAAGGCCTTTGCTGACTTATCACTATTTCTTTGACACTTTTATACCAAATTTTCCATTAAATTTAAACAAGGTCTAGGCCAAGAGACATAAATACCTTCATAAAAGTATTTTGACATATTTTGGAGGTGACTCCCTGGTTGAAAACTTGACCTTGGTGCCTTTGAGGGTTTCTTTGAGTATAGGCCCAGATGGGCAGAAGACGCATTCAGAGTTGGTTGATGGCCAGGTGGGTCTGAACGGGCATAAACGCGCCACGCTGAAGTTTTTGGGTCAGACCTGGGCGCTGGGCACAGCCATGCCGTGCGCTTCTACAGGCACACCGCACCCTTCGAAAAAGTGTTTTGAAGATGCCTACAGGCATGCCATGCGTTCACACAGGCGCGTCGCGTGTTCAAACGAGTTTAAAATGCCTTCAAAAAATGCTTTCACGGTTCCTCTCTTCTTTGACTTGGCCTTGAAAAATGATGAATGATAAGTGGTAGAGATCTTTTATATTTGAAAAACCAACATTTCCCTCATTTCGATTAAAAAAAAAACTTCTCCTTTTTTCTTTGAAAGAAACTTTTGAAAAGTGGCTTTGTGCATAATGGTAAGGTTTTCCTCTTTCAACGAAATGCCTTATCATGTTTAAAATATCTCCTTAACTCTACCACATCCAATAAAACCTTTCTCAAAAACCATATCATACCTTTATTTATCCTTTGTTTATGATGTCACATAGGTCTATAAAAAAACTCTATTTTTTCTCTTGTCATTCTTGAATTATCTCCTTACAAACAGTCCTTTTGTCCTTCATTAAAACTTTGCCAGTGATACCTGCCTTCCTCAGTATTATTTCACCTTGCAAACCTAAACAAGAAACATGAAATTTTGATTATAAAAAGTGTTCTCTTTTTTCTTTGGAAGAGGTATTTAGATAGATGGCACTGGTCTTCTCCAAAATTGTGACCCAATGTATCATCTGAAAGAGGCTCACAAAATCATTTCTACTGCAGCCCCTTGAAAAAAAACTTGCAATTCTACTTGTTCATGAAATGGAGGAGGTCTTTATCATATGATTTGATCTTCTGCTTTGTTTACCAAAGATGGTCACCTTTAATCCTTATGAATGAGTAGATTCATAGTAGTTGTAACACAAGTATCAGCCCTCTGTTTATCTTGAGGAAGTAGTTATATAGACTAGGATGGACCAATCTAAATGAAAGATATCCTTCTTATATAAAACATCTGTGTGTATTGTATGCTTTATATGATTTTTCAGGGGTCAATTTAAACCTAGCTTGGTTTACCACTCTACCATTTAGATGAGGCTGTTATTAGTCAAAAACTCCATCCTCGGATTACACTTTGAAGGAGGCTCTCATAAACATAAGAGCAGAGGTTTTTAGCACCATTATGTCACTGTTTTGCTGATGATGTAACACAGGCCTACAACCTATAAAATTTTCATTTTCTCCACCATTATTCCTCAACTATTCTTAACAACAGAAAACCTTTTTAAAACACAATTTTAGACCTTGATATGCATCTTCTGTTCATCCTTGGAGGAGGTGGTGCACAATAGCTTTGGAAATCACTTAAAAACATGTTCACCCTCTGCTTGTTTATGAAGGAGGCCACAACGATGTCTTCCTAACCCTCTGATTTTTGAAGGAGGTTCTGTCATTTTGCTTCTAACCATCTGATTTTCATGAAGGAGGTTATCATCATACACATGAAAATTTAATTTATTTCAACACTGTGTCATTTCTCTGCAATATATGTATCTACTTGGTACCATATCACTGTGAATTTTTAAGGGAGTGAATAGAGTGGTTGATATATAGATAATGCTCACTATCACACACCTTTAAACTAAATTTCCTTTGACTGTGTTTTCAAGGGTACCTTGAAGTTTCCTTTGACTAATTTTCACATCCCAGGTTCTAGGTAACATAAGAAATAGTTTTCTTCTTATGTCCTGCATGATGATGCCCTTTGGATGATTTATGTAGTACTGCTGATTAGTATTACTCAGTCCTTGTTATTCATTTTGACTTGATGAGTAATCTCTGTTCTTCAGGCAGCTTTTGGATTTATAACATGTACACTTGTTGCTCTTCACTTTACAACTCTCCACCTGCTCATTGATGGCAAACATTTTCAACATGAGAGACCTATTTGAACTTGTCCCCTTTGACCTCCTTTGTACACTGATCATCATTTAATTGCACCCCCGCAGAGATGTAAAAACAGATGCTATGAACCTTCGGAGGCTCCTTTGGTGTTTCATGGAAATTATGCCTCATCTAAGTATTTTTCTTTAGACAGTGACAAAACTTCTATTTTATAGATTTGGATCTTTGTTGCACTTCTTCTGGAGTGAGACAAAGTGACCTCTTAGTGGTGTGAGACCTATGGATAGAGAAATTCTTTCTTTGCAGAAAAGGAGCTAATTCATGGTTGACTGGTACTAGACAGAGGATTTTTGGCCGAGGATATCTTAGCCAAGGAAAAACTCCCTAAACACTAATATCTAACTTAGGGACAATTTTGACAAATTATGAGTGTTTTCTTAGGCATGATCAGATTCTCAAATGATAAGATGACCAGGGATAGAGCTGCAGAGATTTTGTCAAACTTTGGATAGTGAATGGCATGAGAAACAAGGGTAAATGATAGTAGATAAACCAAGCTAAGACAACTCTAGACACAAATATTTTGCTGAAACCAGATAGGACTTGACAACTGGGGTTTTTTCTCATCATAGACTAAAAGGAAGTGGTAGGAGGACAAAAATTGTTTTGGGGTGTTTTCTAGATGACAGATTTGACAGTTTTGAGATCTGGTTTTAGATAACTTAGCTAAGAAAACTAGTCATCAACGACAAGTAAAAAATACTGATGACTAACAGGGCTTCCAAATTTGTGGCTGCTTCCTGTGCACACCCTTGTCATACGCATCTTCTTTGGTGGGCATATCCTTCCCTATACAGCTACTCCAGCCATATAGTCATTTGATTTGATAAGGTTTGAGTCGGCTACCATTGACATAGCTTGGTAGCATATCGATGCGCAGGGTAGCTAGCCTAACAGCTCCGCCATCTGTAATTTCCTTAACTTTGTAGGGACCAAGCCAGTAATGTCAGAACTTCCCTGGGTGTTTTGCATGCTGGCTATCATATAAGAGGACCAATTCACCTTCTGTGAATGTCTTTTGGTGAATATGTCGATCATGCCATGCCTTATCATGGGCCTTCTGAACCTGCTGATGGAAATTAGCAATAAAATGATCTTCCTCCAAAGCCATAAGCTGTGCTAAACACTCATCCATGATGTCATATTTTTCCATGTTCATAAATGCTACGATACGCAGACTAGGAACAATATACTCCATTGGCATAATGGCCTCCTTGCCATAGACCATCCTGAATGGGGTTTTCCCTGTTAGCTTCTTGTAGGTCGTCCAATAGGCCCAAATAACCAATGGGATGCACACGTCCCAATCACTACGATCGGCGTTGCAGACCTTAGTCAGTGCTTGCTCCAAGATTTTCTTAAAAGCTTCGACCGCTCTGTTTGTCTTTGGATGATACAGGGTACTCTTTGCATGATGGATGCAGAACTCCTCAGTCAAATCTTGTATTGTTTCATTAACAAAGTGTGTACCTCTATCACTCATAAGGATCTTTGGACATCCAAATCTGGTTAGAATCTGCTCAAAGATGAAGTTCGTAGCGGTATCTGCAATACAATCCTTCACTGCTTGTGCTTCGGCCCATATGGTTACATAATCAGTGGTAGTAATTATGTAGCATGCACCTATCTTCTTCCCTGGGGGGTTGATAGGTTCCACAAAATCAATGGCCCATTTTTCAAAGGCTTACAGAGCCATTTGTGGTTTTAAAGGCATTTTATCTCTGTGTGAGGGCTTCCCTGTCCACTGGCACGTATCGCAGGCTTTACAATAGTCGTGAAATTCACTATGCAGGGTAGGCCACCATAACCCATCCCACAAGATCTTTTGGGCCATTGCTTTGCTTGCATAGTGACCTCACGATATGCCTGCATGAGCTTCAGCCAAGATAGTGTGCCTTTCATCCTCGAGAACGTATCTGTGTAGCACTTCATCAGCTCTGAGTTTATATAGGTGACGTGCAATAATGGTAAAATATGTCGCTGGGGTAGCCAAATCCTTCTTTTGTGGTACTGAATATTCTGCAGGTGCCATGCCGGTAGTCAGGAACTAAATGATATCAGCGAAGTGCACATCCACAACCTTATTAGAAAACAGTTGCGCATCAGGCAATCCTTCCTCCAAGTTAGTGGGTTCCTCACCCGTCTCAATTCGGGACAAGTGATCCAACGTAGCATTCAACTTCCCTGCTTGACTATGATTTCAAAATCGTATTCCTGAAACAACAACAACCACCCGCAGGTTTCCTCCCCCAACATAGGCTTATTCACAAGGTACTTTGAAGTTGAATGATTTATAAACATCTTAAAGTGTCCTCCTAATAGATAGTGTCGATACTTCTGTAGTGCATAGACCATGGCCAACCCTTCCCTCTACGTGGTGGCATAATTTCACTCCACATTCGAGATTTTTCGACTAGAAAATGCAATTGGGTGATCAGTGTCTTTGGTGCCAGGCTACTTAAGGACCGCTCCCAGGACAATCCCTGAAGCATCAACATGAACATGAAATACCTTTGCCCAATCGGGAAAAATAGGAATAGGTGCAGAGACCATGTTTTCCTTGAGTAGCTTAAAGATCTTCTAGCACTCGTTATCCCAAAAGAATGATACATCCTTCTTAAGCAGCTTTTCCAGAGGTACTGTGATCAGTGCGTATCCCTGAATGAATTTTCTGTAGTAGCTCGTATGTCTAAGGATCGAACGCAACTGTTTTTCAGTCGTACGCACTTCCAGATTGATGATAACGACCACTTTCGCAAGGTCCACCATCAACCCTTGTTTGAAAACTATATGTTCGAGTAATATTCTGAAGGGTACGGAGAAGATACATTTCTTGATATTCAGGGAAATATGGTGTTTTCAGCAGGCATCCAACATCATACATAGGTTCAAAATGTGTGTCTTTACCAAGCCGAAGACAGTCCAATCATCGAAATACACTTCTAGAAATTTGTGTATGAATTCCTTGAACACTGCGACAACTACCCACGAGAATATAGCAGGGGAATTCTTAAGTCCAAACGACATTACGGTATATTGGAAGGATCCCCATTCAGTGGAAAATGTAGTCCTGCTGCAATATTCTGGTGCGATTCTGATTTGATGGTATCCTGAGAACCCGTCAGTGAATAAGTACGCTTCCTGGCCTCCTACGCTATCTGTGATCTCATCGGAGAATGGTTTTGGAAAGGGGTCACGTACGTAGGCGTCATTTAGTTTGCGTAAGCCCACATCGATTCATATTTCTCCCTTTGTTTTATTTTCCTGAACCACCATCAGACTTACCCAATCTGACTGCTCGATCGGCTCGATAATAATTGAAGTGAGCATTTTATTGATTTCTTCCTTAAAATTCTGCTTATACTTGGGGTTTAGCTAATAATGCTACTGCTTTACAGGGCACACATTTAGTTTTAGCGTGATGCGCATAACCCCTAGGTCTTCTGTGATCCCTTTGAGCTCTGAAAAATTTGTTGGGAATAAGTCTTGATATTCTCTTAGTAATTTAGCAACTTTGCTTACAGTGTGATCATCCCTGTAGTCCCCAATTTTAGCCAACTTAGGTTGCTTTTTTGTGCCAATGCTGACTTCCCACAGTTTCAGAGGCTTCGTCACATCCACATTCTGCACTGGATGTCCCGCAACTGCATGCTCCCCCTATGATTCTGGGTAGAGACATTATGCGGATCCTTATTGAATTCTTCTATAGCTAGATTGCGACAATTAACAATATCCCGCATATACGTTTCCCATGTGGGTATTTCATATGCTGCATAGGGGCTGGATTCACCAAATACAAAGGTATCAATATCTTGCAGAGCTTCATCAAGCGCCTCTAATCCTCCGGTTAATCTGAATGTCCCAAAATATTCATCCTTTAAGGTTTCCCTCTGGCGGGTGCATTTATGTAGCTCCGCATCTAGGTACCATGTGGTGGGGATTGGTCCCAAGGCATTAATTAACAAGTGAATCCATTATTTTTTATTACGATCACACCATTTCTCCATCTAGGCGGACAAATTTCCACGTGGATCCCCTGGGACAAGGAATGTCTTGATGCGCACATTGGCCAGAGGCCCAAATCGTAGGACCATCACATCCCGACATTAATCCCACTCCTGGAATGCCCCCTTATGCATGTCCCACCATCTTTCAGGTGTTTCACACATGGAAATATTAAGGGCGCATAACCTTTGTTCTCTGGGCACCTCAGCTTTGAATGTTCGCAAAAACTCTTTTACACTACTGGTGTTGGAAAAATACTGAGAGGGGGGGGGGGGTGAA